>LR750043.1:773843-847196 GCA_902729485.2 Mus minutoides | reverse complement strand
TACCCAAGGAGCTGAAGGGGTCTTCAACCCTATAGGTGGAAGAATAACCATGAACTAACTAGTACCCCCTGAGCTCATGTCTCTAGCTGCATATATAGAAGAGGATGGCCTAGTTGGCCATCATTGGGAAGAGAGGCCCCTTGGTCATGCAGACTTTATATGCCCCAATACAGGGGAACGCCAGGGCCAAGAAGTGGGAACGGGTGGGTAGGGGAGCAGGGCCGGGAGGGGGGAGGGTATAGGGAACTTTCTGGATAACACCTGAAATGTAAATGAAGAAAATATCTAATAAAAGTTGGGGAAAAAAAAGTTTCAGAATGTTGTAGGATTTCAAGCATCTAAGCTAAAGAGTTCTATGGCAACCTCAGATTTTATTTTGCTTTAAAAAAATTGTCTAACAGACTACTGGTAATACCTAATACATGGACTAATTTCCCATTTCTACCTTAAGGCCTGCATTTGCTTACCGTGTCCATGAAGACTGATCCAGAAACTCTTTATTGACACCTTTCAGGGAACAGCTGATGGGCCCCTGGCTGCCATAGGTAGCAAGCACACAAAGGGTGTCCTGTTGACTACCCTGTTGATTATCCTGAAGACCTAGTGAGCTGCCAGAGAACTTGACTGATGGACTGCATATACCTGACTGGTGCCCAGCACTAGGACTGCCCTTTGTGTGTCTGCTATGCTATCTTGCCTCTCACTTTAACCTCATCCTCTTTGATGATGGTCCCTTCCCACCTCCCATTTTCCCTGCCAATAAGATCAGGAAAACCCTGGGCATGCAGACACAAAGCTATCAGTGAATCTGAAGACCAGGTTGACATTTTAGCTCTGATTCTCTTTCCAGTATAGTTTCACTACTTAGAAACAAAATATATGGATGTAAAATTGATATTCAAAGAGCCTCCCATATTTAATATATAAAACTTGATGCGTTTGGGCATATTCAATCACCTGTGACACCCACCACCATCATCAGGGTGGCAGACACCCAACTTCCCCCTTCCCTTTCCTATGGCAACTATGATCCTGGGATTCAACTCTTATCTAATATTAGGAGCTACTTCAAGAGCCTCCTGAAATCCTAGTTGACTCATAGCAAAGCCTTGCCCCCCTGAGCACCAACCCCCATACTCTTTCATGAATAATGAGACACTGTTTAATGCCACAGCAGTCACATGAGGTCAACAAGCATAAGAATAAGAGGCCAACAGCTGACTCCAGCAGAGAGAGAAAGATGAAAACAGCCAGGGACTCCACATGACCATCAAGATCACCAATTATCTACTTCCTGTTGACTTGTGAGAGAAGAAAGGCACCCACTCCCCAAAGTAGCTACAAGGGTGTACACTAGTGTATAGAAGATCCTAAATCCTCAGGATTTGTTTAATTTCCAGAAGCCTTATAAAGAGTACACGGCACTTTGGTCTACTAAGATCATCACCACTTTGTGTCTTACAGAGTGGCATACATTAGGTGGTATTAATTTCTATTGGACTCTTTATCTCAGAACAGAAAGCCCCCTAGAAAGCTCAGCATGTTATGGCAATACTGCGTGTTTACTCCATACACGTGTTAATTCCTAGCACCTTCATAAATTTGTGTGTGTGTGTGTTTGTTCAAAAAAGTCAGTGGACTCTGTATTGCTTCTGGGGTTTGGGGCTCAGGAGCTCTTGGTTAGGCGTGTCCGTTTCATGTTCACCACCACAGGCTTCTGGCTTCAAAGGATGGCACTGGCCCTGTGGCTGGCCTCCATGTGCAGATCAGGAAGATACTTGTCCTTTTGGGTCACGTGCCTGATGCTGCTGAGTGCTCTCTTGTTGGTGGTTGTCCTCATGTAAGAAGTGACAGGTTTTTGCTGGTGAGATCTGCGTTTCATAACCACCAAGACCCCTCTGCCATCAGCCGCAGGCTCTTTTCCCACGGTCTTGGGTGAATTAGCAAGGAGCAGAAGAAGCTGCCTTCAGATTATTGGGCTCGGTGCTCTGTGTCTGCTTACTCATCTTGATCAAGAAACTGGTGCAGTTCCCAACAACTGGCCATCCATTGCAGATGCTCAGACATGGCAGCAGCCAGAGACAGAAAGAGAGCCCCCTTCAGAAATTCTTAAAGGGTTTTATTATTATTATTATTAGCAAAAGACAAAAGCTGTGAACTAAAAGTTCGGGAACAAATGCATTTTCCAATAGACCCTTCTTTACTTTTGCAATTCAAATTTTAAACCAATAGACAAAACATGAATTTTAAATGGTAGTTCAACCATTTCCAACGTATAGGACACACAGAGAAAGGAAAACTTAAAGTTCACGTACAAGTAGGACTCTGGACTGTTCGGTTGCTCTCAAAGGCCCTGTACCCACCGGAGTCCATCTGTGGATCACACCCGTGTAATTCCAGCAAAAGTCAACCCAAGCGACAGCACATCCCAGACTGCCAGACAGCAAGACTGCCCAAAAGACGAACAAACGAAAAAGCAAACAAAACACTAAACCATTGAAAACACTAAACCATTGGTTCTCAGCCTGTGAGTTGCCACTCGTAGCTTACCAGATATTTAAATTACAATTCGTAAGAGTAGTACCATTACAGTTATGAAGTAGCAATGAAAATAGTTTTATAGTTGGGGTTTACCACAGCATGAGGAACTATATTAAAGAGTTGCAGCATGGGGAAGATTGAGAACCACAGCAATAAACCAATGTTTCTCAAGAAAAGAAAAGCATGCTCCAAAGGTACACTTCAAAAAATTCTACAAAAATAAAGGCAAAAACCACTAAGTCCAAATAGAGAGAATTTGTTTATATGGCACATTAAGTGTTGGTGAAATGCTCGCTGGGTGAAGGCAATTCCCAGAAGCAACCTGACAGAAAGAAGCAATTCCTACAAGTTGTCTTCTGACCTTTACATGCTCACTCTAGTACAAAGACACAGGTATGAGTACATGCATGCACGCACACACTATAAGGGGAAATGGCATATTAAACCCATGTGTTATGGCACATACAGCTGCCACCTCTCTACTTGGCAGCTGAGGTAGTGTGCTGATGAGTTAATGGCCGGCCTGGGCAGCACGGGGAAGGTTTGACTCAAAAACCAAAACCAAAGCCAGTAAGATGGCTTCAGGAGCTAAAGAGGGTTGCCAACATGCCCAAGGACCTGAGGTGGATTTCCAGAACCATGTGGTGAGGTGAGAAGCAACTCCTGTAAGATGTCCTATGACCTCCATATGTGTGCTATGCCCCTCCAATAAATATGTAATGTAGAAACAAACAAACAAAGCAACTTTAAAATCCCAAACAATGCAAACAGAAAGCATGTTAAAACAAGGGTCACACACCAGTAAGAATGGCTAAGATCAAAAATTCAGGTGACAACAGATGCTGGCGTGGATGTGGAGAAAGGGGAACACTCCTCCATTGTTGGTGGGAATGCAAGCTGGTTCAACCACTCTGGAAATCAGTCTGGCGGTTCCTCAGAAAATTGGGCATAGTATTACCAGAAGATCCTGCAATACCTCTACTTGGCATATNTAAAAAAAAAAAAAAAAAAAAAAAAACAAGGGTCATTTGCCAAACTCAAAAACCTATATTATACATGACCCAGTTCCAGAAAGGTCATGTAAGGGCAAAAACTGAAGGGCAAAAGGAGGACCCCAGAGGGCTGTGGGAGGAGGAATTGTCAGCATGGAGAAACTCGGAAGGTGCTAGAACATTCTACATATTGACCGTCCTTCTTACATAACTATAAGAATTATTAGAATCTGTAGAACTGTCCACGTTTTCGAAGGTAAACTTTTCCATACTTAATTTATTCCTTAACTTTGAAGTGGTAGAAAAGACATATCTGTGAGCTATCTGTTAAAAAAAGAGTTAGTCCACGATAGGTTAACTGATATTCTAATAACCAGCCAAGAATCTGAGAGACAAAACTGTTCCAGAAGGTTCTGAGCTGTGGGGGATCTTTATAAGTCTTCAAGACATTATGGTAGAATCAGTTTGATACTGGAGCTATACACCCTTGATGGATGGATGGATGGATGGATGGATGGATGGATGGATGGATTAGTAAGGGCTCACATGAAGTGATAGCCTCAGCTGTAGAAATAGCAGAGCCATATACCCTTTATTTATTTATTTATTTATTTATTTATTTATTTATTTATTTATTTGTAGGGGCTCGCATGAAGTGATAGCCTCAACTATAGAAACAGCGGCCGACCTTACCATTTCGTCCTGCCCCTTCCATTGAGGGCATGGGTACACGTGATATATCTGATGCCAGTATCTACCCACCTTTACATTTCCATGGTGGTTACAGAATATCTCACATGGACAGCTCATCTGCTTTCACAGGAACCCGGCAAGGCTGGCGGGGTGCCATACTCTGATACGGCCCACCTTAGATAAGAGCCAACAAGACTCATTGTTTTATAGGACTCACCTATTGTCCTAAAATCAGTATAGAGTCAGAAAATGAGCCACAATATTCTGATTCCACACTTAATGTTCTTCTCTCACATCAGGGGGCCAATTAAAAGTAACATACCTAAAATCTCTCTCCCAAATCTCCAACTACCAAGCCAACTGAAACCCACGCTGATCTACAAATATAACTCTAAAGCTTCTGGGATAATTCCATAAAATTAAAATGCCTGTCCAGCAGAGATAGGGTTTTCTGGGGTAAAAGTTACTGCTCAAACAGAAAAGAGTCAACAGAGCTCCTACAGGGCCCACACACGTTCATATGGAATCTTGTCACACTCTCCATGATAGCAACACTGCTACCCTCATTCATGGAGACAATCTGGACGAGGAGACGCTGAGTAACTTTCTCCACAGTTGTGCTGCTTATTAAGGATGAAAACCAGATTCTTATCCAAGATCTTTGCCCTTTAAACTCTTGTAATGAGTCAAGACTTCGGGGGTTTCAAATATTCCTTTGAATCTCAACATAAAAAATTTAAAGGTATTATGCTGTTCATAGTTTTTCTATGTCTAAGATGAGGGTTAAGTACTTGTGCTTCCTTTCTGCAAATGTGTCTGACCTCCCTGGCTGTGAAAAGGCTGAATCCTCCAACGGCGGGTGCTTTGACTCGACCATCCTCCGTGTGCCTGCTTGGTACCTGGTATACAAACTGACTAGCCCAGAGACCAAAGCGAGCAACATGGAAAACAAGTAAAGACATGACTCTGGGAACAGTGATGCTCCCTCAGAAGGCCACTTCTGCTTAAAGTGGTATATTGTTTGCATAGAACTTGTGGATGGGTAAGAGAGAAGAAACGGTTCATTTTAAAAGAGATTCTCTAAACCCTACCCAGAAAAATTACCATAAAGGCACTTGAAGATGAGGGTGGAGCACACAGTGACCTCAGTGCTGTTTTCTGGTTTATCTTTAGTGGCTGTTATTAAAAAGAAAAACAAATGAGGAAGAAGATCTATATTGTTATCTATTTTTAGATCGTGTGTGTGTGTGTAGAAGGGGAGAAGGGGGGAGGGGTGTAGGTAGGTACATCATTGTCTTGCTGGGCTATAACTTGCAAACTGAAGTTCATTTTGCTTGTCAAGTGCAGATAAAAGGAGAAGGAAAGAAACAGTTTAACTGTAAATGGCACCTTCCCTTAACTCCTGAACTAGTGCACACAATAAGATGAATAATTCAGCTGCCTGGAACATCATGTGTGCAAAGCACAGCTGCAGACCAGGGACATTTTCACTTGGAATTTGTGTCGCCTTTAGTCAGCCCACTTCATCTGCATTTCTAACACCTGCTTCTTCAGCTGGGAGGACGCTGCTCCCCCATAATCACCTCTTATCTCCATTCTGTCTGGCTAACATTACCTTACCTAGAAGAGAGAGGGAGCAGCGATCCTGCTTTATCTTATCAAGGTACTTTTTAAAGCATATTATTTATAAATGGTCACACTTTAAAGTCTATATAAACAAATATATGAAACATCGTTGTTGGTTATAACAAAAATATGTCTACGTCTTCTGTGATGAGTACCTGTTTCAGTACAAACAGAAGAAAAGAAGTAACTGCAAAGATGAATCTGACTTGTAAAGTTCACAGCTATCCCTTACAAGTTTATTATTACTACATTATTTGTATTAACAGGAGAGGGGTTTTAGGCTTAGTCTGTGTAATATGGGTGGAGTGAAGCTACCAAGCAAATCAACCCATGGCAGGCCTCCCACTCAGCCCACCGTCAACAGTCCCCATCGCATGAGCCACCGTGTGCCACAGCTGTAGGCAGAGTAGCTAAGGCTGAGGCTTTCCCACACAGAAGCTGTCTGAGCCAAGTAGCTGGGAGAAGACACAGAAGAACACTGAGCACTTTTGAGCCTGCTATCAAATGAGTGTCTTTCCTTCAGAGAATCTCACTATAATACAATGATCTCATCTGTTGTCTGACTTCTTTATACGCATGTAAACTCCATCTGGCTGCTCACCACTGTTCCCCAAGCCAACCTTAGCAATAGGCACAAAGAAATACTCAGTAACTCTTACACAAATGCTCAGCTCCCAACCATGCTGAATTAGATGGGAAAGTGAAGGAGTATTTCTCTCTCTCCCTCTCTCCCTCTCTCCCTCTCTCTCTCTCTCCCTCCCTCTCTCTCTTCTTTCTCTCCCTTCTCCCTCTCTCCCTCCCTCTCTTCTCTCTCTTACTTTCCCCCTCTCTCTTCTCTCTCCCCCCTCCCTGTGTGTGTGTGTGTGTGTGTGTGTGTGTGTGTATTGGTGGCAGTGGCCATGTTTTGGTTTCTCCAGACAAGGTTGCTCAGTGTTGCCTAACTCTGCCTCTGCCTCCTAAGTGTTAGAATTAACGATATGCATCACTAGGCTCGCCTTGCTTATGGGTATATGTGGTGTCCCTTCTCCACCAACATAGTCGGTGCTAAGACCGAAGCCTTGAGAAAGCCTCACCCAATGGCACCTGTTGTTTTGTTAATTAGGCTAAGAGATAGCCCGGCTCCCCGCCCCCCAGCCAGGTTCTGTATGCCTCCCAGATCCCCCGCCTCCGCCCAGCTTACCAGCGGCCCACCTACGACCAGCCCACCAGTGCAACCTGCGAGATGTCCCGATACTTCGGGGTTCCCGCCAAACTCCAGAATGCCTGCCCAGAAGACTGGGGGCGGGGCTTCCCTTCCTTTATCCCCAAATGCTTGTCCACCATTAAACAGTCGTTCTAAGCAGAAGCAACCATGTAGCCTTGGAGATCTTCTTTCTTCCCCCACTCCCTTAGTTTCATTTCAGCTTCGGGCCAATCCTCCAGGAACCCCGCCCACTGCGGGCAGTGGACCCCAACAGATGTATTTTTATTTTATACGTGCATACAAGATCCTACCTGTCAAGGATTGCCATAGGACAATATTTTCTATATAAGCTAACTCCCTCAGACACCAACCAACCATTCCTTTAAAATACCAAGACATTTCATTCCATTTTTTCTTTGTTTTGTTTTGTTTTGTTTTTCGAGACAGGGTTTCTCTGTGTAGCTCTGGCTGTCCTGGAACTCACTCAGTAGACCAGGCTGGCCTTGAACTCAGAAATCCGCCTGCCTCTGGGATTACAGGCGTGCGCCACCACGCCCGGCTTCATTCCAATTTTTTAATAAGTCATTTAAACACATATATCATTTATCTCTTTATCCACCTTTAAAACTAGGCTTCACAAAGTTTAATCAATTACAGATGCTTTGTAATAAAAAAAAAATTCTGTATTAACCTTCTCTAAATCCTGCAATATAATACTGTGAACTATTGGGTATTAATGACATTCGTAGAGCTTGTATTCCTGAACCACAGGACAGAGGGCTACAGGCTCAGATCTTGCACCTGTGTCCTTTCCTGCTTTCTCTTCTCAGAATCCCACTTTCTATACTTCCTCACTTTAGGCTCCTGCACCCATTAAGTTTTAATTTATTCTCTCTATAAACCAGAGGTTGTTAAAGCAATTTTATGTATCAAATAAAACCCTGCTTCAGAAATTTGAAAATAGTAAGCTACAAGTATCTTTCTTGTCTGAGAAAACACTTCTAAGATTCTCTGAAGCCTGTATGATGCCACAGATTGATAAAACATCATGAAGTAAACTTCATTAAAAATTAGTGGTTCTGGGGGGGGGGGGGTGGCGCACACCTTTAATCCCAGCACTCCGGAGGCAGAGGCAGGCGGATTTCTGAGTTCGAGGCCAGCCTGGTCTACAAAGTGAGTTCCAGGACAGCCAGGGCTATACAGTGAAACCCTGTCTCAAAAAACCAAAAAAAAAAAAAAAAAAAAAGAATTAGTGGTTCTTTCTGTAATTGAATCAATAGCATAATTTTGAGTTTGTTTCTCAAGCATATTAAAAATACCCACCACAAACCACTTGTAATATGCATGTCCATGATAGAATGTTGAGCTCATTTTAATTGGGTTGGAAATGGTATGAACAGTGAATTCGTGAGCCACACAGAGACACAGAACATTATGTAAATTCAGAGGAAAACAGAAAAGTGTGCAACTCCCCCACACACACCCTAAACACATTCCTTTTAACACCATCTCTAATAAGGTGCTTTTCAGGTCTGTAGAGTCAGGGAGGTGGGCTTCTCTGCTGGGCACAATACATACTGCATCATCAGGGGTAGGCAGAGGGCAGCCCAGCCTGGCTTGCAGCCAACAGAGGAAGAATGGTTAACTTAGAGCAGGAGAGGCGCCAAAGCCCACTTAAAAAGCCCCACAGGGCAGGCGTCACTCAGGATGGAAGCAGGGGCCTGAAGCCCCCACACCCTGCGGCCAGCACGGCAGTGTGCAGTTAAGGCATGGTTAAAACACAGGGCTGTCCACGTGTGGAGTTAAGGCATGGTTAAAACACAGGGCTGTCCACGTGTGGAGTTAAGGCATGGTCAAAACACAGGGCTGTCCACGTGTGGAGTTAAGGCATGGTTAAAACACAGGGCTGTCCACGTGTGGAGAGCAACTGGAGTCAGCTGCAAAGATTAACTACAGAGCATTTCAGAAAACTGAGAGAATATAATGTGCTCAAAATATTTTTATTCATACTAAAAATCTGTTTAAACAACTAAAAAGTGGTTTAAAAGATTTCCTCTGGGTCTGGAGAGAAGGCTCCGTGGTTAAGAGCACTGGCTGCTCTTCCAGAGGTCATGAGTTTAATTCCCAGCAACCACATGGTGGCTCACAATCATCTGTCATGGGATCTAATGCCCTCTTCTGATGTGTCTGAAGACAGCGATAGTGTATTCATATACATAAGGCAAATTTTTTTAAAAGTTTCCAATTTAAAAAAATAAAAAAAGAAAGTTAAAAAAAAAAAATATTTCCTTGGCAGAAAACATATCCATTGTTGCTTTCTCATCCGATGACACTCGAGAAACTTAGCGGGGATATAAAGGAGACACTACTCTGGCCCTGAGAGAACTCAAGTCCTGGTGGTGGAAGGCGGATGTTAGAGATTACACAGATAACTTTAAAATTCCAATCTGCTTTCTGAGGGAAGGATATAGAAGAGAACCTGGTCTAGACAAGGATAACTGAAAACCACCCCTCAGGAAAATGATACGTGCACTGAAGCCTGAGGAAGGGGAAGGCCGACTAAGTGAGGGAGGGGGGCACTCCCAGAGGCCTCACGGAGAGCTGCACCCCAGCCACACGAAGGTGCTACAAGGACGCTATGAGAATTCATTTCTATTACCTCCCTCCCGGTCCTGGCTCTTCCAGGAGGGCCTTAGTATCTGGATACAATTTATTGGTGGAAAGCAAGAGGTGAAGAGAAAGGACACAGGCCTGCTGGTGTGTCCTAGGAAGCTGCATCTTGTCCTGACCTATCCCTTGCTTCCCGACAGGCTCAGCCTGCTGCATCACAGGTCTGAAACCAGCAGGGCAAGGCCTATGTTGAATTCTCTGAAGCCATGAGTGACAGTAAATCTCTCCCTGACTTCACTTTCTTCTATCAGCCATTTTGTCAAAACAATAAGAGAAGCAACTGTCATGGAACCTGTCAACTGTTGGTTCATTGCACCCCAAAGCACCATTTTGCCAGAACTTCTGTAACTTGCTCTCTCACCATCTGCAAATGTCTACTCAAGCATTTTGGTTTTTTTGGGGGGTGGGGGTGTGTCGAGACAGGGTTTCTCTGTATAGCCCTGGCTGTCCTGGAACTCACTCTGTAGACCAGGCTGGCCTCGAACTCAGAAATCCACCTGCCTCTGCCTCCCAAGTGCTGGGATTAAAGGCGTGCGTCACCACGCCCGGCTCTACTCAAGCATTCTTAAACAAAACTCACAACTATCAGTTTATAAACAATAGCAAGCCCTCTTTCTTCATTTCTCCTTATAGTCATAGACTATCCAACAACTTTCCAACCAATGACATGCCAATTCTATAAGATCATATGGCCCAATGACACCATGGCCACCTAGTTTACACAAGCACACTCTATGCTGATGTGTATACCACACTAAAAGCCACTGACTGTGCACTTCCCAATGAGGCATGGCTCTTTTCTCCACGTGACATGCATAGTTTGAAGTATTAAACTAAAAATGCCATTTGTTCTACTCTCTCACTAGAATGTGAGCTCCACACAGCTCCATCCTTTGTTAAATAAATGAGCAAGTGAAACCATTCCTCTTTCTGAACAGAGGTTATAGGTAAAAAGGTGGCATAGGGGAAATGTGGAAAGGCAGACAAGGAGCAGGCCATGCACAACTCTGCAAGCTATAAGGTGATATTGGTATTTATCTCATAAGAAATCCATTAAAAGACTTTAGACAGAAACATGATACAGGGAATCTTTTATTATTATGCTAAGTTCTACATAGAGAAGAGGGCAAAGGAGATGAAGAGGAGCTTGGATGTGGCCCAGTGCTAGGGTGCTTGGCATGCAAACCCTTGTCAGAGCCCCAGCACTGTATAAACTGGGCATGGCAGCACATGCCTACAGTTTAAGCACTCTGGAGGTAGACACAGGCGGATCAGAAGCTCCAGGAGATTCTTGATCACATATTAAGTTCAAAGGCTAGCTAGGCTATATTAGACTCATACATACATACATACATACATACATACATACATACATACATCTATGCCTACCCCCTTCCTTGGATTAATACAAGTTTTGGGGTTATTGCAATTGGATTTAAAGTTGTCAACACTACCTCTTAAAATGTAAACATTTCTTTCCTAAGTCTTTTTCCTCTGAAGAAATGGGAGATAAAAAATGTGCTGATATAAGGACTTTGATCAAATCCTAATGATGCAGGCACCAAAACAATTCAGTCGTGCTTTCAGCTTATAAAGCATACGTTGGAACAAGGTCTATACAGGTTAAGAGCTGCCCAACTTCCTGATGTCCTGTGGCTACAGATCTGGCTGAGAGCCAGGGAGCGTGGAAAGAGATGAAGCACAAGAAGCAGTGGTGATTTAACCTCCGGTCTTCCCTTAAGGACAAGCATTTGTCACCTTGACAGCAAGGTGAAAGGTTTGCTTGAGTATGCTTATAACAGGGCTCTCTTCCCTCCTCCCAGGGGTCCTGTGATTTCTGAACAGACATTATCTGAATGGATGATGATGAGGAGAGGGAGGAGCCACAGAAAGGGCTGGGGGAGAAGAGGTGAGACCCGCATAACTCAGAGCCTCCTCCGGAAATGCTGCTCCAGGGACCGTGACACAGATTCACCATGGCTGTTCCTCCTCCTAAGCTTCCACTTGAGGCCAGAATAATCAACTCCATAAATTATCGCACATATGCAACGGTGGCCAGTTAACAGTACAGTTCCCATCCCCAGCAACTACTAGAATGTCAGAAAGCAAGAGTGCAAGGAATGAATTCACACACAAGCTCTCTCATACACACACACATACACATACCCCCCAGGCACCCACACATTCTCTACAAATCTCTCATTTTTAGGGTTAATAATTCTGTTGTAAATGTCTGCTTCAGGCTTAAATCTAACACTTAAAATGAGCCTGATTTTCATTCTCAGTGATGATGTATAACTCAAATTAGCATTAATGTGAGGATGCTCACAATTCACAGAAGATAACAAGAGCTCGGTCCTTAAGCACTAAAGTACTCATGCTATTTTCACAAATGTGGAAAGGACAATTTTAAGTGACAATCATTCATTTCTGAGTATTTCATCATAATTTAATTTCAGGAAACACAGGCACTCATTCATGTACTCCTGTGAGGGAGGAGGTTGTCAATGAGAGTATTTTAACTTTTACTTTAAAAATTATCTTCCCTGAAATTGGATAAAATTACAATTATCCATTTCTTTTCAATATTTACTGGCTTATCTACCACTGAAAAAGTCAACATTTAACATAATGAACTCCAATATAACTGATAGGGAAAGTGACAGACTGGAGGAAGGTTCTGCGGGTAGCAAGCATGAGACCCAAGTTCTCATCCTCAGCACCCACATAAAAGGCACCATGGCAGCAGCTTTGGTTTGTAACCTCAGGTCTACAGAGGCAGAGCTGGACAGAAAGAGCACTGGCTTGCGATGGCCAGACTTCCCAGCCACGTGGGTGAGCGTCAGAGTCAAAGAATACCGAAGACACGAGAGGCATCGAGAGTGGAGGCTGGGTCATGGAGAAAAGGACATCAGACATTTGCAAGAAAGCAAACGGAAGACCTCGGAGTCAGTCTGAATACTTTTACATTCTTCTGAGATCCGAGAATGCTTGCTAACAGATCCCAGCCATGGCCACCATGCACAGCACCTCACAGACCAGTACAAACCAGATAATCGTGACACCACTGTTCCCAGTTTCATGTCCCTTGCACTTCCTGGAACATCTAATATCAAATGTTTCAGGTGCTTTTGGAGAAACTCCACAGGTATAAATCTGCATGGAGGCAACAGCAGTGAGGGTCAGAAACAGAAGTCTTCCGCGAGAGAGGGACATGGATGGAGACGGAAGAAGCTGGAGCGAGCAGTGTACAGAGGGATTGATGCACAGGCCCAGAGGTGCTGCACAGTGCACTCTCACCACACAGGACTGAGTGAGTGAGCGAGCTCTCAAGAGAGATTTTAGGAAAATGCCACATCCAGGGACCATAGAGAGTTCTCTGGAGGGGTGGGTAAGAGGGCTGAAGTGACACTGGTTATAGAATAATCTGGATAATAATAACAGCAGCTACAGACCTAAGTGTTCACTAGAGACTCCAACACTGCTAAAAACGCATTTCAGGGACATGACCTTATTTCACTAGATTCAAGCCCAGTAATAAGCTGGGCCTGTGCTTGCTACCCCAGTATTTGGAAGGATGAGTCAGGAGGATCAATGGTTAGAGGCCAAACTAGGCTACATAATGAGATGCTGTTTCTTCTTTCTTTTCCTTCTCCATCACCATCGCCACCTGTACCACCACCATCATCATCATCACTGCCAGTTGTGTAGTTCAGGAGTACAGTGTTTGCCTCGCATATCAGTGGACCCAGGTTTAATCCCCATTAAAAATAAATTCTATTTTTACAAACAAAAAGGAAACTCAGTAGGAAGAGTCCTGCTGTGTCAGGGCCTACAGCAGAATTTCCTAAGCTACTTTTCTAGTTATTATCAGAAACAAAATCAAGTTTATGTACTATGTTTTACCTACACGAAAAATAAAATTGCATTTCTTAATTTAGACTTATAAACTACGATTTAAAAATAAAAAAAGACTCAACTAACATAAATCTGAATTATTAGTAATAACACTTCTTACGGTGAAACGTATTTATACATCATCTCTTACCGTCTTATACAAATATTGGTAAAACCTTTGATAAAACAACAACAACAATGTTTGTTTTTGTTATTCTGAAACAGGGTTTCTCTGTGTAGCCTTGGCTGTCTTGGAACTCACTCTGTAGAACCAGACTGTCCTTGAACTCAGAGATCCGCCTGCCTCTGCCTGCCAAGTGCTGGAACCAAGTGTGTGCCACCACTGCCTGCATGGAAATTATATTTTGATCCCAAATCAAAATTCACTTCATGATTTTTTTAATTGGAGTGTCAACAACTCAAACAGCAACTTTAAGATGAAACATTTGAATATAATACAATTCAAAGACATACTAATTTGATACTTGATATTGAGAAATGGTGGGAAGAAAATAGTAAAATTTTGTTTTCTGTAATTAAACTACCATTTCTGTAAGAGAAGAAAACTTTAAATGTACTGTAAAGATCCTGCAGGTCATTGCATACAACTGTCTTAGACAGTGTTTGTTGGTGTGCTGTTATGTAGTGTGGTGGTGTGTGAGGTACAGAGAGTGCAGAATCACGGAGGCTGGAGCCATGTGGGGACACACGATTGATGCCAACAAAAGCCACATGGATTTATTACAACGGTTACTTTCTCATTCTATGTTACTTACTATGGTGTGTATCTGTGGTGTGTGTGTGTGAGAGGGGCTCTGCATATACCAATGCATGCCTTTGAGGTCAGAAGACAAGTGCCTTTTCCCATGAGTCCCAGGGGTTAAACTCAGGTTGCTGGGTTTAATAGATGAGCTCTTTTACCTACTGGGCCATCACACCACCATTATGCTGACTTTTGAAGTGCTTATTGGTTGTTGTGTGCATAGAAACCTTTAACTGTTACCAACTTTTCCCAGTGCTGACATTTGGGTACCTTATCTCATGTGTTGTTGAAACCCAGTTTCATTACTTAGCATTAGCACAGTGCACAGTAGGCAGTGGGTCAACATCAGTATCTGAATCACTGAATAAGTGACAGGGACATTTTGCCTTTTCTTCTGTTCTTGGGTTCTTCACAAGACAACTTAAAAGCCATAGACAGGGTCCATCAGTGTCTTTATGGACTCATAATACACGCAGATCAATCTTTCACCACCTAACAAACCAACACACTGCTGCCCATGGACACACGGCTGCTAACAGACACACTGCTGCTAATGTATACACTGATACTAATGCGCACACACACTGATAATGCACACACTGCTGCCCATGGACACAGGGTTAATAGACACACACTGCTGCTAATGTACACACACTGCTTCTAATGTACACACACTGCTGTCTACACACACACACACTGCTGCTAATGCACACACTGCTGCTAATGCACACACACTTATGCTAATGCACACATTGCTATCTACACACACACTGCTGCTACTGCACACACTGCTGTCTACGCACACACACTGCTGCTAATGCACACACTGCTGTCTACGCACACACACTGCTGCTACTGCACACACTGCTGTCTACGCACACACACTGCTGCTACTGCACACACTGCTGTCTACGCACACACACTGCTGCTACTGCACACACTGCTGTCTACGCACACACACTGCTGCTAACGCACACACTGCTGTCACACACACTGCTGCTACTGCACACACTGCTGTCACACACACTGCTGCTACTGCACACACTGCTGTCACACACACTGCTGCTACTGCACACACTGCTGCTACTGCACACACTGCTGCTACTGCACACACACTGCTGCTACTGCACACACTGCTGCTAATGCACACACTGCTGTCACACACACTGCTGCTAATGCACACACACTGCTGCTAATGCACACACTCCTGCCCGTGGACACACTGCTGCCAGGCTATTTCTTCCCATATGTCACTTTGGGCATGATGTACTCCTTGTCTACATACCACTTCGGCTAAACTGGCTGGCCAGGGAGTTCCCCAAGATCCCTCCTGTTTCTATCCTTGCAGTGGCAGAACCTTCCCCTAATGAATTAAGATTTCAAGGGACCAATCACTGGGTGAGGAGTAGGTGAGACTTCCGAGTTGGGAAGAGGAAGATAGGGGCTTGGGGGGACCTTCCTTTTGGATAGGAGAGAGCATAGAGACACAATGTAAGTAGCCAGAGGCCACCAATTTAGGTGGCAGATCCTTCTGGATCCGTCACCAGAGGATTTATAACTCAGAATAGCTTACAAAATTAGGATGCTAGTTTCTGCGCCCATCGATTGTGTTACCTGTTGATTCTAAGCTAAGATTGTATGGTCTTTTCCTTCATGCGGCAACTCAACTGGGTTCCAGAGGAAGGCACCCCAGCCAGCCATGGGAATTTGGAAGCTTGATGCAAGTGTGGCAGCAGCCCACCATGGGAACTTAGCGAGAGATTTCAGAGCTGAGGCACAGAGTCTGCTGGGCTGAGAACAGGTAGGCCTGTTCGCCAGTGCCTTGCCAGGGGTAGTGTGGGACTGCCTTTTTATTATTTTATGCTGCAAAGCTCTAGGGGTGCTCTACCATAAAACAACTTGTTCTTTTAATATGGGTGCTTACACCAAGTACATTATCCATTCGGCCATCTTCCCAAGACCTTATAATAAACATACAATAAAAACACAGGCAGTAAACACATATGTGCTCATACTCATAAATACATAGATCAAACTTTAAAATAACAAATACAAGTAATCATATTAATAATACACATTGTAAACTAGTTTCTAGCTTATCTAATAAGCATCTCTCTTCAGTTTCCTCCACTAGAAGTTTTTATAGTGATAAATATGTTGAGCTATACTGACCAAGGCAGTAGCCAACAGCCATATGTGACTAGTATGACCAAAGGACTGAATGTTTAATTTTAATTAATTTGCATTTTTATCGTGTATTGGGTATGTGAGCATGTGTGCATGTGTATATGTAAAGGCCAGAGGTGAACTTGGGCATTGTCTCTTGGGAGCCATACACCTTGTTTCTTAAAGACAGGATCTCTCACCCTAGTTCTCCCTGAATTGCTGGGGTAGCTATCACTAAGCCCTAGGGTCTTCTGGCTCTGCCCTCTTCGGTGCTAACTGAAAGTGCACACCACTACGTTTAAAGCACAGACTCTGGGGATCAAACTCAAAGTCTTCATGCTTACACAGTGATCCTTTACCCACTCAGCTATCTCCGGAGCAGTTAACGGTCATCATTCAATTTTAAATTTTAGTTATGGTTTGTGGTTACTATGTTGGTTAGTACAGTCACAGATGATGCAATATATAACTCCAAAGTCTCTTTGCCTCTTGGATTGAGAAGGGAAACATCTTTATAGCAGAGACGTGCAAGATCACTGGGAGACATTAGAGAAGCTTCAATATCAGTGAGACATTAGGTACAGGGAGTCGATCAAGGGGAAAAACAACCTGCAATGGAAGCCGAGGACACGGGGACAAATGACTGCTGAGTTCACCTATCTGAGCACCATCTAGAAAGAAGATCCCAGCTCGAATGACAGGCTGTCTGTGTCCAAGGACAGCATACCCTTACTGCAGAGCCAGACGGACCCATAATTACCACTGTATCTTGCTTTCTCAAAAGCCAGGTAAATTCTTATTTAAATAGAGGATGGAATGTGTCTAAAAGTTAGCAGTCCTTGTTGGTCCACTCTTAATTAACATATTAGTAAATAATTTACATATTTCCTGGTAGTACTCCCTCCCTCTACTTGCAGATGAAGGAAACTTCCACAAGGTAAATCTGAAGGATGTACTACCTGTGGCCCTAACGGTAATGCCTCAGTTCAGCCTGAGGGGGGAAAACTGTGAGGGGTGCCTAGTCTTATTGCACCATGCTATGCCATCTTTGGTTGATGTCCCTGGGAGGCCTGACCTTTTCTGAAGGGAGCTGAGGAGTGAATGGGGATGGGGAAGGAGGGACTAGGAGGAGAGACAGAAAGGGAAACTGTTGTCGGGATGTAATATATAAGAGGAAAAAAAAATGGGAACAAAAGAAATGGAATGAACTCCTCATTTAAAAAAAAGCTGATGTCTATAAGGTACTCTGCTATAGTGTTAGAAAGCTGATAACTTGTTTTTTTGTGTTTGTTTCTTGTGATTGTGGATAAAGTTGCTATATCTGTGTGTAGACCTCATTTAGACATATTTTCCCAAATCTCTTAGGGAGAAGTTAGGAATGAAATTGCTAGGACCTGAGGAATGTGTTTTGAATTTGAAACAGCCTTCAAACTTTCTGTGATAAGGTAGAGCATTGTCTCCCTAGTGCCCTATGGATCTCCACAGTGTCCCATCTAAGATTCACAGCACCTCCCGACAGCTGTACCCTAGGGACTTTCAAACCCTTAACACACACTAGAAATCATTCACTGTCTGAAGTATCCCACAACCTAAAGCTCATCAACAATCACGCACTAAGTGAAGCAGCATGACTCAGCAAGGAGAATAAGTGAAGCAGCATGACTCAGCAAGGAGAATAAGTGAAGCAGCATGACTCAGCAAGGAGAATAAGTGAAGCAACATGACTCAGCAAGGAGAATAAGTGAAGCAGCATGACTCAGCAAGGAGAATAAGTGAAGCAGCATGACTCAGCAAGGAGAAGGTTTGCTGATGCACGTGGTAAGAGGACAAGAGCCACAAAAGGGAAAATCACAAAGGGAAGGTGGCCAGGCTCCTCTGGAAAGATGAACAGGTCCCTCTGGAATAAGCAAAGGGTCACATTCAGTGTTAGGAGCTCAGCTGAGAGAAGGGCTGAGAACAAAGACGCACGAAAGAACCTCGGACCAAACAGAAATCACCTTATCCTAGACTGCCACAACATACAGGGGTTCGCTTGTCAGAGCTCAGAACTGAACACCCAACATGGGCAAATATTAATACCCAAAAGGGATATTGGCAAGAAAATTTGAACTTTCTGCCAACAATGACAAAACAAATGGTCAACGAGAGGTAGTTACAGTGGAAAAATAGATTACCCTTGGTAGGTGTGTGCTTGGAGGACGAAAACTAAGATGAGAACTGTATGCCCATTAAGAACCAAGGGTTGCAGGGCTGAAAGCCCAGTTCTAATAGCAGTTCTAGTAGCTTGGATCCAAATTAAGAAAACTTAATCTTGGTTTTAAACAACTTCGAGGGTCATGTTTCTAAAGAGGACCTTTATAAACATCCAGAGTAAGTAATGTATATTATTTATTACTGGCCAAAAAGATTTTGGAGCAAATACTTTTTTAGTTTGGGAATGATGACATTTTAAAAATTAATCAAAATTAATGGTATTTATTAATGGGTAATAAAATAACTCTAGTCAATTGGCTAGTTCTACACTAGTAGATTTCTTTAAATAGTAATGAAATCATTGCTTAAAAAAATCCATCATTATTAAAGTAAAAAAAAATTGCCTCAACCTCCACCAAAATTAGATTTGTAAGTTGCTGGTCATCCCCATAATTAAATCTACGTCACAAATCTGCAAGAAAAATGGCCACTGTGACTAATGCATTTAAGGCTTCACCAGGCCCGACAGGCTGCAGGAGCGCTGTGCTGCTAAAGTGGACTTGAGAGACGTTCTGCACATTTTTATTAAATAACAAGACCACTTTTTAATTTTCATTGGTTAATTCAGATAAGAGTGTGAGCAGGCCTTCCTTCCTAGGCAGTGGAGCATCTTTTTATTCTAGCCTGCCTGGCCTTGGACACACGTGGCTAGTGTTGGGCAATCAGTGTACAGAGAAGGGTCTGAAAGAGACAGGCACGCACCCCACTGCTGGCATCCCTGAGTCTGGATTTTTCCTTGTCTTCTCAAAGAGTTCTAACCTGTTTCTTGATGAAGTGATTGAGAAAATCAAAAGCACAGTGTTATCGAGGGACTCAGTGGACACAAGGAGAAAATTAGAGAATAGGTTGACTCATACACAGCAAATTCTCCCTCTAATGGGGCTAATTCCATCTTTCGGAGAGGGTGGGCAGGCAAGAGACAGCCTGTGTGGGCTGCAGGATTATCTGCGAAGTTACAACAGCTTTTTCCTGTGTTATTTAATATCTGCTACCTCTAGTCATAACAAGATAGATTTTTATTTATAGTGTTGCTGTGAATTTTGGGCTTGAGATAAATTCAAATTTTAAAAGTGGGTCTGATTTAACAAAGAGCATGCTGACACAGCAAGGCCCGTAATGGAGGCGGGCGCTGGGAACCGGCACTGGGGGCAGCCCTGCCCTCCTGCTGCTTCAAGCTTTTACTCTAGCTTTTCTCCCACAAACTTATTTATGTGCTGTGCTTTTGCTTCAGTGTCTAGAAACATGCAGTGCACTAACAGGGCTCTGAGGACATTCAAGTTAATTTTCTCTCGTGTGAAGGAAGCTCTGGGTGAGAAGCTGTAGCCTTCCCTGGATCTGCAGAGCTCTGGAGCCTGGGACGTCCTGCAACCAGAGCCAAATTATCTTGGGCCATCTTTAGTGCCCTTAATAGTCCTTTATTGTTCCTCCTTGTGTGTGAGACCTACTCTCTTTGGGACAAAGAGTGAGGTAAGTCCTTCGGAATGTACAGAAACCTAGCCCTCCCCCACCTCTAAACCCAGAAGGTTAAGATGACATCAGAGGCATCTGAGGCCGACAGCAGAGAAGAAGCCTGTGTGCTGCAACTAATCTACCTAATGTGTTTAAGAGGCGTTTTATTTATGATTTTCTGTGTCCTTGTTATAAAAGCTTTATGAAACTGCTTCCATATTGAAATATGGGATTTGTGGAGCCCTAAGTCTATCTTCCTGGTACTCTATCACTCATATTTGGCTTTAGAATCAACCTGTGTTCCCTTTGGGTGAGCTGTGTGTTTTGTGTCATGCTGTTAAATGAACCAATGGTAATACTTCGTGACTGTGTGTGTAAGCTAGGATCCACTCTGTTGGCTGAGACAGGGTCACTTCCTGCTCTGTAACTCAAATGTAGGGTAGGCTGATTAGGCAGCAAGCCCCATGCATCCTCCTGTATCTGTGGTCCTGAGCTTGGAATTGGAGCAAAGAGCACGGTATCCGGCCCACCTGAGCTTCAGCTCGTGCGGCTAGACTAAGCTAATCAGCACGACTAGTCAAACTCGTCAGCAATCCAGCCTTCAGGATGCCTATTAGTCCCAACAGGTGGTTTGCTCCGTGCTGTAAAGGGAAACATCTGGAAAACAAGCTGTAAAGGCAAAGTCCTTTCAAAAGTCTTGATCGTGTGACATCCAAGCTACAAGGATGAGTTTGAAATGGTACTGCGCACGCACGCACGCACGCACGCACGCAGGGTGGCACCAGCCACCTGGAAACAAGGATGCTTGCTTGATCTTGTGGATGGCCTTGGTGTTGTTTGTATTTTTATGTTAATTCCATTTACCATGGAGGAATAAATGGGTAAGGGCTGTCTGGATGAGTACTCAGGTGACTTCCTGTGACCTATCCCCTAATGAATAAAGGAGCCAATCATTGAACAAGTAGGCAGCACTTTCGTTTGGATGGAGGAAGAGAGGAAGCAGGAGAGAGTTTGGGGCTTTGGGAATGGGGATAGAAAGATAGCAAGATATAGTTACCAGACTTATGGCAAATCTGCCAGTATTTGCCACAGAGGATTTAGATTTAATATGGCTTACAAGAATAGTATTCTAGTTGTCGTGGCAGCGATTGAGTTACCATTATTTCTGAACTAAGTCTGTGTGGTGTTTTCCTTTACACAGTGGTTCGACTGGGTTTGAGAGAGAAAGGGATGGCGGCAAAACACGGGTTTGCCAGGTGTGCACCACAAAGGCTGTGGGGGTTTTGAAGCACGGGGCTGGCATGGTAACGACCTTCCCACCGTTGGAACTTAGTGGGCCAGATGGACAGATTTTGGAGCTCCGGGCCAGAGAGTCTGATGAGATGAGAACTCTCAGCTGGAGCCATGTGGCACACCGGTGCCTGGTGTAGCTCAGGGAGCCATGTGGCACACCGGTGTCTGGTGTAGCTCAGGGAGTTTCCATTCTTTTTAATATTTCCAGCAACATGTTCTGGCATTAAAGTTAAATGAAAATCAAGTAAGTTGTGAACTTTGAGGGGTAAACCAAGATTCCAAGTAAATAATTTGGATTGGTTAAAATCAACATCATCATTAATAATGAGCAAAATGACCTCCGTATACATGAACTAAATACATGCTAGACTTAGGTAAAAGAAGGGAGGGAAGAAGAAAGGGAGAAAAGAAGAGAGAGAGAGAGAGAGAGAGAGAGAGAGAGGAAGGAAGGAAGGAAGGAAGGAAGAAAGAAAGAAAGAAAGAAAGAAAGAAAGAAAGAAAGAAAGAAAGAAAGAAAGAAAGAAAGAAGTAAAATTAAATTTCCAGCTTCCAGCATTCAGGAGACTTAGGCATGAGTATCATTAGTTCAAATCAGACCTTGTGCAGAGAGCAGGGTGAGCAGGAGCAGGAGCGGAGGGAGGGAAGAAGAGGGAGAGACTGAGTGTTGGAGTGGTAGGAAAGGGAAAGGTGAAGGGAGGAAACACTACATGCCTTCCTTAACATTTGAGATTCTTCATTATTTTTGCTGGCACCCTCTTCTGGACTCTATAGGCACTAGGTATACTCATGTGCATGCAGGCAGACACACCTCCTTCTGAGGAGGATGTAACATCAAGACACAACTCTTGAAACATGTAGGTTTTACATGAGATACATGGGCATCTGCACTATGTGAGATACATGGGCATCTGCACTATGTGAGATACATGGGCATCTGTACTATGTGGGATAAAGGGGCATCTGTACTATGTAGGATACAGGGGCATCTGCACTATGTGAGATACAGGGGCATCTGCACTATGTTAGGATACATGGGCATCTGCACTATGTGGGATAGAGGGGCATCTGTACTATGTGGGATACATGGGCATCTGCACTATGTGAGATACAGGGGCATCTGCACTATATTAGGATACATGGGCATCCGCACTATGTAGGATACAGGGGCATCTGCACTATGTAGGATACAGAGGCATCTGCATTATGTGGGATACAGGGGCATATATGCACTCAGACATCATCTTAGTTCTCGAGAACACATGGAGCCACCAAATTCTATTCAAACCCCATCAAGAAGGAAATCTCCAGTCCCTCACTACATCCCACAATAACAATAAGCTGAACAACTAAAATGAGCAGAGGAGGAGGGGTCATTAGCGACTCAACTTAAAGAAGTCCTCTGTGGCACAAGAAATTTATGTAAATTGAACTCATCTATCATTAGTTATTACCAGTATGCTTCTACTAAAAAAAGTTCTATGTAACAATTAATTCTTAAAATCACTGTTTGAATTAAACCTGGAACATTATTAAACTAGCTATAAATGTGTACCATATTCTATTTGTTATACCCAGATACCTGAAAAATCAACAAAAGTACCCTTAGGTCTTTCTCTAAAATTTCTCCTAATAAAAATTTTTCAAAAGTTTCAGGTAATCGGAATTAACTTGAGATACTAGTATATATATGACTCTGATATATACTAGAATGTTTGTATAGATTATTATAATACATGTGCACTGATAGAGTATATAATAGAGAATATATACAGACTTTAACATACACGTTCTCTGGTTATAAGTATTCATTTCTTTTGTATATAAACATATGCACATGCGCGCACGCGCGCGCGCACACACACACACACACACACACACACACACACACGGATGATCACTCATAACCAGAGAACAGCCATTGATTCGGTTTGTCTTAGCTTATAGCACTTGACAGAAATAATGTCTTTATTTGGTGGATTTTATTAGTCACACATAAAAACGTCTAATATCAGAGACTGGACCAACACCTAGATGTAAATTTTAGCTCAGAGCTCTTTCTGCTATGTGATACAAGTGTTTCTTTAAGTTATTCCCTACCTACATCTGCATGGTTCTATAGATAGATGATATGATTTGTCCACATTATACATGGGAAAGTATCTGGTTCAGTTAATATTCAGTGAAGAAAGAATTCAAACCATCCTGCTTCCAGTTGAGTGGCTACTACCTATAAGCACAAAATTCTTTCATAAAGAAAATTCCCAAATAATAGCAACAGCATTCCTTATGAATGATTTATAATTCAGAAGTTCCCCTCTGACGAGGGAGTTTTCTTCATAATACCAACTCAAAGACCAACCTCTCTCATCATTCCACTAAAATCAGTTCTTTCTTTACACCTGTGCACACTTCTGAGTATTCCTCCTAGACAGAGAGTACAGGCTGGGACTTGTCTTGTTCACTCTCTTCTTTAGTGACAGAAATTGTGGCAAACTGCTACATTCACTGAAGAGGTGTGATTGTGAGGTTAATTTCTGCAAGAAGATCTTAGTGGAAGGATGGTGCTGGGATTTCAGAAGTGCTGCCTTGGATATGGGAGGGGGAGCAGGCAGCTCATGAGCCAAGGGGGAAGGAAACCACATGCTACAGATGGGAGAACAGCAGAAAGACACGAGCCCTGTCCCCTGAGAGACCAAGTCGTCACATCATATTTGGATGAGACTTGCATGCATTTTATCAACTAAAGTTTGTTGTAATTATGTTAAAGAAGGAGGGAAAATAGAATTATCTGTATTACACTGGGGTAAAACATGCACAGCACAGTTTTAACTCTCAACCCCTGATAGTAATCTTCAACTTTGGCAAAAAGGAGAGAAAAGGAAAGAAGGAAGGCCATGTAAAAAGAAAAGGCACTTGTGTTACATTACATTCTACCATACCATACAGTGGCACCTGTTGTTTAAGGCTAGCGTGGAAAGATGCCCTCAGTCAGACCTGTGTACTGAGTACACTTTGCCTGTGCCACTCAATGAATGCATCTAGAATATCATGACCACCATGTATCTATAGTGACATCTTTCCTTTAGCTTCTTAACTTTGACATCGCTTTGTGTGTGTGTCCCATCCACAGGCTACTATAGCGACCTTGTATTTCTTTATAGTCTCCAGATCTACTTGAAAACTATCTATGTATATGGCCAGACTTCCATAAACAATTTTGATCCATTAGATGTACTAAGGTTTAAATAGAAAAAGAAAAAGTGAAGAAAGGAAGGAAAGAGCCTAAGTAAGAGCACACAGCTGCAGGAGAGTGTAGGTAAGTCAGAGCACACAGCTGCAGGAGAGTGTAGGTAAGTCAGAGCACACAGCTGCAGGAGAGTGTAGGTAAGTCAGAGCACACAGCTGCAGGAGAGTGTAGGTAAGTCAGAGCACACAGCTGCAGGAGAGTGTAGAGGCTCTTGATGGAAGCTCTCCTTCTGGGACCTGAACATGCATCTGAGCCTGAAAGAGAGAGAGGTAGCGATTGGCTTCACTGGCCAACAGAAAGCTCAGGCTTCATGCAGTGATCTTTCTCTCCAGTGAGTGGACAGTAGGTGTGGCTTCACACAATTACCTTATTGCATTTTCTCGGGTATCATGGGTATTTCATGATTAACCAACCTAAGTTAGGAAGCCGTGCTTCAGAGGGGATGCATAGGATTTCAAACCACTCCACTGCTGGCTCCTGGAAAATCTGTACTTTTACCCATATTATTCTGTTAACATGCATGCGCATGTTTGAAACAGGGTCTCACTATGTAGCTGAAGATAGCCTTAAACTTGTAGCAATCCTACTGCATAGCCTTCCAAGTGCTAGGCTTACAGCCATAGCTACCATACCTGGCCAAAGGTTATTTTTAAATAGACTTTACTACTTTGCTTCTAAGCCCAATAAAAATATGGCATAAAAAACAAACAGACAAGTTCTCTGCCTCTCTCTTGCCCCTTGCTCCCTCTCTCCCCATCCCCTCCGTCCCCCTCCACGTGGTCATGGCCGGCCTCTACTTCTCTATTCTCTCCTTTTCTCTGCCTCTACTACTCTCTTAACTCCCCTCCCCATGCCTTAATAAACTCTATTCTATATAAACAACAACAACAACAAAACCCACAACACCACCTGTCTGAATGGGACAGATCCAACCGCATGTGAAGGCAGCAGGCCCCCAAAGCTGGGCAGCATTCTGTGGAACTAACTTAACAATATATTTGAAAGCTGAAACTCTCATTTACTGCATACAATTCAGAAACATGTGACCTAGAGAATAATAAGCATACATACTGGACTCAGAAGCCAGTGTACATTCATTGCCATGGTTTTATTCCCAGTCATTTATAAGTCACTACACTAAAGGTCTATAAATGAGCTGTGCACCTAAATCAGATATTCTACTTCATCTTCGTGGATTTAGCAAATTTGATAGTATAAGCAGTATCATTAAATAATAATAAACTGTTTCTTTATTCTTTCATAACATAAATCAAATATTGTGATAACTTATTTTAAAAGTAATTATCTAAATGCTAAAACAACAGCCTTGGAATTATGGTGGTTCTGCTTATAAAGGTGGAACTACTTTTGAATCATTTTATGTATATTTTATACCTCAATGTCTTTTGAAAAAACTGTATTTTCTTGCAACTTACACATAAATTATATCCTCATGTCAGTTTTGTTGTTGTTCTTGCTTCACAAAGATTTCTCAGACAGAGCCAAGACTGTGGGTACCTTCTTTGACAGGGAAATGTAGAAAATAAATGACGAGCCATAAATTAGCATTCCCTTTCTGACCAGCTGGGTCATGTTTCCTTTTTAAAATCCTCTCTCCCATGACACAAAATAATAATCTTCAAAAGGAGCTCATTAAGTGATCAATATATTGACATAACCTCTATAAGGAGACACAGCATTTTCATCAATATATTCACATAACCTCTATAAGGAAACACAACATTTTCATCAATGTATTCACATAACCTCTATAAGGAGACACACAGCATTTCCGTTGATTCCCTGAAGCCATTGATGGACAATTAAACCTGAGCCTTCCAAATACACTGTAAGAGAAGATTCACTTGTTTTGGCTTACTAATTTTCCTCAGGGTATAAGTCAGGGTACATGTAGCGATCCCAAAACTTTTATATTTAACTAAGAGTGAAAGAAGTTCAGCTCTTCCTAAATCATTTGTGTAAAGCAACATCTTAAGAAAAATTAAAACCAAGACTACTCACCAAAAAACTTCCAAATGCTGAATTAAATATCGCAGCTGCCTGTGGAGAGAATAAACGGGAGAGAAGCTCACTGAGAGCAACCAGAAACAGGGCGAGCAGAGATTCCATCCTCCCCCCCCCCCCCCCCCCCCCCCCCCCCCCCCCCCCCCCCCGCAGAGGTTCCCAGCCGCCCCCCAGCCGCAGTCACTGCTTTCAAGGCCCCCTCACTGGAACCCTAGAGTTTACTAAGATAGATGGCTGCAGCTCAGGAACCCATTAATAATGGTCTCAGAAGCAGGCAGGAAAAGGCTCGACAGGAGATGCTTCGAATCTGTATGACGGTCCAAAAGAACCATTCCCAATAGTAAATCAAAGCTGCTAGTACTATGAAAACAGGGGGTTGGTTTATATGTAACAATGCTTATTAATTAGATGGTAAGACAAGCACTACTTACTCCTACCAAGGAACAGTCAGTCACCACTAGGTGACAGCTATTGTCCCACATTTTAGTACCAAGGACAGGGCCGTTGAGACCAGGAGAACTTCTGCCTTGCTAATCATTTCCAAGTTAGAAACAATCAGGAAACATGCAATTGGTACCCAAATAAAAGAAGAAACAATTGGCTCAGCTTACCAAAGCATCCTTGAATACATGAAGAAGCTATACACCTGTCAACTAAGTCGGCCCCTGTGTTCCATAAAGCTACGTGCCAGTTTCATATTACTCAAAATGGGAAAAACCCATATAACATCTGATGAAAGAAAATGAGAGAGGAGAGGAGAGGAGAGGAGAGGAGAGGAGAGGAGAGGAGAGGAGAGGAGGAGTAAAGGAAAACGAAAACTAGGCAAAAGACAAAAAAAAAAAAAAGCTAGAGAAAACCTGTTCAAACGCCCAGCCAGTCCAGCATCGGTTAATTGGTTAATCGGTTAATCATTATGGACACTCGGCCACAATGGAGAAAGGGCGTCAGTTTGGGAAGTTTGACTTAAGTCCAGAGCTCGGCTAAGCTGTAGCTGAGAGGGCTTCTGCTCCAGACCAGGACGAAATGAGAGTGAATGCGTAATTAGGCCGCTGGCTCCAGAGAGCTTGGCTCTCTGATGCCACTTCATAATTAATTCAAAGCTTTGATAATTTCATTAGATTTCTCCTTTGCTGGTCCTATCAATAAAAGATGGCACTGGACCCCAGGTCCTCTGTGGCAGGAACACAGGCAACAAGCACAGACCAGGGAAACCTTTGCTTCCTGACAGGGACAGTGGCATATGGCGCCCTGTGTTGTACTGGGAGAGATCAGGAAGAAAAAGGAATCCGCTGCATAAAATATTACAGATGACAACCAGCAACTGTAGCAACATATTTTAGCATCATCCTAGAATCGCACGGTGAGCAATTCCAGGAAACTTCCACACAGAGAAAAATAAAAGGGACCCAAGTGAGCTGTGGTCAGAACAACAGGGACTGTGTACTTCCAACAGTTCCTGCACAGAGACCATATTCTGTGCTCAAGATAGATTTAGCCATTTCAAAGAAACAGGGCTTCCCTCCAGAGCACTGCCTTGCAAATCATCTTCAGACTCTTACTAGACGGCAAGTGAGTCCACCTAGCGCTTACAGAAACGTGGAGTTACTAGAGGTAGAACTCAGAAGTCAAACCTCTCACTGAAGGAAACCTAAGGAACCAGTCTCCCCATTTTGCCTTTGTGGCTGTGTTCAGGCTGTATAGATGGGTCTGAACTTTGATTTGGGCCACCCCTAAGGCAGTAAGCTAACAGCTTTTATGAAATGATTGGTTTAGAGTTCTGGGTGCTCCAAAGACCAGGGGAAGCTGAGCAGAGCCCATTGGGCCTGCTCTACAGTAGAAGTCCAGGAGGGCATTACCACTGTGAGAGTTTCGAGACTATCATTTATGCAGTTTAATGTTTATGACCTTAGTGTTCTCAGATATGGGGAGGGATATCCAGTACCTTCACAAAGTCTACAAAGCGTTCTCTAAACAGAGCTCCCTCCGTTTCCTTCCCTACCCCATTATACTACCCCCGATTCCCAAATTCATGATATCACAATATTTCTTACATCATTGCTCTCTGACCTAAAATGATTAATTCCCCATCAAGGGGATGGGTAGGACGTAAGCAACTTAACAAATCAGCTCAGGACCCACACCCTTCCTAGTTGTCAGTGAGCCAGCACCACACGTACATTAGTGCATATGCACTGCACTCTTAGGTGGCCTGAACAAACCCATGCCAGCCGCTAGGACACTGGGCTTCTCTCCACCATGACGCCTGTCACGCTCTATTCGCTTCTGCTCACACGTCTCCCTGCCCCAGTGTAGGCAAAGGTCTCCTAAGGAAGGAGTGTGGTGAAGTTCATCTTAAGCACGAACTGAACGTGTTCCCAGAACTAAAGAAACAAAGAAGGTGTCTTGAAATTCCAAAATCTACTTCTCTCAAGCTTGTCTACTTGCTTGTCCTACTATACTTGACAGAATTCAAGGACTGACATAGACTGGATCTGATGCCTCATAAATCTTTAAAGAAAACACAAGACCCATGACCTGAGACTGAGACATGAGCTGCCACAAGCGGTCGGTTCTGAACCTGAGACTCTGGGTTTACAGCACAGCACTGGTTACTACTGGAGTGAGAAGGCAGTCGGCTTTGAACCTGAGACTCTGGGTTTACAGCATAGCACTGGTTACTACTGGAATGAGAAGGCAGTCGGCTTTGAACCTGAGACTCTGGGTTTACAGCACAGCACTGGTTACTGTTGCACTTGGAATCTTGTTCTGAGGCCCCCTTACTAAAGCCTGGTCTCCAGCTGATGGGGCCTTTAGGGCACAGAACATCCTGACAGGAAGTTAGATCACCAGGGATATAACACTGCAAATACTACTGGGACCTCAGACCTTTCCTATTCTCCCTTTTCTGTTTCAGGTAAGGAAGCCTCCTGTATTCATTTATTCTCTCTCTCTCTCTCTCTCTCTCTCTCTCTCTCTCTCTCTCTCTCTCATGTGTGTGTGTGTGTGTGTATGTGTGTTGCTTTCATTGTATCTAATAAGGTATTTTAGTGATACTTTATGACATATTATGCAACATGACTTTGTTAAGTTACTTGGTAAAGTTCAACTTTCTTCATAACCTATCTGTAATCATTTAAAATAAATTTCCTTAAGCCTGGAAACAATTGAGGTGGGGAGCTTTGAAGCCACAGATGCAATCCTTTCCATTACTGAATGGAATGCTGCTGTCAAGTCCTACTTTATGGAAAGCCTGAAGCTCACACATCCCAGGATGCAGGGGTCTGCCCAGATTTCATGCTCTGGACTTACATAAACATGTCTAGTTCCTTTAACATTATGAACACTGCTGGGCTTCTCATGGTATTATATCAAAGTCTGTCTTGGAGGTGGTCCTTCTGTTGTTCTCTTATATGTCTACTAAATTAAAAAAAAAAAAGAAAACCCACCACTTACATAAAACAAGAATGATTTATTTCAAGTAATTTGTGAAGCTCTTGGCTTTTGTTGCTGAATATCCTGTCTCTGGATTACAGTACAAGGAAATGTTTCTAAGATGTTAAAAGGATGTTTGTGGCTGTCCTGAATTCCTAATAATGCTCTAAGGTAAAGAGCACATGTGGCGGGTACACACAGGTCAGAAGCCAAACTCAATCTCACACCTGCAAAAAGATGGCAAAACTGGATCAAGGCGCTCTTCCACTGCACTTTAGATGGAGTCTAGAAACCACAGAGAAGAATAATGAAAAGTCCCGGAAGCCCTGCTTGGCTTTCCTCTTCTTTCTGCAGAGAAGGCTCATCTGTCCTCCCTCCTCTCGAGCTAGGGGTAGGAGGGGCATTTACAAGCAAACAACAATGGAAGCAATAAAAATTGCACAGAACCAAAACGAGCATCACTTTCTTATGCTGGCTGACGGGTGGACCCCACCCCATGCTTCACTGCAAGGGAGCAGAGGGCCCAGCTGTGAGAGCTCTTAGACATATAACACCTGTACTTTAGACCCAAGTGGCCAGAGCAGGGAAGGAGTAGAGCAGAGACACGGACTTGTTTTCTGTCTGGGAACGAAGATGGGAAGCTGTTTAGAACAGACCACAACAGGGCAAGGGCAAGGGCAAGGGGAAAGGGTGGGAGTTTGAACCAGATATGCTTCAGTTCTGTGATGGTGTAAGGTTATCTCAAAGCCACGTGAGCCAAAGTGATGCCTCAGAACAGGCTCCTTTGTTCTGGACTCACTTTGAGAGACCACACTGAAGAAGAGACTGTGGCAAGAGCAGTCTGGATGGAAGGATTAAAGGCTGGAGTGAAGTGTAAAGAGCCATGGGTTGTTTAGTAACAATGAGCAAATCCAGATTGTTAAGCACGTGACCAGGAGATGTGATGGAGCAGTTGTCCGGGGAGGAGGTGGGAAGTACCTCAGGTTTACAACTCTTTCATTCAATGAAGGAATGAAGCAGATCCTAGACACACAGGAGTCGGGCCACAACAGCGTGGTCAAGCACAGGAGCAGACACTGCAGCCGTGCCCAGGGTGGTGAAGCCGGGCTCTGGCCACGGCAGTGAGGGTCAATGCAGAGTGGAGGAACAAAACCCTACACCTATGACAGAGTGACCAGTAACACAGGCCTGCTGCAGCAGCTGACCCCCTATGACCTAATGCTACCAGGAGATGGACAAGCAGGATTGGAGACACTCAGAGATTAGATGTGGTGATTCCTGGCTCCTCTGTGTCTTGGCAGAGTAGAACAGATGGCATGTCTGTGGTCCTTGGCCAAAGCTGTTCCTACTGTGATATAAAGACAATAGGAAAGGGAAGATGGCAGTCTGTAACTGGGGGCCATGGGGGTTGGGTGGGGTGGGGTGGGGAGAAGATGTGGCTGTTTCAAAACAAGTTAAAAAAAAAAAAAAAGACAAAGAAAACAGAAAGCTTAAGCACACCACAAAAGGCCTGAGGGAATTGCAAAAAGCTCTAGAGAGTATTTTCTCAGAGATGCCAAACATTACCACAGATATGGGTACCTATTGCTCACTACCTAGGACCTCTGGATCTCCAAAGCCTGACCTTAAACTTCCTATAATGACTATGTCCGTCCTACTCCAAAAGTGCATCTGGAAGCTTCTATGCCTTACAGTCAGTCCCCTGACCTGAGAGTAGATCAGCAAAACCAGACACTCCCCCACCCCACCTCTACTCAGTCTTGTTCAATGACTGCTGATCAATGCAGATTGCAAGGAATGTAGAGACAAAGGGTCAAAACTGGGGAGCTAGGCAAAATAATTCAGCAAGGAGACTTACTTGCTGCAGAACATGACAACTTGAATTTGGCCTCTGGAAACCGTAAGGTAGGAGAGAACCAACTCCCACAGGTTGTACTGTCCTCTACACAGGAAGTTCACATGCATCCACACACATGTGGGTCCCCATTCCACCCTGCTGCTGGGCATAGCTGCTGGGGGGTGAAATGCCGGCACTTATCCAACACCTGGGTGCTGGGCTTCAGGGAAGCACTGAGACACCTCTCCGGGGAAGGGAAAACACAGTCCAAGATACAGGAAGCTGAGCTGGTATTCCCTGATTCCCAGGTCACCCAGTTGCCACTGGAGACAGCAGAGAGGAGTTGGGGATGAAGTGTTGGAGGTCCACAGATCTGAATGAGGCCAAGGACCGTTGGGGACCCAAGGACTGAGGAGGTTGTCTAGCCAGGGGCCAGGACTGGGAACTCTGGCTTAGCTCATCAGGGAAAGTGGTGTGGCAGCTGTCTGGGGGCACAGATGGGCCTTCTAAGGGAGACTTAACTGCAACTCTGAAGGCAAAGGCCTCTCCATGTTCCCAAAGGTAGTTCTTGATGGAAGAGATAGATAGTCCTTGTTTACTGGTTGCTCATTGTGGAAAACGGATGGTACAAACTTCTCAGGGTGGACCAGAGATTAAAAACCTTTTATAAGGAGGAAGATGGAGCTTACTGGCTCCATCTCAGGGCATCTAGGTACCTCATTAGTGTGGAGAACTCTGTGTCTATATGACCACAGGTCACATTTCCTCATGTGGGAAGTACGGCCCATGTTCCAGGCCAGAAATCTGGCCGAGAGCAGGGAGCTACCTACCATCTCAGGTGGGTACCCTGAGTTTCTGGGGACTCAGACCCACTCTACCTTCCATGTTTCCTGGCAAAATCCACTGTCTGTCTCTCTCTGTCTCTGTCTCTCTCCCTCTCCCATCTCTCTCTCTCTCTCTCTCTCTCTCTCTCTCGCTCTCTCTCTCACACACACACTAAACAAAGCAAGCAAGCAAGCAAACAAAACTTGCCATACTTTTACAATCAGCCCAACAGCCCTTGCTGATGATTTATGATATTCAGACATATGAAGTCCTAAAACTCTATGGTGATTTATCTGACCAGCCAGTCTCATGAAAAACAATTAGAATGTAAAATTTACTCTTAAACAAGACGGTGGAATGTCACCTGCCCATCTAGATATGCATTCTACACAAACAACCCAGGAGCTAAGACCAAGCAACCTCTGTAACCCCACAAAAGGCCCTTCCCTGGGTGCTGCTGTCCTCTCTGGGGGTGGGGGTGGGGAGAGATAGAGCGAGACAGTTAAAAACTACCTTTATGCCCTTAGGAGTAAAACAGCTTTTAAACAAATAGTACACACAAAGAAGAAGCCGATAGTCTGGTTACAAAGCAGTCACCAATTTAAAGAAAGACTCAGTTTGTAACACTTCAATTTTTAGTCTACAAACCACGGCTAGAATTAACACAAGGACTATTTTTATAAACGTTGTAAATGTTTGTTATCAAGTTATTGTTCCAGGAGTAAAAGGTAATTATTTCTAATTTCTCCAGGTCCACTTGTGGCCGCCGTTTCGTAGAGCCTTTATCCTGAGCTAAGCAGTGCTGCCTTGCTTGTTTGTCTCCATTCCTCTCAATTCCGGCCTGGGAAAAAAGATGCAAGTTCCTGTTTCTGGGCACTAAATTGAATCAGGTGTCCTCTTCTCTTAAGAAAATTAAGTTGCTCTTGTGCTGGCGTGTTTTAATGAGAGCCGAGCCAGCCGACAGTGACGAATGACAACGGCACCGGGGAGAGCATGTATGCAGGACAGCATGTGCGTGGCGCAGGCTCACAGCCTATTTTTCAGTGACTACTCTCAATGACTTCGCTGTTTCTTAAGGGGCCTATTAATCTCAAATTTAGTTATTACACAACGTTTATTTGAACATATATTCTGTGGATGATGACAGTTAATAAAGGAAATCTTTCACAAGCTGTATTTTTACATATTGTTCCAACTCCAGCTCCTGGTCCTTTGATGGTATTGATGGAATAGTCCACACTGTTTGTACCAGGCTTTTTTTTTTTTTTAAGGCACATATATTCAGATTCTTTTCTAAGCACATGGGGACTCTTAAATAACCGTTAAAATGCATAAGAAAAAAGTCCTAACAGAAAATGGTAAAAGTAAAAGGACATTTAACTGGTCAACAACAACAAAAAAATGTTTAATGTGCAAACTGACCCTTCTAAGACAACCAGATGCCTTTTAACACTTTTAGAGCTCGGGTGCCTGATTTGCAACAGCCCTTGCATACCAATCTACTCTCACGATGAGCAGAGCCAGAGACAGAGGGCAAAATCAATTTCTTGAGGTGCAAAAAGAATCAAATAACAGCTACAGTGCTTTGCTTCTTGGCATGCTTTTCCCATAAAATCCCCGGCCCCTAGAACAGTGCAGATTCTGGAGCTGTTTCTAGTCAGCTTAAAAGGATCCTTTTCACATTTTCCTCCGAACATTTATCAACTCAAATAGATCCACCAATTCAGGCTTTGGTTCTGGTTCTGGGAGAAGCAGTTCCCTTAAGTGAAATTGGTACATAGTAAAAAAGTAAAACGTCACTGCAGCCTAGAGGAAGACTTGCAAATATCCTTTACCGTCCAGATGCATGTGACTTCCTCCTGAAATCTCACTTCAATAAAGTCTGAATATTCTCCTGGGCAGGATCCTTAGATCTGCCGGCAAGCCCTTTACCAGGAAGAAATCAAACTCCGGAGACGAGAGAAGTCCTTCCCGAGGTCATGGGGCTAGCAGAAAGCCAGAAGGAAAGTCCAATCTAGCCATTCTGCTGCCCTCTCTGCCACACTGGCCAGTTTAAACAGACATCCATAGACAGTGGCTTTTACACTTAAATTATAAATAGGGAAATAAATATGCAGAGGCCAATATATTAAAGCGTTTATGGTTATGCGGGAGAATGGGATTATAAACATTTTCTCCTTCATGCTATTCCTTGATTTTTAAGGATTTTGTATTGCCAACATATTTAATAAGGGGAAGACATGAAGTAAGTGTTAGATATTAAGCATACTTAGAGTCTTACTCAGCAAGCTTTGATCAAGCAAACAAAGCAGAAGAGCATGCCGACCTCCATCGGAGGGACCCCGTGTCTGGCTGAAGCTGACTGACTGACTGCAGACAGTACCACAGGGCAACCACCTACCTGGCCTTCTTCACTAAACTACCACTACTGAAAGAATGAACTGTGGGTACAAACTAGCATATCAAGTCTTCCACTCAAAACACAGAAAATTTGCTTTGCTTATACCATAATAACCGCATATAAATATCTAGAATGTCTTGGAACAGAAATCAGCTAGATTGTGACATAGTACTTGACTTTTTTTTATATGCCAGTTTTCTGATACTCCTTGAAGTTTGATTTTTCTTAATCTTATCTGATCTCCACAAAAAGAAATAAACCAAATATCCCTCTACTTATTCATTTGTACAACACAAATTTGTTAAGCTTATTTTGTATTATTTTTGAATACAGAAAGTCAATAGCCTATAGAGTCACAGTTAAGAACGTCAGCCTAAAACAAAGTCAATGACTTTAAAGGGTTAAGAAAACCTGGCAGTGAAGGACCCCACTTTCCTTACAGGGTGTCTCAATATGGCATACAACCAGCATTTCTCTGATCAATTAATGGACGCTCTATTCAATGCCAACCATGGACAAAGCTCTCAGCACACCAGGAGAAAATCTGGCCCACAAATTCCCTTGGCACTGTGTGAAGAAGGGCGTCCACAAAACGGAAGTGACAACCTCTGTCAAAGCACTCTAGTGTTTCTTACAAGTTTTAGACTCTAGCTTCTTCTCGACTCTGGAATTTCTTTCTGCTCCTTTCCATCCATTAGGGCCAGGGATCTCAGAGCTTCTTAAGAGGGCAATGGATCAATCCCTCAGCAAAGAGGGCAATGGATCAATCCCTCAGTAAAGAGGGCAATGGACCAATCCCTCAGCAAAGAGGGCAAGGATCAATCCCTCAGCAATGGTTCTCCTAACCTTTTCATTAGTAGTAAAGTAGCTTTCCTACCGTCTTCAGGAAATAACATACCATAGCACAGTCACAGAGCTGCCATGGCCCTCCACCAGCCATCCAATCCAGGCCCTTTTCCTCAGAAAGGGTATCACTGATGTCTCTAACAACAAGGCCTGTCCACCGTCATCGTCTTCAGAGTCAGCAGCTGGATCAGTTCTTCTAGAGTCTCAGATTTAGAATGTAAGTTAGAAATGACATTACCAAGCTTGTCTCTTTCCTAACACACACACTGGAGATTATTTTTTTCACGAGGGGCCCTCATTGTCTCCATCCCAAGTCCTGAGTGATAACTGGGGAACTGGATCTCAAAAAGAACGGCAATATGTGGTGCTAATGTAACATTTCTAAAGATGTTTTATATTTACGTATGTGTGTATGTGTGCATGTATGTGCACGTGTGTACATACCCCATGGTGCAATATGGAACTTAAAAGACAAGCTGTGTGTCTCTGTTCTCTTCCACCCCTGTAGGCCCTAGGGATAGAACTCAGGTCATCAGGCGTGGCAGCTAGTATCTTTTACCTGCTGACTTACCTCACCAGCTCCTAATGCAACATTTAAAGAAGAAATATTAATTTTGTGAAAACTCATTTAGAAAATAAAAGATTCTGGAAAATCTTTTTTTTTTTTTTTTTTTTTTTTTTTTGAGACAGGGCTTCTCTGTATAGCCCTGGCTGTCCTAGAACTAACACACTTTGTAGACCAGGCTGGCCTCGAACTCAGAAATCCGCCTGCCTCTGCCTCCCCAGTGCTGGGATTAAAGGCGTGCACCACCACGACCAGCTTGGAAAATCATTTTATAAGAACAACATTAATCTGATATAAAAGCCATCTGAAGCATCATATGAAAAGCATAAAATAATAATTCTCATGTATATAGATAAGCACAAAGGCCCTTATATAATTTGAATTATTAGAACATAGCAACATGCAGAATTACTTCATTGTGCAATGGGGTTTTACTTTAGAAATACACCATTGCTTTATGATTTGAAAAATCAATCAAGCCGGGTATGGTGGCACATGCCTTTAATCCCAGCACTTGGGAAGCAGAGGCAGGTGGATTTCTGAGTTCAAGGCCAGCCTGGTCTACAAAGTGAGTTCCAGGACAGCAGGGCTATACAGAGTAACCCTGTCTTGAAAAAAACAAAAACAAAAACAAAAACAAAATCAATCAAGGCAACTCACCTGATCAATTTTCTTTTCTTTTTTTTTTTTTTTTTTTAAAGATTTATTTTATTTATTATATGTAAGTACACTGTAGCTGTCTTCAGATACTCCAGAAGAGGGAGCCAGATCTTGTTACGGATGGTTGTGAGCCACCATGTGGTTGCTGGGATTTGAACTTATCACCTTCGGAAGAGCAGTCGGGTGCTCTTGCCCGCTGAGCCATCTCACCAGCCCCTTTTTTTCTTTTTTTAAACGTGGCCATTTCAAAACTATCTGTCAAAATTTAAGATGACTGTGATGGCACTTGCCTACAGTCCTAGCACTCAGAAGTCTGAGGAAGGAGGATCAAAAGTTCAAGGGCAGCTTGGGACACAGAGTGCGACACACATATTTACAGTTAGAACTCAGAAAGCTGGAGGCTGCTGAGGTGGCCGGGTGGATAATCCCCTCAGTGTGTAAGAATAAGCACCAGACTTCAAACCTCACCCCTGCATGAGAGCCTGGGAATCCGATAATCACAACTGAAATTTAAACTGCTTTCAAAAACTGGGTAAAAAATACTGGCCAAACCTCTGCTAGACAGAATCCTCCATCTAATGTCCAGCCATGGTGAAAGTAAAATAACTTTCCCATTTTTTGCTATAATAGACAAGGTGCAATTGTGTGCCTTTGTGTGTCTAACTTCCAGGTTCTGTGGGTTCCTACATAAAGCCTGCATGTATTTTTTTTAATGCAGTGATAAACTTGAAATTCTCCTTCCTAATCTGCTTTAATTTTTACCTTGCCTGGAAGTCCTAGCAGTGAAATAATGCAAGACAAAGAAATAAAGGCGCACAGGCTAGAAAGAATGAAATAGACCAGGGAGTCATAAATCTAACCCCTGCTTCCCACACAAAAAGTTAAGTGCAGTTGTCATACTACAGAGTGTAAAATCTACATATAAAACAATATATACCAACAAGGAATAATTTTACATTGAAATGAATAAAAATATTACTTATAAGGAATATAAAAACAGGAAAAAGGTATAGATCTTGGATTCTAAAACATGTAAAACACCAACAGGAGAAACAAACTTAATTTCTAATTAGCGATGGTTTAGGGGGATGGTTCAGTCAAGAGAATGTTTACAGTGCAGGAAGGAGAGGAACCTGAGGTCAAGCCCCAGAACCATGGAATCAGGCATAGTGGTACGAGTGTGGCATCCCAGAACTGAGGAAGAGGAAGAAGGGGAAGGGGAAGAAGAAGAGGAAGAGGAAGAGGAAGAGGAGGGTGATTCATCTCCCAGGGGACCCTGGCTGGCTGCCTGGCCTCAACTCCTAGTTCAAGACCTTGTCTCAAACCACAAGGTAGATAGCCATCGTAAGGAATCACACCCAAGGTTGACCTCTGACATCTATATATATGTACACATATGCACTCAGACCTACATAAGTATTCCCACAGTCACAAACATGCACACACAGAGATGCATGTGCACACATGTACATACACTCTGACACACAAACAAAAAAATTTAAGAACTATAGTTCTATATTAACATGTCAAATCTTTCTGTATTAACCTAAAGAGTCATTGTAATTTCAATATATCTACAGGGTTTTAGTACAGATTGACTCAATTTGTACCGGCTTACTTTTCAAGGCATCACTTCCTTGGGGAAAAGAGAATATGAACAAAGTCAGTCTCCTGATTTCAACACTCACTGAGAAGTCATACTGAGTAAGAGACAGGAAACTTGAGGACAGATGGACTGCTGAACATGGTGCACAGCACAGCAACTCTAGAGATCGACCTTTCTGGAGATGTGAGCTGGCTTTTGACAGGAGTGCTAGGGCAGCTCAGTGGGGAAAGGACAAACTTTGGCAAGTGAGCACTGCTCAGCCAGCCACACGCCAGCCAGACCAAAAAGCCAAAGGAAATTTAACCACCAGACCCACCTTACAAAGCATAAGAAACTTAGTCGGAGCAGAACCATTTGATTCAGACACTCCATCAGCAGGGTTACCAATGTATTAACTGGAAATTAAAACAGCTTCCTAAAATTATTGGGAGATTGAGTTAGATGGTTATATATAAACCCAGGTTTCATATAAAATATCATAAAACCTATAGCCCAGATGCATAAAAGTATTTGTTCTCCAACATAAGAATAAAAAACTATCACAGCAGGTAAAAAAGGATCCCCAGAAAAACAGCCTTCTTTCCTGTACCCGCACCCCCTCTTCAGTACAAAGCTCTGGACTTGGGGTTCACGTTTACTGAACTTACAGAGTTCTAAATGTGTGCCTCGCGTTACATGTATGTAAAACACACACAGCTGCTTAAGTGCACCTACAAGGAGATCGGATTCATTTAAATGAATGCAATTCAAAAGGTCAATGAGGTGTAAGGAAAAGACAGTGTGGACACAGGCCTCCAGGAGGGAGAGGCGGGAGAGAAGGGGGGCGGGAGGGGTGGGAGGGAAGGTGCTTTTTGTTTGCCAAGCCTGATGACATGATTTGATCCCCAAGACCTACAAGTTCTAAAAGTTGTCCTCTATCCCCACATTCATATTCATATTCTCTCTCTCTCTCTCTCTCTCTCTCTCACACACACACACACACACACACACACACACACACACAATGCAGTACAAAAGTTGGGATACAACTCAGTGGTACCTAGAATGCAGGAAGCCCCAAGTTCCATCTACAACACCAAAAATGATTAGAACAACTTTCTCTAAAAAGTGTGTGTGTGTGCCTTTAATCCCAGCACTTGGGAGGCAGAGGCAGGTGGATTTCTAAGTTCGAGGCTAGCCTGGTCTACAGATTGAGTTCCAAGACAGCCAGGACTATACAGAGAAACCCTGTCTCGAAAAACCAAAAAAAAAAAAAAAAAAGTGTATGTGCACACACGCATACGCACGCACATGTATGTACATTCCCACGAGTGAGTGCAAGCTTATACAAGCCGTGCCACTCATGTGAAGGCCAGAGAGCCATCTCAGATGCCAGTGCTCCCCTTCTACCCTGTGGGAGCTGGGGTCTCTTGTGTCACTGAATGTCACAGGCTGACGGGCCTCCAGAGACTCTCCTGACTTCAGCCTCCCATCTCTCTATAAGACCACGGGACTACATCTGCCCACTATTATGTCCACTTTCTGGTTGATCTGAGCTCGGGTCCTCACACTTGCATGCAAGCACTTGATCCTGTGATCCATCAGTCCAGCGCCCTAGAATAACTTCCCAGGAGAAAGCAAGAGACCGGTCCTTCCTTTATGACTGTGCTGCCAAAGCAAACAGGAGAGAAAGGCATAGCACTTTACCTGCCATTTACAGCATGGTTACCTGCCATTGTCGCAGGACAAGGATACCAACTCTTCTTCCCCAAACAGCATTATACATGTCAATAATTACCAAATGATTATGACTTGGATTTTGTTAAATGGTTAATAAAAATTAAGGTCACTATTAAAATTTAAATCTTTTTTTTCAAATAAAGACTAATTGAATAGACTTTTCAGTACCTATGAAACATTGATCCTGCTAAGTTAGTTGAATGAACTTTCTCCTTTATAGAGAGTGTACCACTGGGAGGAGAGAGGGGAGGGAGGGAAATTAATTAATTAACTAATTAAGTAAGTAATTAAAAGCCTAACACTAAAAGATGGTAGAGAATGCTCTTACATCCTGGTTAGCTGATCAGAAATTAGAATATTAGTCACTTAGGAAATACAGCCTTGGGCCTGGCCAGAAGGCTTAGTGATTGCTAACTTCTTCAACCCTTAGTTAGTCACTGGAGGAGGTAGAGCCAAACAAGACTGAATTTGGAATTTCACTGGAAAACACACACACACAGCTGAGTTTAAAACCTTAAGGCAGCATCATTTATATTTATAATAGGGTAATCCTGATGAATAAAGTAGAGAAAGTCTCCCATTTCCTAACTGGATGGCAGCCCAGAGTGCACATCACATCTGACAGTGGCTGGCCTGCAATTACAAGGAAGAGCTTCCAAACACTCGTCCTTCCCAGGCCGTTAATCTTTATCTGACGCTAATATACTATGTAGATAGGCTATATATGAATATCAAAAATACATGGCAAGGAATCACACGGACACACTAAAGAGTAAAACACTAGTCAGCAAATGGCAAAGCACTAAATCGACTTCCAATTTTGATTAAGGGTATCCTTCTGTTAGTGACTTGGGGTATATTAGCTTAGTGCAATGGCCATAGCACCACAACTAATGGACTGCCAGGAGATGATTTAATAAAGAGGCCCAGCTGAACAGTGGGGTATAACTAACTCTGACAACCTGAGGCTTTCTTCTGGTCAAACATTTTATATCTGTAAGTACTTCCTTTAAAAAAAAAAAAAAAAAAAAGCCTGAAAAGAAAAGACAACTCACAGAGGGCTTCACTGTTAGAACAGCAGCCCAGATGTGCTATGTAAGCTCAGAGTGCCAAGAACTTCCAGGCTCCACTTGTAACACAGTTAGCAACCTCATTCAACAATGCATCCAGCAACTACATTTAGTGCTGTGGGTGGTCAGTTAGAGTGATGCAACAGAGCAAGGCCTTAAGTGTCACCTTCTAGGTGACACTTGAAAGTGGGGGTGATAGAATAAATATTTCTACAAAATGTTTAAAAAGAACTATGTCTGTGACTGAAGAGGACTAGGGGGAAGGGCCTCTTTCTAGTCCTGATAGGCCAGCATCAGCATCTTCATCAGTCTTTAAAACTTGACCCAAAGATGCCACTTCTAAAAACTTATCTAAGAAAGAATGGGAGACTTAGCTCAAACAAGGATAAGGCTCTGGGGTTCGGTTCTCTCTCAACTATAAAAAGAAAAAAGAAATTATCTAAGAAAATGTTGACAGCAAAAGACTTAGCTAAAAAGGTCATAATATTATTTTAAATAACAAACCCACAAATTTATAAAGAGATAAGAACACACAGACTATACCTAAAAATGTGGTTATCTACCAGTAAGCAAACAAATGATTTGGATATATTTTCTAGATTATCATTAGGAGCATATGCTTTTATGTTAAAAAGGAACCAAATAGGAACATAAAATCCAGCCCTACTGTCATTGTGGAATATGGGTTTAATTAGGGTTTGTTGAAATGCAGTGTGCTGTATGAGAGTGAATGAAGGCCAAGAACCTTTCTCTTGATAGTCGAGCCAAAATTACACCTAGGTATGCCATCATGTGGAAATATAAACTAAGTCCAAAATTTAAAAAAAAAAAAATCATTAATAGAAATAGCAATAATTGGATGTTATTAGAAAAGAACTCTTTTCTGTCATTATCAAAGTGACTGTTTCTAGGGGGGATAAATCACAAATGAAGACGCAAATTATGCCTGACAGCAGACCTCGAAGGAGAAAGACAAAGACGTAAATGCTAAAAGCCCCAGACTGTGAATGTTCTGATTTCCTTTAAAATGAAGTGCTTTACACTTTGAAAAGGCGTCTCTTTAACAGACTCCTTCTAAAAGATGGGGAAGTCTGTTTCAGATGTTAGACTCCAGTTCTTAATTTGTTTTTTAGGATGCTCAGTTTCTTACAAAATGAAGACATGGTTTCCTGTCTGCACCCGTCCATCAAACAGCTACACACAGAGAAAGACTTGAGGAGGAAACCACTGCTGTGCCTGCTGGAGCTTCTGCTAAATGATCTCTAAGTGCTGGGTGTGGTGGTGCAATTCGCAGTCCATGATCTGGGAGACTGCAGCAGGAGGATCAAGGTTAGACCCCAGTATATGGTAAAACCTTGCCTCAAATCCCAATCAATTAACTAATTAATTAAAATAAAATTTGTGCTTATAAAGCCCAGTGAAGTATTAGGTAGTCTATGGCTAATTACAACATTCTTGCCCCTTTCTCTCTCCCCAATTTTTTCTCCATCTCTTCCTTTCTCTCCCTATATTCTGTGCCCCAGAAATTTGTCTATCAGATTCATGAGGAACATCACTGAAAATAGGCTTATGAGCACTCCATTTTTCTATATATAAACACAAGAAAATAAATAACTTGAAAGTAAAAATACTACTTTTTCTTTGAAAATTGTGTTTAGGCCAACACTGAGATTCCACCTCACACCAGTCAGAATGGCTAAGATCAAAAATTCAGGTGACAGCAGATGCTGGCGAGAATGTGGAGAAAGAGGAACACTCCTCCATTGCTGGTGGGATTGCAAGCTTGTACAACCACTCTGGAAGTCAGTCTGGCGTTTTCTCAAAAAATTGGATATAGTACTACTGGAGGATCCAGCAATACCTCTCCTGGGCATATACCCAGAAGATGTTCCAACTGGTAAAAAGGACACATGTTCCACTATGTTCATAGCAGCCTTATTTATAATAGCCAGAAGCTGGAAAGAACCCAGATGTCCCTCAACAGAGGAATGGATACAGAAAATGTGGTACATTTACACAATGGAATACTATTCTGCTATTAAAAAAAATGAATTTATGAAATTCTTGGGCAAATGGATGTATCTGGAGGATATAATCCTTAGTGAGGTAACCCAATCACAAAAGAAGTCATTGGCTATGCGCTCACTGATAAATGGATATTAGCCCAGAAACTTAGAATACCCAAGATACAATTTGCAAAACACAAGAAAATCAAGAAGGAAGACCTCATTCCTCCTTTGAATAGGAAACAAAATACCCATGAAAGGAGTTATAGAGACAAAGTTTAGAGCTAAGACAAAAGGATGGACCATACAGAGACTACCCCACCGGGGGATCCATCCCACAATTAGTCACTAAACTCAGAAACTATTGCATAGGACAGCAAGTGTTTACTGAAGGGACCCTGATATAGCTGTCTCATACAGAAGTGGATACTCACAGTCATCTATATGATGGAACACAGGGCCCACAATGGAGAAGCTAGAGATAGAACCCCAGGAGCTGAAGGGGTCTGCAACCCTAGAAGAGGAACAACAATATGAACTAACCAGAACCCCCAGAGCTCGTGTCTCTAGCTCCATATGTAGCAGAAGATGGCCTAGTCGGTCATCATTGGGAAGAGAGGCCCCTTGGTATTGCAATCTTTATATGCCCCAATACAGAGGAACGCCAGGGCCAAGAAGTGGGAGTGGGTGGGCGGGGGAGCAGGGTGGGGGCAGGGGGGAGGTAACTTTCAGGATAGCATTTGAAATGTAAATTAAGAAAATATCTAATAAAAAATTGAAAAAAAAAAAAAGAAAATTGTGTTTAGGCTATCTTAAAACTTTACTGTGATTTAAAAGTTACCACTGAGAAAATGTATAAACAAAACAAGGTTTACGGGCATAATCAAATTCTGATAGCCTTTTGAAAGAACATTTTTGATCCAATATCAAATAATTCACTTGAATTCCTCATTCTCTCAGCCACTGATAGTGCTGTGTAACATTTTTTTAAGTTTTTTAGTTACACGTATTTGTGTGCCTATGCGTTATATGTGCACATGAATGAATGTGACTCGAGGCCACAAGAGGGCACTAAATCCCCTGCACCTGGAGTTACTACCATCACGTGCTACCTGATATGGGTGCTGGCAGCCAAAGTCAGGTTCTGCAACAGTGCTGCTATGCTCGGAAGCTCGGAGTCATCCTCCTAGAGGCTTAGCTCCAGCATGCCATACTGCAGCAGACAGAAGGACGCTACCTCTGGTTCCTCCAAGGTCACAACAATGCCTACAGAATCTGTTCATAAATCAAATGCCCACCTCGGCCAGGATGTTGCAAGGACTGAAAAATCAGGTGGCATTTACCACTTCCCACCCACTCACTCTCCAGAGCTCGTAGGCAGCCAAGTGAAACCTCTATCAGACACCATGAGTCAAACTGCATAGACAGAGCTCTTGAGAATATAGACTAGGTTACTAAAATCAGCCCTCCGAGCCTACCCAGTTAGCTGCAGTCGGGACCCAAATCACAAGCTAACTAGAGATTTTTCTGAGCTGTTATTTTGCCTGCTTTTTCCTTCCTTCCCTGTATCTCCATCCTTTTTCTAATCTTACAGTTGAAAAAGGTTTACATCTTTTAGAGAAAAAAATGTGGATGTCTTTTAAAAATGAATTCCCTTAACTACTCCTTACATCTCCTTTCTAATCCCCAACTCACTTAATTAAATTCAGCGTGAATTTAAATTGCAATTAACATCTTTTGAGGGATTACATGCTCTAATCGCAATTATACAGTGAATATTTGAAACACATACATTTTGTTACATTATCTGAAATGCAAATTGGGAGCCCAAGAAAAAGATGTTTAATAAAAATGTATAGTGCTGAAGACTTCATTATGGAAGCTAAGGGACTAGGGTTGAGGTTGGAAGGAAGAAAGCACAGAGAGAAGTACAAAAACAAATGGCCTCAGCCCACACCCCTGGAATCGGCCCCACCGGGCTTCCACTTAACCTGGCTTCATCACAGTTCAAAAACTGCCAAGGGGTTTGGTTAACCAAATGGAATTTGATATCTTTCTCCCCATATCAGCAGCTCACAGTCTTAAAATCGATACAATTCGATAAGGGCCAAGGATGTTTTCTAGCCTAGTACAGTGGCTCGGGCCTATCATCCCCAAGACTCTGGAGATGGAGCCAGGAGTACTGCTAGAAGTTTGAGGTTACCCTGAGCTACCAAGTAAAAACTAGACCAAGGTTACAGAGATCAAGGTTACAGGCTGAGATGCTGTCTCCAGACTAAAAATTAAAAGATAGAATCCAAGTAGTGATGGTGTATGGATTTAATCCGAGCACTCAGGAGGCAGAGGCAGGTAGATCACTATGAGTTCAAAGCCAGCCTGGTTTACAGGGCCAAGTTCTGGGACAGCAAGGATATACAGAAAAACCCTGTATTGTCATCATCATCAAAAACAACAAAGTGTCCTGAGTAATTTAATTAACTTATTTAATTTTACTGTTTCTTCAAAATAGCATTCCAGAAAAATGGAAAAGCTTCTCTTCACAGAACACCTGTGTTCCTGACAAGTGTTACTCTACTACATTAAACCCTCACAATAACCCAAAGCGTGATTCCAGTTTATACACAGCACCTTGAGGCTCAGGGCAGTTTGTCAGTGGCATTAGTCTCCCTGGTCACCATACTGACAGGATGACATCAGGAAGGACTTACTTGGCTGAGAGCTTCAGAGGTCTCACCCCATTATGGCCATAGAGTTCCTCAACTGACAGTGAGAATCAGAGCTACAGAAGCCTGCAAGACCCACACTAGTCACCTGCTTCCACCAGCCAGGCCCCACAACCTACAAAATAGTTCCTCAAACTGGTGAACCACTTCTGGAAGCATAAGACATGAGAGACATTCCTAAGTAATGTGTGCTGGAACCAAATTTAATGACCCCAAGGTGAAATGAAGACGACTTCTAAACTCACGCTCCTAAGAGGGAAAGACAAAAGCACGGCTTTCCAATTCTGCAGAGCTATCACCTTATTTAGAAGGAAAAGTGCAGACCATAAACACTGCAACAGGCAGCTCACAATGCCTGTATGCAACTGTGGTGCCAGGAGTTCTGACATTCTTTTCTGACCTCCATGGATACCTATACACGGGTACTTGTGCATACATGCACACACACACATGTGTGTTTATTTGGGAAAGAGGACAGCAAGAACAGCAGCGGCCCCTGCTTCTCAGTCCCTGTGTGCACAGGCTCCCTGCATATGCCAGCTTAGTGTGGTTCATCCCATGCAACAGGAGTGTTAAGTAAGAAAAGACACATCCACGCTTTAGGTATTAGAGAATAGTTTCCACACTTTCTACTGTAGAGGACAGTAACTCCAGGCCAAGAATTCCAGCAGGCGTCCATGCATCAAACCCCACAAACTGCATTAGAATGAAAGCACACCAGAAACTATGAGCACTTCCAATGTGTCTGAAGAATGGGTGGATCTGGCAGGGGCAGGAAGTAAATAGGACAAAGTACAACTTTAAAATTCTTTTTTTTTTTTTTTTTGTTTTTGTTTTTCGAGATAGGGTTTTTCTGTATAGTCCTGGCTGTCCTGGAACTCACTTTGTAGACCAGGCTGGCCTCGAACTCAGAAATCCGCCTGCCTCTGCCTCCCGAGTGCTGGGATTAAAGGCGTGCGCCACCACGCCCGGCTCTAAAATTCTTAAAGAATCAATAAAAATATTATATTTAAAAAAGAAAACTCCACTCATACAAAAATACATAAAGCCAAGAAAATATCCCAACCTTTTCCTCACCTCACCCACTCCAAAAGATATCTCTATAAGCTGTATTTTAAGCCTGTATACACAAAATCTAAAATCCTTAAGTATCCCTAAAACCTGGCGGAATAACTGCAGTAAGTACTAGGGGATCGGGCTCCACTGCCTCCCAGTGAGCTACACCACCTTCATTCCCCAGGCCAGCTGAAGAGAGTGAGGCGCACTCCCCAGCAGCAAGCACCAAGCAGCAGCGAAACAATCAAGACCAACAAAGAGACAGAAAAGAGGGCTGTGCGGGCGGGCAGTAGGAGAACTTCCAAAGAAACTTCCCCTCTACTCGGGATGGTAAAATCTTCCGGCAGATTTCCGGCCCTCATTTGCATATCTGTGCAAGCCTATTCTCTCTTTCCTTTTTTTCCTTTCAAGCCCCTTTGCCCTTTCAATCATGAAGCATATTACTCCACTGTCAGGGCAAAGCAGTTCGGAACAACAGGGAACCCAGCTGGGATAGGAAGAGGGCAGCGGGCTCATGCATTAACATAATAATCCAACTGTGTTCCCATAGGCCCTTAGGGCAGACAGCATATTAGGTAGGCCTCCTGTGCAGACCCCGGCGGAAGCTGCCTTATCACCTGCCCATCAACCTGTGGCAGCCAGAGCAGGCTCAGTAGCAGCAGCCCCTGCCAAGCCGTGGTGCCCAATTACCTTACTACAGAAGACAGAAATCCATTTCTCTACGTCTGTTTAATGTGCTCCGTGCATTTCCTTATTTGTGACTTGAATCTGCACTTCTGCATCCTTTCCAGGAGGCTGACTTCTTGCTTTTTAACTTTTTAAAAGTCTAGTTGTCTAAAGCCCATTCAGATACAGTAGGCAGAAAAGGACTCATAGGGTGACAGAAAGACACAAAGCCCACGACGGTGAGAACCAGTTACCTAAAGATCCTTCTATCAAGTTAAAGAACTTGAAATATGTGGAGAGCCATCACTATCTCCTCAGGGAAACAGACCACCACCACTACCCCCTGTACACCCCAACTCCGCACACACAAAAAATAAACAAATAAATAAAAAGGAGGAGGAGGCAGCAGCGGTAATCTTAATTTCCTGTATTCTCTCAGTAGAGATGCTTGCCCCACTCACCCTCCCATGAGGGTACTCACCCCAGCAAGGAAAGTCTGCATAGATCAATCACTACAATTTGCTAAAGAAAATTTGAGAAAGATATGAGTTAAGGATTTTTTTTCCATTCTTAAATTGTTACTGAAGATCCTTATACAAAAAAGGATCCTGCATATACTGGCTCGATGGTATGCTTTTCACTGTGCACACGGGATATCTATGCTGAGCTCCTGGTATCTTTGCTTTATTCTATGTGTGATTTTTCTTTCCAAGCTTCAATATGCTTAAAGTGAAGAAAAGCCGAGGGGTGTGTGCCACCAAGAAGGGTACCCATAACCTTACAAGCTTGTCTTCAAAACCCAAACCACAAAGCAGGAATCACTTCAGTGATTACACACACCAGTCTAATTCCTTGAAATCACTAATTTAGAAGGCTGTGAAATAAAGGTGCATGGTGTACTGTGTTTCATGTATCCTGGGAAGGTTCTTTCAGAAGAATTCTACAGAGCTTTACTTATAAGTACAGCACTGCCAATCTGGCTCTGGGGACATTCTCCACTGATCATGTGTTTCTAAATAAACCTGAGTTCCAGGGGTTTATGGGTATTTTAATAAAAAACGAATCCTCAAACAAAAATATATTTTTCTACCATTTCTATGAATTTTAAATGTTAAGGAACCAATACTATTATTCAAGCCAACCAAGCTGGTGTCTTAGTGTGCAGTCTAATAATTAGGTAATACTTAAGAAAGGAGAGCTGGGGGGAAAGAGGGAGGAAGAAAGAAGGAAGGAAGGAAGGAAGGAAGGAAGGAAGGAAGGAAGGAAGGAAGGGAAGGAAGGAGAGCTATATGGCGCAGATCTCCAGAAGTTATGATCAGAGTCCCAACATTCCATTAGCGGATGGGGGTGGGGGGTACCCCACAGCTTGTCAGTTCTGCATGTCTGTACACAGCAGACGGAGCTGATATGGGACAAGAACCCCAGCATGAAGAGATCTGTTTGCTCTTTAACAAACTCCTAAAAAGGTTTTCTCATGTGTGTAAATCTTGAGCTATTTAAGTCTCAAAACAATATAATATGTTATAGGTTAGTGGAAGGATAAATACAAAATACCAAACTCCATTATAAATATTAATGTTTGTACGCGCGTTAAACAGCAACATTATACACACCCCTTCCTGACCTGCTGGGGATTCCGTGTGTTCTTTTATTCTTCATAAATTCCTACATCTTGACAAAATGTAATAGATCTTCCAAGTCATTAGATGCAGAAACCTGATTTTTGATTAAAAGACAATAAACAACAGCTCTATGTAGTGGGGCCAGGATAAATAGGGGCACAGACTATATTTCTTAGAGGGGCATGCTTCCTCTCTAGGGTAGACAAAAGAAATGCACTTGTAAAAACAAAAAATGTAGTGATTCCATTAGCAGGAAGTGAATTTTAATGTAAATAGCAATTTCTGCAGCAGCTAGGAGAATCTGGCTAGAGAACTGCAGCGAAGAAGGTAATGGGGGTAGGAGCCATGTTTCTTTCTAGGTTTGGCAGTTCAACTTTTGATGAACTTAAAAATCTTTAGAACATAAAGTACTGAATATAAACATTAAATTTTAAGTGTGTAAATATCAATAGGAAACCTGTGAAAGATGTCTTGTTTATACTTAAGTACTAGATAGCAAGTTAAATGTCTGTGTCATCCTTAGCAATGCCTCAGCTGAACTCTCCTGACATGAACGGAGCCATGCCTCCACTGGATTCTACCAGAGCACACTCCAGAGAATTGCCTCCAAGGTACCTCTTCTGCCTGCAAGGTTGGTCTGACCCTCGGGAACCCCACCCACCCAGTTCAATTTGGTGTAGAGTCGACCCCGGAGATAGGAAGCAGCTAGTATATTCTGACATTTCTGCCAAAGATAAAAATTAAGTATGAGATATCAGAATTCCATGTTGAAATAGAAGCCGTTTGCTTTGTTTCTTTCTGACTAGCCCTTCAGCTGTTGAGGCACAATACATTTTTCCCCAGGCAAAATCCCCAGGCTACAATAACTGAGTCTCATGTCTTCCAGGCAGTTTCCCAAACACTATCCTTGCGTATCTGATTATCCATCAGCTTTAGTTCTAATTCATATTTAATCATGTAAATCATACTTTTAAAAAGGAAAAACAGTCCATTTAAGATATTACTCAGATACCAAGTTAATCTTCCAATATTTTTCAATGGTTGACTACCGCCACATTTTTTATAAAACACAAATACTACCTACATTTGGCCTGGAAACAGGAGTCTCCCCATCAGCCATCCCTTCCCTGACTCCCCTTCCTCAGCATCCAAGACACCATTCCAAACAGCAGGAAATGTCCCAAGGTCAGTAATTTAGGTGAAGATGAACTACAACGCATTTAAATGAGGGAAATTTATTAAATAAATAAAAATGGAATAAACTGTTAAAAAAACAAAAACTTTCAGACCATTATAGACTAAAAATAAAAATCATAAAGCTGTGTGCTCAACTCCAAGCTTTCCAAAGAGAGAGAAATTAAAATGCATTCTAACAAAACCAACTTGATTTACACTGCAAACATTCTCACTTAGTATGCAATTCTATCATCAAAGTTTATGGTTTGACTTCAATACCCATTCAAGTACTACTAAGTCATTATGTATGCAGTTGAGAGAGAGAAAGAGAGAGAGAGAGACAGAGAGAGAGATTCAAAAGCAGACCTTAACTGTCTGTTCTTACAATTTAGTTCTTATTTCTAATAAAAATTAAAAAATAAACCTTTCACACAGATGATATGAAAAAGCACAGGGCTGGAGAGATGGCTCAGTGGTTAAGAGCACCAACTGCTCTTCCGAAGGTCCCGAGTTCAAATCCCAGCAACTACATGGTAGCTCACAATCATCTGTAATGAGATCTAATGCCCTCTTCTGGAGTGTCTGAGGACAGCTACAGTGTACTTACATATAATAAAATAAAATAAATCTTAAAAAAAAAAAAAGATTTATTTATTTATTACATGTAAGTACACTGTAGCTGTCCTCAGACACTCCAGAAGAGGGAGCCAGATCTCGTTACGGATGGTTGTGAGCCACCATGTGGTTGTTGGGATTTGAACTTATCACCTTCGGAAGAGCAGTCGGGTGCTCTTACCCGCTGAGCCATCTCACCAGCCCCAATAAATAAATCTTTAAAGAAAGATTTTTTTAAAGGGTGGGGTGGGAGTGTTAGAGGAGTGGACAATATATAAAGAACAAAGTAGTATAAACAAGTAAAATAAACATGTGGAAAAAGCATTTTCAAAGCTCAGGGAAAAGGCATTTGTTCTGTAAGCCTGGGGACCTAAGTTCAAATCCCCAGCACCCATATAAAAAGCTGTGCATGCCTGTGAACAAAGTGGATGAGAGGCAGAGACAGGAAGATCACAAGAGTTAGATGGCCAGCCAGCCTAACCAGAACACAAGCTTAACACCACACACACACACACACACACACACACACACACACACACACACACACAATACCCAACTTCCCAACACAGAAGTCTCTTCAGCTTTCTAAATACAATAATATCTATTACAAAATAAATGGCCATTTAAATGGAGTGGGAGGGAGATTAGGAAGAAAAGAGCAGGAATGTATGTGCATTCCACATACATGCACTTAAGCATAAGGAGAGCACAGGGAGATTGCTGTGTGAGAAACAGAAAGAACTGCCTGTCCACAGGGGAGAGCAGGCCAAGGGGTTGACAACACTGTACTGAGAGAAGTTTTGTTTCTTTAAGTAGCCCTTCTTAAATTAATACACTCACTGAGGCACAGACACATTTATGACACAAATGGATGGAAGTGCCTCAACCTGCACTTAAACCAGGAAAACAGACAAGCACATTGGGTGTGTACTAGCATTGGTGTATACTTCTGGGTGTGTACTAGCATTGGTGTGTACTATTAGGTGCATGCTAGCATTAGTGTGTACTACTGGGTATGTGTTATCAAGGGTGCTAACTGCAAGACAGAGAACAGTGTGTCAGAGTGAGAACACCACACCAAATCCCATTCTGAAGAGGAAAGAAACAAAACAAAACCAAAAATCCAGTACCTGCTTAGCACTTCCTGATGCAAGGGATACTTAACTCCAGAGAGAAAAATCTATTAGTACCTGTAAACTGCTACTAGGGGTTTCGTTTTCCTCAAGGACTTAAGAGAGAGAATCCAGCCGGGCGGTAGTGGCGCACGCCTTTAGTCCCAGCACTTGGGAGGCAGAAGCAGGCAGATTTCTGAGTTCAGGCCAGCCTGGTCTACAAAGTGAGTTCCAGGACAGCCAGGGATACACAGAGAAACCCTGTCTCAGAAAGAGAGAGAGAGAGAGAGAAAGAGAGAGAGAGAGAGAGAGAGAGAGAGAGAGAGAGAGAATATCCTTAACCACTACACAAAGAACACAAAGTCTATGCGCTAACATGGCTAACACATATCTCCAATTATATTTAAAGACATTTTTACAGCCTTTGTGCCAAGCTTACACTGCCAGCTCTTAAAAAATGAATTGTAACATTTTAAAGCTCTAAGGCTGGCTAATCGAGTCTGATCACAGTAGTTTACAATGGCATCAGAGGAACTTTTATTAGCTGCTGTTGCTACATTATAATGTTGAACATAGAGCAAGTAGGAAGGTAGTTAGATCCATCAGCTATACTCTCACCAAGAGCCCAAGGCGCCAAAATGTCCGAATTGGATTTTTATGTATTCCTTGGAATAAATTCAGCTACACGTTTTTAAAGGCCCTACAATTAGGAATGACCTAAAATAGCAAATGTATTCATGTCTCCCAAATGTACTAAAGAATGTAAAGTCTCATGGGTGAGGCAAACAGAAAAGGATGTTAAGATTTTTTTTTTAATGAGCATTAATAATACCGAAGTGAAGGGGGTCTATGATTGGTAAGGGAGAGAGCCCCACCACTGAGATGTATTCTCAATTCATTTGAAAACCAGGAAGCAGTGCTCCCACATCCAACTCCAAAACAACAGTGTGTTATACACATGGATGAGGGGCTGAAAACCAGCCCCTGTCACACAGAAGCCAGCCAGCCCCTCACCAGGGCTTACACTATGACTCGCAACTGCAATGCCCCCACAGTCACAGCAGATGACGATGATGCCCTTCTGATGGCTCCTCTGCTGGGGCTAAGAACAACAGTTGAGAGATTTAAATCAAATGAGCTCTTTTCATTTCAGGGTTTTTTTTGGATGGTAAACTTCTCCTAACTAACTACACAAAAGAAAATGGATCCAAACTGAAATAAACTCTCTAAAATTTAAGGTTATTCCAACAAAAGGGTTAATTAGGAAAACAAATTTTCTCCGACTGTTAATAATGGGAACAACACACACTATGTGCCCATAAGTAATGCGCAGGTATCTTTGATCTTCAGCCCCACGCGGTTTCTACTGCCTACTGTAGCCTGGCCTCTGGGACTCTCTTAGAACCAGACATCTGGCTACTTTGTTGTTTCAGACTAATCTCCTCCCGAGAGAGCTCAAAAAAATGACACCAGGCAAGGAGGGTCCTGGCAGGGAAAAACATGACAATATTAGCAGATTCCTTTCTAGTGGAGAGAGTACCAAATAATCTTGGATTTCTATAGGTCTGGAGCACCTCAAAGGGATGTATAGAGTACCATTAAGGCCCATCAGTCACCTTGCAAGTCCACTGAATGTTAATCACAGGCTATTGTAATGTGATGAGAAAGTTGTGGGGAAAATATAAATCAGATTAACTCTTCCCCCATCTGTTAGGGTTGGGCGATGACTGATAAGACAAAGAGTTTTAATTGTTAGCTGAAGGCTACACTAAAACCATGGGACAGTGTCTGAGCTCTGCAAACACTGTCATGACTCTGGTCAAGCCAACTCCCTGGCCTGTTTCTTTTTTTAGCCAGGACTTTTCTTTTTTCTATGGAATCTCTGGCACCAACCTCCTGGAAAGGTTTTATAAAGCGGATTTCTTTCTGCGGAAATGAAATAGTGAGAAGTGATGTAGCTAGACAATTCAAAGTCAAGGATAAAAAGGGTATTTCTGTAGCCATGGAACCATCAATATTTTCCCCAAGGCAACAAATTACCATGAATATCTTAATACCTGTTTAGAGATTATTATTCAAGCCCTAAAATCTATACAACAGAGGAAGAAAAAAAATCATTTACTGTTTGCTCCACAAATAGAATATAAATCAAGTAGGATAAATGTGTGACATGAATCTGACATTTCATCCTAAAATCACATTTCACATTCACAAATCACATTCTTACATATGATTGCAAACTTTGGCAATATCTGAAATCACAGGAGCACTGTCACAGGAGCACGGTCACAGGAGCACTGTCACAGGAGCACGGTCACAGGAGCATGGTCACAGGAGCACTGTCACAGGAGCACAGTCACATGGTATTCCTATTGCTCTTACGTGGTGACAGCACACTCACCAGACTGTCAAAATGCCCAAGAGTCTCATCCCGGGCCTACTGTAGGGGGAAATTCCTATTTATTTATTGCTATAACTATCTTCTTAATGATACTGATATGAACAATGCAGCAATTTCAACCTTACACTATCTTTCACTATAAATTCCAAATGCCCTACTTTATCACAGTAAAACCTACTCTAACATCCACTGTAACAAAATATCAACTAGGATACTCAGGAAATACAACCTACGATTGTAGGTAAATAGCTGCTGCTGCTTTTCTCTCCTCTCCTCTCCTCTCCTCTCCTCTCCTCTCCTCTCCTCTCCTTTCCTCCATCCCTCCCTCCCTCCCTTCCTTCCTGCCTTCCTGCCTTCCTTCCTTCCTTCCTTCCTTTCTTTTGGAGGCAGTTTCTCTGTGTAGCCCTGGCTGTCCTGGAACTCCATCTGTAGACCAGGACGACCTTTATTTAATTCAGAGATCCACCTGCCTCAACCTCCTGAGCACTGGATTAAAGGTATGTGCCACCAAGTCCCATGGTAAACAGCTTCTAAAAACCAAGGAACAAATGTATTACTGGCATCAGATTATCATAATTCAAAACAAAGAGCTGGTAGATAACACTGAGGAAATCAATATCATTTGTTGTCCTGAGACAAGGTTTCACACAGCTCAGGCTGGCCTTCAACTCCTGACCCTCTCCTCCTTCCCAAGTACTGGGATTAGGCATGTTGTGTGGATACCTAAAACTAGAAATCTTAAATTGAATCAACCTAACATGACATTCTATTTAAAAGGCAAACACAAGGAATTTATTTTCTTACCACAAAGAAAATGTATTTCTTTGCATATTCAGGCAAATCCTCAAATGAGTTAATGGTATACATATACATACATACATTGTTTACATTGGTGTTCTGCCTCCATGTATGTTTGTATGAGGGTGTCAGATCCTCTAGAACTAGAATTATAGACAGTTGTGAACTGCCATGTGGGTGTTAGGATTTGAACCTTGGTCCTCTGGAAGAGCAGCCAATGCTCTTAACCTCTGAGCTATCTCTCCAGCCCCTCTCTATTTCTTTAGAGTTTCATATGTGAACACAAGCTTAAACACAGTCTGAATTCCCCAAGACTCTACCATCTTACTCCCATTTCTTGATCTACTGAGAAAAAATACATGGAGAAAAAAATGAAATGAATGAAAATTAGCTTAAGTCAATTTCCTATAGGTTATATCCCCCAGATCACCCAGGAAATTAAAATTTCATTTGACTATGTCTCAAAATTTTCTTTTCTGGGCAGGAGGTATGCATGTGTGTATACACATGTTCATATGTGTGGGTGTGTGTGTGTATGTGCAAATAGATGTGTGCACATGCCTGTGGAAATACAGGGTTGAAGTCAATAGTCTCCTGTGGGAGCCTTCCTCTATCACTGTGCATCTTACCAGTGGAGCAGGAGCCCTCAGCGGAAGCCACAGCTCACAGGGACTTCCAGCCTGGCTGGCCAGCCTCTCTCAGGGATTCTATGTCTCCATCTTTCTAGTGCTGGGAATACGGGAAGTCACCAAACCTACTCAGCATTTACCTGCATTCTGGGGATCTGAACTCCTGCCCTCATGCCTGTATGGCTAGAACCAACCACAACGACATCTTCCCAGCTCCTTGAAATCTGTGAGTTTTAACATCTTCAGTGCCCTTAGCTGACTACGCGTCTCCCTGCAGCACACAAAGAATGCTGTGCTGATTTTATTCATTTTGGGAAAATTGCAGAGCATTCCTTAAAAAAAATAATAATAATAATAATAACAATGGTGGTCACCTAAAAATCCTATCGGGACAAGAGCTTTAGATCTTGTAAGACCCTGTGCTCACAGCAGGGGCGGGGGACAGCCTGAAGGGTTCCTAGAAGGCTGGTGTTGGGAAGCAGCATGCCGAGAGACATCCTGGTGGACCTCAGGAACGCCATCTGTACAATGTCTCCTAAACTGCCTTCAGACACTACCAAGCTCCAGCAAGCTACCCAACCATGGCAGCTTCCTGGAGAAGACACTGTATAAGGGCTACCTCAGTTATTGGGTGTCTAGGACAAGCTGGGCTGTATGGCACACGCCTTTAATCCTAGTCTGGTCTACAGAGCGAGTTCCAGGACAGCCAGGGCCACACAGAGAAACCCCGTCTCGAGGTGGGAATTGTGGAAGAGGCTTGAAAATTTCAGAGGTTGTCAAATTTTGGTCTGAAAAAGTGCTTATACCCAGAGGAAGAGACTGCAGTGACAATAAGAATGACGGTGACAGCAAAGGGGCCAGAGCCATGCTTCTAAAGGTCTAGCTCTCTCCGTGGAGGAGGGGAACAGACCAAAGGGTCAGGAGGACAGCTCGGTGCACAAAAACACACACAAGCCTGAGGATAGGAATTCTATCAGAAAATCCACAGCAGGAAGAAAGACGTGGCCCTTGACCTCTGAGATCCACATACGCACAGTGGCACATGTGCACCTCTGTGTATGAGGAACACGAACAAATATACAAATCATGGTTAAAATAATTCAAGTCGTGCCGGGCGGTCGTGGCGCACACCTTTAATCCCAGCACTCGGGAGGCAGAGGCAGGCAGATTTCTGAATTCGAGGCCAGCCTGGTCTACAGAGTGAGTTCCAGGACAGCCAGGACTACACAGAGAAACCCTGTCTTGGAAAACAAAAACAAACAAACAAACAAACAAACAAAAAAGTGAGAATTACACACATTTACCTAACTTTTAAAAGGTGTGTATTCATTAAAATTATTTAATGTGTGTGTGTGTGTGTGTGTGTGTGTGTGTGTGTGCTTGAATGTATGTATGTGCACCGTTTGCATACAAGATGTGTCCATGGAGGGAGTGAGGAGAAGTAGAGAAGGGAGTTGGATTTTGGAAGTGGATTTCAGAAATCCACCTGCCTCTGCCTCCCAAATGCTGGGATTAAAGGCGTGCGCCACCACGCTCGGTTCTCTTCTCACTTTTACAAAATGAAAATCTTGTGAGCCAAGTCAGTCAAAGAGAGAAAATAGGAAATTTTTCCTCAGCTTATCTTCATTTAAAAAACAAAACAAAACAAAACATGATTTTTCTACACCAACAGAAAAAAATAGTACACTGAGCTCCTAATCTTCGAAGCAATAACATATCAGTCAATAAGATAATGCAATATTCAATTAGAAAGTGCTGGTCATTCAGATAAGCTGTTGAGAGAGCAATGATTAATTTATTGCCAATTAACTGCATTCAATAGACTTTCCAATCACTATTACTTTATAAGCCAGTCTTCTAATAGTGATAGCAATAACTTACAATGTTTTGTAATTGGCAACGTGTGTTCACAAAGTTAAATTAATCATTTGACAAGACTGAATTAAGCACTATACACACTGGGGTGGGGGCAAGAAATATTTCATATAACGTAAGGAATGGAATGGACATAGGGGTAAGGTTGACACATAGCAACAGGGTTTATAACACTGCATTTAATTTTTCCCTTTATTTAAACTATCTTTAAAGAAAAAAAATGTGGTGTCTTAACTAGAGTTTCAGATTCCCTTTATAACAGTTGATAAGGTGGGAAATATTTCGGTAGGATTGGCTGCCTGATAGAGTTTGGAGCTGAAATCAAAACAAACACAGGACAGTGGTTTCCTCTGTGTGGGTGTGGCAGGGCCCTCAGCTTAGTTTTCACCTTCTTCTCTGTAGGGAGCAGAATTCTTAAGACAGAGCCTGCCTTTCCCTCCAACTCCCACCTGCACAGTCATTTGGGGGCCAAATGACTCTTTCACAGGGGTTACCCTAAGACCATCAGAGGACAGAGACATTTATATTACAATTCATTTTGTAGACCAGGCTGGTCTTTTTTTTTTTTTTTTAAGATTTATTTTTTATTTATTATATGTAAGTACACTGTAGCTATCTTCAGACACTCCAGAAGAGGGTGCCAGATCTCGTTACGGATGGTTGTGAGCCACCATGTGGATGCTGGGATTTGAACTTATCACCTTCGGAAGAGCAGTCGGGTGCTCTTGCCCGCTGAGCCATCTCACCAGCCCCTATATTACAATTCATTACAGTAGCAAAATTACAGTTATGAGTTAAAAACAACAACAATCTTATGTTTGGGGGCCATCACAACAAGGGGCTGTATTAAAGGGTCACAGCATTGGGAAGGTTGAGAAGCACAACTCTAGGACGATGCAGGACACAGGAACAGCCTGTGTCACTCACCACCCAATCAAACTGCATCTCTGGGGCACCGCAAAGCAACAACTTTGCCACCAGCTTGCCACAAGAGGCAACTTTTCAAGCTATCTGCTGGCTGAACTACAGTTGTTTCCTCCTTGGCTAGTTTCTTCTGCTCCCCACTGAGGTAAAACCATTCCAGTGACCAAGTCTCCACACAGTGTCTGAGCTCACCCTCTCCACCAGACCCAGTCTCTTAAATCTTCCAGAGTTTGCTATCCTGATCCCACAGAGCAAGTCCCAGCCACACTGGGTAAGAACATGTGTCGTTCACATTCAAGAGCCAACTCTTCAGAGAGCTCTGAAGGTCCCAGACTCCCCTTACTGACCAGGTTCACCCATTCACAGTCACCGGAACGGCATCTCACCCCTTAGTAACTGCAAGCACTCACAATGCGTTCTGATAGTTCTGACATCTACTCCTCAGAAAAGCACTAAGCCAATCACTGTAGTGAAGAACCGAAATGGCACTGGGATTTCAATAGAGCTAATGATAGTTTTAATTTTGGATGTGGGATGGAAGTGTCCTGACAAGGTCAGGAATTCCTAGCTGTGGGACCTGAAACAGGTTTGTTAACCTCTCCATCCTCATTTGCCCAACTATCACATCAGCATAGTGTAACACTATACATATAAGATGATTAACACAATTGTTAGAGAAATGAAAAAGCTACAGAGTGCTTTGTACAACATGCTTAATTTAGAAAATGTATTTATCACAGTAAGTGACCTAAAAAGAGCATTCTCACATATATTTTAATCTTAGATAGACTAGAGCTTCCATAAAGGAGAAACTGTTCATTTTAAACAATGGGCATCAACTTCATTTAAAAGAAAAATAAAGGGCCGGGCGTGGTGGCACACACCTTTAATCCCAGCACTCGGGAGGCAGAGGCAGAGGCAGGTGGATTTCTGAGTTCGAGGCCAGCCTGGTCTACAGAGTGAGTTCCAGGACAGCCAGGGCTATACAGAGAAACCCTGTCTCAAAAAGCCAAAAAAAAAAAAAAAAAAAAAAAAAAAAAAAAAAAAAAAAAAAAAAAAAAAAAAAAAAAAAAAAAAAAAAAAAAAAAAAAAAAAAAGAAAAAAGAAAATTTATCAGACATATGTGGTAACATAAGTCTATAACCCAGCACTTAGGAGGCAGAAGCAAGATGATCTCTAGTTCAGGGTCAGCCTGGGCTACACAGGGAGTTCTAGGCAAACCTGGCCTACACAGTGTATCCTGTTGTGCTGGCTAGTTTTTATGTCAACTTGATACGGCTAGAATGAATCATCAGAGAGAAACGAATTTCAATTGAGAAAATGCCTGAGTAGGCTAGAGGCAGGCATGTAGGGCATTGTCTTATTTAGTGATTGATGGAGGACGGCCCAGCCCATTCCGGGTAGCACCATCCCTGGGCATACGGTGCAGGGTTCTGTAAGAAAGCAGGCTCTGCTAGCCATGAGGAAGGAGCAGGCCAGTAAGCAGCACCCCCCATGGCCTCTGCATCACCTCCTGTCCCCAGGCTCTTACCCAGTGTGAGTTCCTGCCTTGGCTTCCCTCAATGGACTGTGATTCTGAATATGTAAGCATTTAAATATCCCCCTTTCCTCCTCAGGTTGCTTCTGGTCATGGTGCTTCAACAGTCTGGAAGAACAAGTGCATGCCAACACAAAAACCATGTGTATGTAATATCTGTATTTTTATGACATTTACTTATTTTGTGTGACTATATGCACATATGTGGACACAAGCATGTCACAGCATGCACATGCCAGTCAAGAGATAACTGGCAGTGTCCACCACATGGGTTCAGGAGACTGGCATGTTGTCAGGCTTGGTGACAAGTGCCCTTAACCACTGAGTAACCCTGTCAGCCTTGCAATGATGAGCTATTTGATAAAGAACCTACTGCAAACTCAAATGAAAGTGAAGGCATATCTGTTCCTTGTTCTTCATAAAAAGGATAGCACATACCAAGAAACATTTTTAAGCTAACCCATCATGAACTTAAACAATGATTGGTAGCTATAACATATAAATATACTTTACCTCATAAGTTAGTTTGAACTTTGCAATAACACTGTTTCAAGGAACATACTGGACAGATAAGTGAGTGAGAAACACTTCTGATCACAAAGTGAATCATTCTCACAATAGGCTCTCTAATACGGATTTTCACAAATGAGAAAATACGTGTACACTAAGACACAATTCATCTCTACCTGATCTACCCTTCCCTAGTGTGACACAGTAAACAAGAAAAAGGTCCTTGTGACGGATGGAGAACACATGGGCCACAAGCACATGAGGAATGGAGTCACTGGCTTCCTCAAACTCCACCTCACTGCCTTCATTATGAATATTCTTATGTTGCTTTAAGGAATGCAAAGAAAAGTCTCTGCAAAGAACACTCACAAGATGGCATCTAAATAAATACAAAAATAAGAAAAAACTGTCTGATTAAGGATGAGCAGAGCAGGCTCTTTGGTGAACTTAAGTAACCCTGATTCTGACAGCATTGGTCTAGACTTGGAGGGGGCAATCCTTGACTGACAGGCCTGCCTGTCAACTAGAAATGAGGGGATGAGGAGATTGCTGTTGGAAGCACAAGCAGGCTAAGGAGGCTCAACATAACTCAAAAGGACCATGCTCTCCAGTGGCCGACACCACAGGAAGTGCCGTACTGAGACTCCCAAGCAGGAGACAATGTGGAAGTCTATGCAGAGGATCACAGCAGCTAACTCACACATGGGACTGGACAGCAGCTTGCCCTGCAGTGGTGGTTCCAAGATGTGGTTCACAAAATGAGTTTAGTGAGCTAAGATGGCTGATCCTTCCCAGCATGCAGGGGAAGGAAGGAGGGAAATAAGAGGGAAAGGAAGCTGGAATAAAGGGGGAAGGGAGCTACAAAGAACGGCTATATTTTGGGAAACTCAGCTTCTACAAGTGGGAAATATTTAAAAATAAAACCCACTAAATTCTAAATATAGTATACAAATTCAGTATCTTGGCACTTGATCCAGCCCAGCTCGGCGAGCCCTCCTGATATACTAAGACCATTAGTTTGCATCCAAGCATTCTTGACCGTGGGTACTCTTGGAAATCTCACTACATTTCATTACAGGGTCTTCTCATTAGGTACTTGAAGATACAACTTGGTATCTCCAGAAAGCAAGTAAGTTTAAAAGACTGTAGCAAAGATCAAGCAGGACTCCACAGTTTCTGTGGTCATAATAATCAGCCAATGCCAAACCCCTTCATGTGAGAGATGCAGCTAGAATTAAAAGCCTGTGTAGGAGGCCTACAAATTCGCACAGCAATGAACCAAAGCATAAACATCTACAGTTAAGGATCAAGGCCACTGAGCTAGCTAGGGGTAGGGCCAAAAGAGAAAGAGCTGACTGCTGAAGTTAAATTTCTTCATATTTCCATAAACCCAGGAAGTCAGCAAAATACTGAGGAAAAAGTCCATTTTCCAAAGTAACAACTTCATAACTATATGCAAATGCAGAACCAAAAACTTTTCAAAATGTGCATACCCAGAATCTGAACATAAAGGTAAAGATAATCAAACTATTATAAGACACAATAAGGGTTGGAGAGATGGCTCAGCAGTTAAGAACGCTGACTGCTCTTCCAGAGGTCCTGAGTTCAAATTCCCAGCAACCACATGGTGGCTCACAACCACCTGTAATGGGATCCAATGCCCTCTTCTGATGTGTCTAAAGACAGCTACAGTATACTCATATACATAAAATAAATAAATATATCTTTAAACAAAAGACACAATAAATTGATCATTACTTATAAGACTGTTAAAAAATAGTTTTAAGTATTGTTATTTAGGGGCTGGTGAGATGGCTCAGCGGGTTAGAGCACCCGACCGCTCTTCCAAAGGTGATCAGTTCAAATCCCAGCAACCACATGGTGGCTTACAACCACCCGTAACAAGATCTGATGCCCTCCTCTGGTGCGTCTGAAGTCAGCTACAGCGTACTTGTGGAGAATAATAAGAAATGAATCCTTGGACTGGAGAGACCAACCGGAGCAAGCCAGGCTGTCCGGAGCGAGCAGAGCCGAACGGGGACAGCCGAAGCAAGCGGGGACGCCGGAGCTAGCAGGGCCGGAGCGAGTGGGGCCGAATGGGGACGGCCGGAACGAGCGGGGCCAAACCGGAGCAAGCGGAGCCGATCGGAGCGAGCGGGGCTGGCTGGAACAAGCCGGGGCTGTACGGGGGCGGCCGGGAGCAAGTGGGGCTGGCCGGAGTGAGCGGGGTTGAGCAGAGTGAGCGAGGTTGACCGGAACAAGGGAATAAATTAAAAAAAAAAAAAAAAAAAGTATTGTTATTTGGACTAGCATTTCCCCAAATCAGCAAGGGATCCAAGATTCCACTTAGACAAGGAGCCTGGAGTTTGAAAAGGTCACTAACCACAGTGAATCTTCATGCAGACACTGTGATGTAAATGAGGATTAGGTTAGGAGCAAATGTTTATGCTGGGAGGGAGAAGGCACCTGTGGGCTTCAGCTTACTCCCAGGGCAGTGCCAGGATGCCTTCCTAGGTGCTGAGTCTGAGGAAAACACCATATATGTTTTTTTTTTCAGTCCTTCTAGTTCCAAATTCTAAAAACAATCTTCCAAGCAGTAATTTGGTTCCTATGACCTTTTGTTTTCTGAAGATATTATCTTGGATAGCTGATATAAATACTCGAAGTTACACACACACACACACACACACAAACATTACTAACATGCTAACTAATAACCTGCAGTTATCCAATTTATTAAATGTAGTTGAACATCCACCGTCCCGTAACTTTAGTTAAAACAGTAATCATCTTATACTAGTGACTTAATATTTACCCACTGCCTGTTGCTTATTAAACTGAAGCTCTTATAAAGGCACCACACAAAGAAAGACATATCAAGCACTCAGTACATGCTTTTCAATGAAGACAGTAACTAGATGAGCACATTTAGAAGAATGAAGCTATTTTTGTTTGGTTTCAACCCTAGGACAAGGGGATGCATGTTATACACCAAAGCAGACTTGGCCTCCAGGTCTTCTCAACATCCCTAGGTCCCTACCTGGCAAACCCTGTCCCCAACCCTGAACATTTCAGTCCAGGGGCTGGGTTGCCTTTCTCCCATTGGCTCTTACATTTGGTCTCTCTCTCCCCTTCTCTTCTCACTCTCTGCTTTCACTCTTTTTTTTTTTTTTTTTTTTTTTTTTTTGGTTTTTCGAGACAGGGTTTCTCTTTAGCCCTGGCTGTCCTGGAACTCACTTTGTAGACCAGGCTGGCCTCGAACTCAGAAATCCGCCTGCTTCTGCCTCCCGAGTACTGGGATTAAATCTGCTTTCACTCTTTCTCTTCCCCCTCTCCTCTCTCTCCCTTCCCATAGCAACTTCCTTGACCTCTTTCCCTGGGGCCAGTGAACTCACTGCCTCAGAGCAGCGTCCCAATAAACCTCCCTTTATCTGGCTTGAACTGGCTCATTTCACTGGAGAAATAACGAATCAATTCCAGAAGTAATAGAGCTGGGCGTGCGATGCAGCCCAGTACACTCAGCACTCCGGAGGCTGAGACACCAGGACCAGCTGAACTACAGAATGAATCCCAAGCCAGTAGAAAGGACACAGCAAGACCTGGTCTGGAATGCAAGAAACTCTGGAAGAGGAGGGAGGGAATCCTCAGCCAGGCTCTGACTGGAGAACAATACTAGTTCTTTCTTAACTGATCCCTCACACTCTGAGGGCAATCCAGCGTGCAGACCAGTCAGGCCCAAGTGAGCCATGTGTGAAATGCTTATGTAATTACTATTGTTCCCTGAAAGGCTAAGGCAAGGGTCAGAAAGGTCTGGAACTTAGGGGAACCTGCACATAGTGCAGGTAAACAAAGGAATGCAGAGCATGCTTGAGTCGAAGGCAAGGGCAATCCAGGGCTCAAGCACGGCTGGAATTCGCCAAGGCAGAAAAAAGCACATTAACACACCTTAAGCTGGGCCTGCTTACTCTTCACCCAAGAGCAGAGCAGTCGGATCAGAGCTCTACACAAAGGAGCAGGTCACATGCTTGAGCTCTGGAGTGCAGGACTGACTCTGAAGCAGGAATATGGCCTGGCTGATGTTTTTTTCAAGTTCAGGTCCCAGGAATCCACTCCCCTTGAGGTGGGAAAAGGGCTAAACATGAAAAACTAACAACACCAAAGAGCAAATTCGGAGAACAGTGTCAGGGACACAGAGGTAAGATGCAGGGGAATGACCATGGTATCAAAGACTGAAGCCAGCCGCGCAGGACAGAACTGATTCTTGGTTGCCGGACACCATTGTCCACTGAATTCTTCTGCCTGCTTGGGAGAATGGAAGATAGACTGAAAGGCATTGGAGTTAAGTGAGAAAAGCCTGAGGTAGATTAAAAACCTTGAGAAAGTATATTTAACCACATTTATAATGGCTTAAATTGGAACCAGTCAGCTCTTTCTGGTGCTCCTAAGAATCCAACCAGGGCCATAAGGTGTGCTAAAGCTAAAGGCGAGGAGTGCAGAATAGAGACAGAAAGCCTTGTGCTGCTGTCCTTTCATCCAAGGGAAATTTGTGCCCCACTAAGATGAGTGCAAGAGGCAGGCTTGCACACAGCTGAGGGCTTGCACACAGGGGCTGACTGCACACAGCTGCGGACTTGCACACAGCTGGGGCTGTACACAGGGGCAGACTGCACACAGCTGGAACTGTATACAGGGGCAGACTGCACCCAGCTACAGGCGTACCCAGTTGCCAGCTTGTAAGAAGGTGCAACACTCATTGTGTTTTCTTCCCACATGCCATTAGCCCACTACCCACTGAACCATGCATAGGCTCCCCCACTGATAGGAGAAAGTAAGGAATGAATGGTACAGGGCAGTGACTGACAGATAAGCTTCCCTCTCCTCCAAGTCCTCCCTGGGTGGATCAGATTTGCTCTGACTGCCTTTATAAATGTTTCAAAAAACGTTATCTTCATAGAGCACTGGATTAGCAAAGGCGACTCCCCACTGATAATGCAAAATAACCCTGATAAGCCAGGGACTGAATTCTCCCTCTCCACTAGGACTGTGATGATCTTGACCTTTCACCTCTAGCAAAAAGCTCCAAGCTACACGTACAAAGCTGGTAATGAGGGCTTCATTTGCTTTCCAAGCAGTGAGAAAACCTTTTTTAAATACACTCAGGTAGTCATGACCTTCACCTGTGACTTAAAAGAGTTCACCACACATAATAAAGATCTTTGCTCAAGGGACACCTCTTAAATCTCCTTTACAAAGATCTGGACACCAGTCCCATTGGTGGAACTATACACACACTTCTATACTCCAAATCAAAATGTTTCTTTAGAGTGTGTCTGGAATTCATGTGTCCATTATCAAAGGAGTCTAAAATCCTTCTACTTCATAAAAACTATATCATTAAAAACCTCAATTATGTTTCTATTTGAAAACAAGCATGCTAACTTGATCCTTTATTAGGCAAGACGACAACCTCATGCCTCCAACTAGAAACACAATCCAGTTTCCCAAGCAGAACTCAATCTACTTGTGTGCATTTGGGACTTTTCTACATTAAGGTAAGAAAATAATAATTTAGTAAAAAGAGTCCCTCTAAAATGATTTCCCTCTTCTATTTTTGCGTACTTTCTAACAGAAGTCAGAGGTCTGAGTCTTCTCAAAGGCAGGCCGACTGAAGGGCAGAGCACAAGCCCTGCACACAAGCAAACGGGAGGCTGCCTTAGCAGTGAGGAGAGAAACCAAGTCTAGCCTCCTCTCCCGTTTTCCTAAAACCAGATTACCCACTGACTCTCCTTTCTTTCCCCCAAATCCTCATGTGACAGGTCATCCTACTCCATGCCTGGGGACAAAGAGGCAAAGAAGACCTTACAGGGACACCAGAGCAAGTATGACCAGCTGACCTTCTTATGCCTCCGGTGCATTGGTCATAACCATTCCATCCACTTGGGTCCTCTACTGCTACAAACTTCAAGCTCTGCATACAGAAGCATGCAGCCTCCTGAGCCTTTGGGGTCTCATTTCGGAAGCTTCTCCATGCCGGGTAAAACTTCAGTTAAACAAGTCTGCTCTGTCTTTTTTATCATTAATCTATCTTCTGTTACAGACTTGGAAGAAGATGGATTCCTCTGTGACAAAAGTTCATCTATTTTCCTTATTTCTTATGGTAAAAATGAGAAAAGTCTTAGGTGAAATGGCCATGTAGCTCGCCTTACACACCACATCCTATTGCTGAAGCTAGACATAGGCACAGAGGTGCCGTTACACTTTGAAATGCATGCACAGGTTTGTATACCACTGCAGACAAAAACAGATTTGATACTGTGAAAGACAAAGAGAATAAATGGCAAGGCCCATCCGCACACACTGGAAACCAATAGACAGGACAGACTAAGGCCAAAAAAATGTAAGCTCACTACTGTAATAACTCAGGCAGTACTCATGCAACTGATACACACAATTTATCTTGGGGGTATGGGGGAAGATGATAGCAAATCTCAACAGCCTGCCTACAGAGTCCTTTAGGGTGGAGGAGCCTGCTGCAGCAAGGTTCTGATACCAAGCATAGCGTTAAATACAGGTAAGCGTTAGCACTGTCAAACAGGGTCCGAAGCGTCTTCCTCAGGTCCTGACCTTATCCGTGGGATTCCTGGTGTCTTTTCTGTCTTCACTCTGCCATTTTCTTTTCCCTCAGACCTCTGAAGGCAGCGTCCTTGCTTCCATTTCTCCCTCGCCCAGCAGTTAGGACCCACACGCTCCAGTTTTAGAGGATGCCTCTGAGTGAATTCTCCTTTGCTAAGCTTCCAAGAGAATACTGAGGCACAAGGAGTATCTCTTCTCCAGAATGCTGCCCTAGATGGTGTTTCGCTCTGAATTAACATTAGCATAGATGAGAGAGAGATGTCTTTATAACCACGCTGTAAAAAACTAATAACTCCAAACATAAGGCAGTAATTTTCCAATCTTTTAAAAAATAAATTTCTTCTATAAAAGGAATTCCCATGGCAGTTACTGTAAGTCGTATGTAACTTAGATTTGAATAGGAAGATTCTCTTGGCAAGGCCCATAGATTTAAAGCCTTTGAAAGGCTTTTTTGGGGGGAGAGTCAAATTTCTTATCCTAGAACCTTACATTTAAAACAGAAATCTAACTAAATAAATGTACATGCTTTTCAGCAATTATATTATAAAGTGTATAAAATATGTTGTTTTATTATCATATGCTTTGCAATGCGATTACCTCTGTAAACCTTTTTGCTTTTCCTACTATTTAAAAAATAAGCTACAATTGCATGTGCTCGCTCACACAGACACACATGTATGTATGTACCACTTTCACCATAAGTTAGTTGTACATTATCAACAGTATATCACAATTTTGCAGTTCGGAGGAAATGTACTTCAAATGCTGCAATAAATAAATAACAGTTATAAAACAGTTACAGAAACCATGTTGCCAGCATTTACATTAAGACAATGTAAAACGTAAACGTCACAAAGTTAAACTGTTAGTCAACCCCACCCCTGAATAGTATTTTTAAGCATGTGTACTATGAGCCCAGAAAATGGCTCAAAGGGTAAAGGTGCTCACCTCTAAGCCTGGTGACCCAAGCTTGATCCCCAGAAGAAACTGACCCCCCCAAGTTGTCCTCTGACCTCCAAATGCACCCCGGAGCACATACGCTGTGGCCCTCCTTCTCCCTCCCTTCTTCACACCCTCCCTCGCTCCCTTTCTTAAATTCCTACGTAATATACTACACACTTTTCCTCTAAATCTCACCCTCTATGATCTCTGAATTTCATTCTCCAGTCTGCAAGACAAGAACCCAAAAGCCAGAGTATAGTCAGAATAGCTAAGGTGAACCAGTTAGCTAGAGTTCAGAAAGAAATAGGGTGAGTTTATTCAGGAGAAAGCCTCCGAGATACTTACATCAGGTGAATGAAAGGGACTTTCAAATGGACATACTAGAATGGCAAAATTTTCAAACTGATAAGATCAAGTGATGACAAGGTTGCAAACATAGGTTTAAATATAAAATGACACAGCTGCTTCGGAAGTTACTGTGGGAAGTTCTTCCAACAGCTAAACATCCATTTGTCATACAGAAAGAACTGGAAATAGAAAGCCTGGAAACTATCCACTTCAGAAACTATGAACAGGAGATTAAACTACGTAGATGGTTCTTCCTTGGTCCAAAGGCAATGAAACATCAAAGGATCCAGCTATCCCACAAATACATTTTCCTCAAGAGAAATAGCAGTGCATGTCCAGTTAAAAAGTGTGCATGAAAACTCACCCCTCCAAACTAGAAACTGTCCAGGTGGGTGGATAAACAATCTGTACCTCTGCAAAACACCACTCAACAACAAAACAAACTAACTAACTAAAGGATTGATGAACACAAAATAGATTAAGTTTCAAAATAATTACAATGAGTAAAAGCCAGGAAAAAAAAAACAAAAGCAGAAAGCGATCCTGTAGGATTACATTATATAAAACTCTAGAATATGCAAACTAGTCTAAAGTGACAGAAACAGACCCAAGGTTGCCTGCATCTTGAGAGGGGTGCTAGAAAGGGTAAGAGGAGACGGTGTCTAGAGACACAGGAAACTTTTCAGGGTGCTATGTATGGTTTGAGTATGTTTCCCCACAGCAGACAGTGGCATGTCTGCAGTCCCAGCTGTTGGGCAGGCTAAGACAGAAGGCTCGATGGAGCTTAGGGCCAGGCTGAGTAACACAGTAAGACCCCCACAGAACAAAAGGGAGACCAGTATTTCCCTCACTGGAAGTTACTCACTGGAAACTGAACCTCTAACCCAGCAGTTCTCAATATGTGCATCTCTGCCACTGAGGGTCAAACGGCCCTTTCACATGGATCACCTAAAACTACTGGAAAATGCAGATACTTACATTACAACTCAACAGTAGCAGAGTTAGTTATAACAAATGAAATAATTTTACGGTTGGTGTCACCACAACATGAGAAACTATATTAAGAGATTGCAGCATTAGGAAGTTTGAGAACCACTTCTCTAGAGTAAGCACACTGGGGGGTGCAGCCTATGAGGGGAACTTCAGCCTGGGAGATCCACCCTCAAGGATGAATTAACTAAATGAAAAGGGGCTCAAGGCCATGAAGTCCTTCTGCTCCTTCTCACCAGCTCTCTCTTCCCCTTCATCCTTCACCAAGGAATGGGACAGCAAGAAAACCCTCACCAGATGCAGACCACTCAACCTAGACTTCCCTACCTCCCAGGCTGTAGACATGAATCTCTGCTCTTCATAATTACCCAGTTCCGGTGTTCTGTTTGAACAGTGTGGAATGGACACAGGAGGTAATGAGTGTGCTCACTGTGTTGAGAGTAGCCATTCCTCTTAAGGGAACTGCATTCAGAACAAGGAGATACACAATACCTTGAAGTGAATTAACACCGGCTCTGGATTAGATACATCAAACTGTGTGACAAACCAAATACACGGCATAAAGAAACTGCTTTAGTTGGCTTTTTTTCTCCATTTTATTCCTACCCCAAGAAGCTAAACATGACTGGAAGAAACTATGTGCCCATGACACCTGTCTTCCCTTTAAATGATGGTTTCACAGACACAGATGGGGGGAGAGGGAGTGGAGAGAGAGATGTGTAAGAGATAAATTATATACAGATAGATAATAGATAAATAGATGATAGCTAGATAGATAATATTGATTGATATATGATAGATAGATATGTGATACCTAGAGATATAATTAGATGGTAGGTAGTAGATAGAGATATAGTGGATAGATTGATAAATGCTACATAGACAGTAGATTGATAAATAGAATATAAGTAGGTATATAGATGACAGACTGATGGCTGACAGATGATTGATAGATATGACAGATGATAGATATGTGTATGGTTTATCACATCAATGAGTTTAACATAGCTATTTTTCAAAAGAGTAGAGCAGGCATGCAGTAAAGTATGTTTAGAAACAGTAAGAGAATAAACATTTGTACTGGCTAGTTTTGTGTCAACTTGACACAGCTGCGGTTATCACAGAGAAAGGAGTTTCAGTTGGGGAAGTACCTCCATGAGATCTAGCTGTGGGGTATTTTCTCAATTAGTGATCAAGGGGGAAAGGCCCTTTGTGGGTGGGACCATCTCTGGGCTGGCAGTCTTGGGTTCTATAGGAGAGCAGGCTGAGCAAGCCAGGGGAAGCAAGCCAGTAAGGAACATCCCTCCATGGCTTCTTCATCAGCTCCTGCCTCCTGACCTGCCTGAGTTCCAGTCCTGACTTCCTTGGTGATGAACAGCTGTATGGAAGTGTAAGCTGAATAAACCCTTTCCTCCCCAACTTGCTTCTTGCTCATGATGTTTGTCCAGGACTAGAAACCCTGACTAAGACAACACTCTAACAGGAAGAGAACCTAGTATACTGGCTAGTTTTGTGTCAACTTGACACAGGCTGGAGTTATCACAGAGAAAGGAGCTTCAGTTGGGGAAATGCCTCCATGAGATCCAGCTGTAAGGCATTTTCTCAATTAGTGATCAAGGGGGGAGGTCCCCTTGTGGGTGGTGCCATCTCTGGTAGTCTTGGGTTCTATAAGAAAGCAAGCTGAGCAAGCCTGGGGAAGCAAGCCAGTAAGGAACATCCCTCCGTGACCTCTGCATCAGCTCCTGCCTCCTGACCTGCTTGAGTTCCAGTCCTGACTTCCTTTGGTGATGAACAGCAATGTGGAAATGTAAGCTGAATAAACCCTTTCCTCCCCAACTTGCTTCTTGGTCATGATGTTTGTGCAGGAATAGAAACTCTGACTAAGACACCTAGGAATGATGCGGGATACCCTATTACCTTACCTTACCTTCCCTCTTCCCTAAGAGCACTTTCTTCACAAATGAGAATGGAAGAACAAGTGGAAAGGAAGGGTTCTCAGCCTGACGTCATCGTGCCTTTCAACCAAGGAGCACCTTCAACAGCTGCAGGCAGACAGCTTCCATCTGGATTTTAACACAGACTTTTGCCACAGCTGGGTAACTGCTTTGATCTCATCCTAGATATGTGGATTTCTTTTTTCATATCACCTATATTTGCCACTAAACATACTGAATCTTGCCCAGTAATTGAATTTATTATTTTTCTTTTTTTAAGGAACTAAGTGGCCACAGGCTTGAGTCTGTGAGTCTGGTATGAAAGGTTCCTTCCTTTGGATGGTGCATCCTTTGTCCCCAGCTTCCTACTGACAGGAAGGTCACCATAGCTACCTCATTCTTCTCCCTTGTTCTTCCCTCTGAAGACCTAGTTCCACTCATCACCAATTTTAGCATCAACCTAATATACATCAACAGCCACACCGCTAATAAATGACTTACAGGAGTTTTCTACAATGATTCTTTCACATCCAAAGCACAACACACATGATTAAATACAGTTTTCCCCATGACTCACCTCATTTCCACCAACTGCCTTGGTTAAAATCACAGCAGAAGACACAGGGGGTGGCATGCAACCTACTGTCTGCAGACTGAAAAATAAAAGAAAATCCAATTGTAAGTAGCTCCTCCTTTCCAGTTGTAAATAATTTCCACTAGTTAGTCCTAAAGAGCAGAGCTGAACAAAGAAACAGTGCTTACTGATACACTCTAACTCTGGAACTTAGACACCATGGGACCTGATATGGGCCCTGAATGCTCAGTACATTCTACAGGCTTAGATGGTTTTCCTAAGTTGTTTACACGGTGAGGGACTGGGATTTAGTACAGTTGGCAGAGTACTTGGTAAATATACAGAACACCCTGGGTTTTATCCTTAGCACCACATACAATACAGCAGTGGTGGCACACGCCTTTAATCCCAGCACCAGGGAGGCAGAGGCAGACAGATCTCTTGAGTTTGAGGCCAGCCTGGTCTACAGAGTGAGTTTCAGGACAGCCAGGGCTACACAGAGAAACCCTGTCTCAAAAAAACA
>LR750043.1:721720-773743 GCA_902729485.2 Mus minutoides | reverse complement strand
GTTAGAGCACCCGACTGCTCTTCCGAAGGTGATGAGTTCAAATCCCAGCAACCACATGGTGGCTTACAACCACCCGTAACAAGATCTGACGCCCTCCTCTGGTGCGTCTGAAGTCAGCTACAGCGTACTTATGAAGAATAATAAGAAATGAATCCTTGGACCGGAGAGACCAACCGGAGCAAGCCAGGCTGTCCTGAGCTAGCGGAGCCGAACGGGGACGGCCGGAGCAAGCGGGGACGCCGGAGCTAGCAGGGCCGGAGCGAGTGGGGCCAAACCAGAGCGAGCGGAGCCGATTGGAGCTAGCGGGGCTGGCTGGAACAAGCAGGGGGGGGGGGGGGGGGGGGGGGGGGGGGGGGGGGGGGGGGGGGGGGCGTATGGGGGGAGGGTGTGGCCGGGAGCAAGTGGGGCTGGCCGGAGCAAGCGGGGTTGACTGGAACAAGGAAAAAGAAAAACACAAATAATAATTAATAATAATAATAAATAAAAATAAGACCTGCCTATAATCCATCCCAGCAATACATGAGACCCTCTCTCATTAAAACACGCATACACTAAACTTTAATTATGGAGTTAAAAAAGCCACTAGGTTATGTTAAGTGGAGTCACTGAATGATAAGTAAAATAGATAACATAATCTTGGGTTACTGTCATAGACATCTCCAGGAACTGGTACAGTGACACACACCTGTGGTCTCAGCTAATCAAAGACACGGCAAGAAGGATCACGAGTTCAAAGACAACCGAGGCAACACGATGCTCTATCTCCAAAGAAAACCTCTGTACTCTCTCATCGGTCTCTAGGTAAAACATACAGCCTCGCAGTGACATCCAAAGCTCGAGAGTGTTTGATAAAAAAAGTATAATTTTACAGTTTCCTTTCATCTCCACACACTCTTGTGCTGAAGGTTACCCTGACCATCTCCAACCACACTCCATGCTGAATTATTTTTTATTCTATGTGAGTACACTGCCGCTGTCTTCAGACACACCAAAAGAGGGCACTAGATCTCATTACAGATGGTTGTGAGCCACCATGCGGTTGCTGGGAATTGAACTCAGGACCTCTGGAAGAGCAGTCAGTGCTCTTAACCACTAAGCCATCTCTTCAGCCCTCCATGGTGAATTCAAATATCCACTTTAAATTTGTTCTTATTAAATTATATCCATTATGCTCACGGTCAGGATAGTAAGCGCATTCTCTCAGTTGGTACAGGAAACACAGCGCACACCCGGTAAACAGAACCATGGGCAGCAAGTCTGAGAACTAAAAACCGAAAAACACTCCTCAGCGCAGCCTGACAGGAGGAAAGTTCACAGAGGAGACAGTGGACACGACACAGGCAGCAGAGGCCCAGGTGTCTGAGGCCGACCTGTCCTAAGATAAAATAAGAACAAGGGGATCTGGGAAGGTTTGTCTCGTTTGATTAGCTGGCTGGTTTTCTTAAGACTTGGTCTGGCCTTCAGTATAAATGTTTCTGCTAGGATGGGAGGGCATCCTGAAACCTGAAGGCCCAGGAACCACACAGCTAGGTGGGGCAGTGTCCCAAGGTAAGGGCAGCCTGAGGCCTGGGAGCACAGGGAGGGCACATCTCTGAGAGGATGCCTCCTCAGGAGAGGTGTTCAGCAGCTCCATAGGAGGGTATCCCCGCTGGGCTGAGGGCCTCAGGAGCCTCCGCACCTGTTTACCTCTTCACTTCTTCTCTTCAGTTTCTTTTCTTTTTGACTTCTTCTGACAAGAGTCACACCAGGCAGAAAATCTCAGGAAAGAGATTTATTGGAGGCTCCAGGGTATGGAGGGACAAATCCAGGGATGGCTGCCCTCTGCTCCCGGGAGTGGACAACAGTGAACTAGACAAAGGGTCAGTGCTTATATAGGATTTCTGAGGGGCTTCTCAGGGCGGGGGATTTCCAGAGTGAGGACTGACCGGACTTCAAGTCCTGATCTTGGAAAGCGGAGGGACTGGTTGGATTTCCCACTCAGTGATTGATGGCTTTTTTTCACCTCCTTTCCCCTGCATCAGACCCATGGGTTGGGGTGAGAAATCCTTCCCAGGGGCAGCATGCTTTTCCTGGGGTACCCTCTCTGTAGAGCTGCTGGGGGTAGGGGAAGCTAGAGAGGAGTTGCTGCCACTGTGATCAACTCCTATGGGACACCCTCCTGCAATGTTTCACAAAAGCTGTAGGCTGAGGTGGGAAAGGTGTCACTGTGGATAGCTCCTGAGGGGTAGCTTCCATGGAAGCAAGAAAGGTGGTGCATGCCCTTGAACAGCTCCTGCAGGTCCTGTGACAGCTGCAGGCTGGGTGCTGTGGTGCTGCCATTTTGAGAGGAGCCACCATTTTGAGAGATGCTGCCATTTTGACTGCTCTTGAGGGACATTTTACTGCCAAAGCCATAGGCTGGGGCGGGAAGGAGGGACCTGCCACCACTTTAATGGCTTTTGTGGGCTTTTGTGGGCCAGCAGTTTTGTGGTGTGCAGCTCAAGGACTACAATGAACTCACTATGTAACCCAAGATAACCTAAAATTCCCAATCCTCCTGCCTGAGCCTCCCTAGTATTATGCTAGCAAAACATTACAAGTATTTTTGGGGGAGTTGTTGTTGTTGTTGTTGTTGTTGTATCAAAACAGGATTTCTTTGTGTAACCATGGCTGTCCTGGAACTGGCTCTGTAGACCAAAACTTAAACTCCCAGAGATCTGTCTGTCTCTGCCTCCTGAATATTAGGATTACAGGTGTGCACCACCACTGCCTGGCATATGCCTTATTATTAATTATAATCTCTGAGCTAGACTATAGAGCTCCAGAATACATGTATTCTGTTTCTAGAAAGTCGGTTTCTCTCTGAATGTTATCATGGGAGCTAGTTTCCACCTCATGATCTACTTGGAAATTTGGAGTAGTTTGTGACTCCATGTGCTGCTTATAAAGAAGCTCACACTCACACACTACTGAGTGCTTCTACCGCCACTCTGCTCCTCACTTCTAGTCTCCTGTAGTTCTGAGGTAGAGTTTGTACTCCCTCAAGCTAACTGAACTGATTCATTTTTATTGTCAACTTCACACAAACTCAAGTCACCTTGGAAAAAAGAACCTCAATGGAGAAATTGGCCTATAGCATAGTCTCTGGGGCATCTTCTTGATTACTAATTGATGTAGAAGAACCTAGCCCATGGTGGGCAGTGCCATCCCTAGGCAAGTGGGCCTGTGTTGAATAGGAAAGGTTAAGTCAGAGAGCAGGCCAGTAAGCACATTCCTCTGAAGCCCCTGCTTCGGTTCCTGCCTCCAGGTCCCTGACTTAAGCTGCTGCTTTGACTTCCCTCAGTAACTAACTGTTACCTGAAAGTATAGGATGAAATAAACCATTTCCTCACCAAGTTACTACTGGTCATCGTGTTTATCACAGCAACAGAAGAACAAGTTAGAACACAGAAACACCAGTGTTTCTACTTAAAGCCAGGATGCTAAGAGGGAACAAAGGGATTTAAGAAGAGATTTACCTAAATGATAGGCAGCAACTGGGCTCCTTTACCACCCTAGGGTGGGCGTAATGGGACCACCTGTTCTACCTCGCACACACATGACAAATGCTCCTCTCCTCATACAATATCCTCATGCCATGGAATGCTCTGTTCTGATGACCACCATTAATTCTTAGTTCTCTCTGTTTAGCTCTCCCCCTTGAGTTCTCAGCTACAGCTTCAAGCCCAAGATTCTCCAGGTCTACTGAGCTGATCCTAAAGAAACTTTATGTCTCTCATGAATGCCTTACTTTGGAGCCCTCTACTCTATACATAGATGCTGTTGAGTTTTAACTGATATGTATTATCATTTACCATAGATAGATAGATAGATAGATAGATAGATAGATAGACAGACAGATACACAGAAGCACACATAAATAGCATATATATGTTGTATGTATTCAACTAGATTGGAAGTTTCCTAAAAAGAAATAAAACAACATCTTCCTACTTCTTTCATGCCCCATGGACAGCAGATGCTCAGGACTTCTAGATTCTCAGTACACTGAAGTACATCATTGCTCTGAAATGACATCATTTTGTTATGTGACATTTTACTTCTCCTAGTGAGAGGAAGTGCTCTTTCTCTGAAGCACACAAAATGGTGAAAAGTGCATTCCTGATGTCCCTTTCTACTCCTAGGCTGTCTGCGTCAACTAGCTCAGTCAATAAAGTTGCCTTGACCCTGCGGCTCAGTCCTGAAGTCTAATCTCCTGGTGACTGCTGCAACCCCCAAGACAGAGGTCCTAAAAACTAACTTACAATCGGTCCTACCACATACCTTTCTCTGTGGGACCCCACATTCCACTAGCCTCTACACTTGCTCCCAGTTTCAGCTCCCCTACCATCCTTTTGACAGCCAGAAGATTCCCATACAAACAGGTCACAGCACAGGCCTCCTTCCATCCAGGCCTGCAGCTCCCAGAATAAAGTCTCCACACGGCACCAAGGCTGAGAAGACTGCACAGCCGGCCCCCGTGTGCCCGACACCTCCACATCTCATTGTCCTTCCAGCACAGAACCAGGACCAGCCCACTGGGCTGCTCTGCTGGACTTACCTGCGACACTGCACGCTTGTTTCTGCCTAACTGCTTCCTTTATAGAGAACATTCTCCCCAAGAACTATGGGGAGAAACCATTCCTCAGCAGCCTGGCCACCCAAGCCCATGCTACACTCTATCTTCCCACAGCATTCATTTTTATTCTGTCCAGCCTGACCAAGACTCCCTACTGGGCCACTACACTTTTGCTTGCTATTCTTTCTCCAACATCTAGAATAATCCCTGGCACACAGTAGGGCTAAACAGGCCATGGGTGGAAAAATTTGATGCAGCAAACATCATTAAGTGGTTAAAGTATGACCTCATTTTATACAGAGAAAAAGTCGGTCTAAACTATGAGATAATTTTGCTAGCCACACATATGCCAGCGGTAGGATCAGCTGGGCAAACTCTGAGCTCTGTGGTTGGTGTTTTTTTTTTTTTTTTTTTTTTTTTTAAAGATTTATTTTATTTATTATATGTGAGTACACCGTAGCTGTCTTCAGACACCCCAGGAGAGGGAGCCAGATCTTGTTACGGATGGTTGTGAGCCACCATGTGGTTGCTGGGATTTGAACTTATCACCTTCGGAAGAGCAGTCGGGTGCTCTTACCCGCTGGTGTTTTAAGAAGCTAGAACACAATGCCGAAGTGAGGTTAATTTTAAACTATTTTAATTAATGTTTCAATTGCTAAATTCTTTCATTAAACATGGTATCAACATATCAAACCTATATCAACATAATCAACCAGAACAAGTGAAAACCTAAGTCTCTGTCCCACATATATACTTTTATTATGCATTTTAAACGTAGACATTACATGTGCATGCTTTAAAAGATAAAGACAACCACAATAAGGCACCAGTTAACAGCCTATATTCCCATGCAGACATCTTCCAACGTTCCACTTCTGTAAAGGGTGTGGGGGTGCACGTGTTTGCACATGCCCAGAGACCATAGGAGGATATTAGGTCTAATACTCTCTCAGTCTCCACACCATTCCCTCAGACAGCATCTCTCACTAACCCTGGAACTCAGCTGATAACTTGCATGCCTTCTGATCCTCCTGCCTCTGCCTCCTCCAACCTCAGGGTTACAGGCATCACTCTTCACCACTGAGCCATCTCCCTAGATCCTCTTCCACTCATTTAAATGCCCAGAAAGTGTCCGTCCTGGTACTTTTAAAATTACCCAGAAGTGTACTTTAAGATTCTGTTAAACAAGCCTCTCCGGACTCTCTGATAAAACTCTATTGTTTTAACAAACAATGTTTAAAAAGTGGTCTCCTTTCCCGGTAATATAAAAGACCTTTTATTTATAGTTGCCTTAGAAACAATGTCACTAGAGCTGCCCCATTAAAAAAAATTCCCATCAAAAGGTTTAAACATACCCCTTTAAAAGCCACTCGTTGATGGATGTGACTGATAAAAGCTGAAGAAAGAGCCATATTGTTGCTGGGAAGAAGGCAAGCGTGAAGATTTGGATGAAAAGATGCAGTTTCAAGTGCACTAGTGCGCTGGTCAGCTCCTGGAAGAGTGAAGGAAACAAAAGCTGAGGTCAGAGCACGCTGCGAAGAGAGCATGTGCAAAGTTACATCACATATGTAAGCTTTCACTGCTGAACTGTTTCAATCTCAGGTCTTTACAGGCACGTGTATAACCGATGGGCTATAAGGAAAAGCATGATGATGATAACAAGATAGCTTTATATAAAATGTCTGAGCTATCTCATTTCCTTCAAATATATAACATGCTCTGACCTATACATTTCTGGTCATTCTGGTCAGTTAAGCATAAGCTAACTAGCATTACAGTGGAATAGAATCAAAGTCTGCTGATGCCATAAATAGAATATATGTTTATTACATTAAAACATTCAGAAACTTCATAAGACTTACCACATTTTAGCCAAGTATACTAATCTCTAGTCATTGTATGAAATTTATCAGACTTTCATTTGAGAAGATGTCACCAAATCTTCAAATAATAATTTCTAAAAAATACTCTCTCCAGTAACAGTTTCTATTCCAAGGAGTTCCTCCCCTGCTGAGCACTGACTGCAATTCTTTGTCGACATTTTTTTTTGTGTGTGAAATGGCCAATGCCTGGAGCTAAGCTAAGTACATGCTATCTCATCCAATTCCCAAGACATTCCTGCGAGATGTCTAGCATTGCCCCTACTGTACTGCTGAGGGGACCGAAACAGAACAGCCACAAATGAAGAGCAGACCAAGCTTACTCCTGGTGCACTACCAATCAAATCTAGGTTTGCTTCTACAGTGGCACAAGCTGCCCCACAAGGCTAAGAGATGCACATTGAAGCCTGGGCACTTTCATAGACAGAAAGGCATGCTAGGTTGCAGGCAGCACTCACTTAGAGGAGTACTTGCCTGACATGCACAAGCCCTAAATCTGATTCCCTGACCCACATAAACCAGGAATGATGATGGCACACACCTATAATCCCAATACTTAGCAAGTTGAGGCAGAAGGATCAAAAGTCCAATGTCATCCTCAGCTACACAGTGAAACTGAGGCTGACCTGGGCTATATGAGACACTGTCACAAAACCAAACTAAACCAAACAGAATAGAAGAAAAAACACATACTAAACTTGTTCTGCGTGTCACAGCCAAAAATCATGGAATAATTAATGCTGTGATTCAAATATGTGTATGCACACATTCATGTGCGGACACGAATATACATACATATATATAAATTGACAAATATATGCATTTATATTTATATTATATGTTATTCTGCAAAAACCCAACACATTTAGAAAGTAGGGCCAAGCATGGTAACACACACTTTTAATCTCTTGGAAGGAACTTAAAACTTGGAAGGCAGAAACAGAATGATCTCTATGATTTTTTGAGGCCACCCTGGATTACATAGTGAGCTCCAGGCTATCCAGAGCTACATAGTGAAACCCTGACTCAAAAAATAAACAAACGAACAAATGAATGGATAGAAAGAAAAAGAGTAGAAAAAGCCATTCTTAAAAAGTCAGACAGAAAACAATAGGAGAAAGAAGCAGCAAGGGAGGGCCAGTAAGCTGGCTCTGCAGGTAAAAGGATTTCCTGCACATGCCTGGTGACCTGAACTGGATCCCTAGACTCATAAGACAGAATCAACTTCCAAAGTTGTCCTGACTTCCACAACCATGCTACGATGCACGCCCCTTGACATACATCACATACAGGAAAGTAGTAATAAAATACATATCTTTGGATAAGACAAAAGGTTGCAAGTGATCATTAGGTATATTCAAAGACACCACAGACTCACTCGTTTTCATCTTCATGTTTCAAAATGTGCAGCAGACCGTCAGCCTCAAGGGCACTGTGACCTGATCAGTCTGTCTGTAAATAGTGGCTTGTGCGGACTCACCCACTGACTGCCTCATTCACCTGTCCTGTAGCTCCCTCCTCTGCCTCCCTACCAGGAGTTGTACCAGTTCCTCCTTGGTCCAAGGTGTATCAAAAAGCATGGATGGTTGTGGGAATCTGGGAATGCCTAGCCTACCAGAACCACACTAGGTCCTTGGATGGACCAAAAAGAAAGCTAGGCATAGTCAGGGAATCAGAATCTTCAAACTTATACTTTTACAAGGTCTGACACCAGCCCTTTACGAATGCTCTCTACTTCTAACAGCAGCTATGGTTCAGTGTGCTCAGAGGCTCCTGACACATGTCAGATAACTGTCTTAAAAGATTATGGTAATAAACTTTTAGCCAGAATGCAACAAGTAAAACATTTGCACAGATCTGTGACAGGTATTTCAAAGAGAATAAGTTGGAGGATATACTGCAAGAATAATGCAATCTCTTGGACAAAATTTTGTTTTGAGTACTAATTCTAAAGATAAGAGTGGAGCTGGAGAGATGGCTCAGCAGTTAGGAGCACTGACTGCTCTTCCAGAGGTTCTGGGTTCAATTCCCAGCAACCACATGGTGGCTCACAACCATTTGTAATGGGGATCTGATGCCCTCTTCTGGAGTGTCTAAAGACAGCAACAGTGTGCTCACATTAAATAAATAAATAAATAAATAAATAGGGAGCGGGCACAGCCGCATGGGCCAAAGAAGGTGCCCCAACTCTATGCTAAGCCCTGTGACCTTGCTTATTTACCTCAGTCTCAATCATGCACAGTAAAAGCAGCACGTGTAACTCCTTGGAAAGGTTATGATACCATTCTATCAGCCAATCCTGCATGCTGCCTTGGTCCTATGTGTCTATGATTGGGTGGTGTGAGGTGACGTGAGTGAATGGAAGAGGATAAGTGTGGACAGTCCCAAAGGATTGAGGACTGATGAGAATTGATGATTGACATGACTGACGATCAATGAGGGATTGAAAGCTGGGGAAGCTGCGAGAAACCTCCAAATAAAGAAAAGCGGCTGCAGCTGCTTTGAACCTGCTTTGGAGTCGGTGTCGTTTATTCCCACTCTCTGCTGGTCAGAGATTGGGGCTGCGATAAATAAATAAATAAATAAATAAAAGTTTGAAGAAAAAAGACAAAAGCGGTTAAAAATATTCAATACATTATCTATTTATTTGCCAGATTGCTTGTTTGTTTGTTTGCTTGTTTTGAAACAAGGTCTCAAGTAGCTCAGGCTGGCCCCAAATTCTGTAAACAATCAAAACAAGTTGATTCCCCAGCCCCTGTCACCTGAGTAATTTCAGGAGGTGAAGTTCTCCTGGAAGTAGTCACAGGAGGTATGCCTCCCCTCTCTGCTTCCTCACTGCCTAGAGACAAGCAGCCTCTGCCAAACAGTCACTCCCCCACCTCAATGATATCCAGCCTCACCACAGGCCAAAGCAATGGAAGAAGCCAATCACAGACTGAAGGGGATGAAATCGTGAGCCAAAAGAAATCATTCTTCCCTTTAGATTGTTTATCCCAGGTGTCTGGCAGAGAGGGTTTTTTTTTGTTGTTGTTTTTATTTTTGTTTTTTAAAAAGCTAGCACATGTGAAATAAGCTATAGTCTAATGGTTGTCACGATCTATTACCTGTGTTGAGGGGGATAAAGGAGGAGATCTCATACTCTACCACAGGCACAAGTTATGGAGGAAGCTGGCGACTGTTCCTTCATTCAAGAAATGCTAAATGGGGCTCAGAGAGGGGCTCAGTAGGAGAGTTCCTGTCATTTATAGACAAGGCCTTGGGTTCCACTTCCTGGACCCCCAACACCACTGAGACCTGACTTCGATCTCCAGAACCCATCTTTAAAAAGCTGGGCATGCTATCATATGCTTGTAACCCCAGGCTGAAAGAGAAAAGACAAGCAGACCCCTGGGGTGGCACTGACCAGCCAGCTTAGTCTACTTGGTGAGTTCCAGGCCAGTGGGACCTTGTCACAAAGTAAAGGGGGTGGGAGCCCAGAGACAATGGCTGAGAAATACCACCAGAAGTCGTTCTCTGGCCTACGTATGCACACGAGGGCACACAAACATGCATATACACACACACATATAAAAACAAGGGAACAGAAAATACAGAGCATATAAACCCTATAAACCCCCAAATACCATTATTCCATACTTATTTATGTGAATTTAAGGCCATATATTGGAATAAACCACCATGATTCATTGAAAAATGGCTCTGCGGGGCAGTTTGTTTAGTTACACACAATACAGGTCAAATTCCACACTCCATAGCACACACTGCCAACGACAACAGGCCTCAGTGAGCAAGAGATACTTCAAACCAGGACTCGGACTAGACTGCAGAAATATGTTAATCACCCATCAATCCCTCGGCTAGTGGAATTCCAAAAGTCATCATCAATTTAGAGAAATAAAGAAAACTAGTGTATTCTACCCAACTCGGGCCCAAGGTTAAATAAACTGGCCTTGCAACAATCTATTACAAGTTCTTCGACGCTGTAAGCTTGAAGTTGGATTCATGGACATGTGTCATTCAAGTATGAACACGTGCAGGTGCCCAGCCCATGCACAGGCATCCCCTATCACTTTTGACATTTTTTTTTTTTCCTTTTTGAGACAGTCTCTCACTGAGCCTGGAGTTTGCCATTTGAGGTGGATGACACCCTGGGATCCAGATGACTCTGTCCCACAGGGCCACCCCTAGCCTCTGCTTTGTGATGGTCTTCCATGATGTCAATGGCCTCCACTCACACCCTGGCTGGGCAGAGCTGCCTGCCTCACTGTGCTTTCCCCAGCAGAAGGAGCTGAAGCCCAGGTAAGCCTTTTCTCCCCTATGTTGCTCTGCCTGGAATTTTGGTCACAGAGATGCAATAAACTACTACATTGGCTAAACATAAAGTTAGAGTCAATTTCATTGTATTTCAATATAACATTTCCAAAATAATTTCAACAGGTTTTCAAAAATTAGAAACCAACAGTCATAAAACTGATGATTTAGCTTGTATTAGCATAGTGTTGGGGGGGGGTTGTCTAAGCTCTGCCCCACAGTTACCTGGCATCGGCCAGGTGTGTCTGACTCACTATAAAAGGGGCTGCTTATGGCGCAGCCTCCCCCACTTTGCTCTTGCTTTCTTGCTCCTGCTCTGTCCTCTCACCCCTTCCCCCATCTCTCCCATTCCTCTCGCCCCCATGTGCTCAGGGCCGGCCTCTACTCCTCTATTTACTCTCTCTGCCTTTCACTGTCTCCACTACCCTCTCAACTCCCCTCCCATGCCCTGAGTAAACTCTATTCTATACTGTACCATCCTGTGGATGAGCCTGCGGAGGTACTCCCTTCCCCCACACCTGACTACACATCCACCAAAACATATTCCTCCTCTCCCTTATCTTTTTATCAACACAACACTTGCTGGGCTGGGGAGATGGGTCAGTCTGTAGAGTGAAGACCTGAGTTTGGATCCCCTGCACCTATGCAAAACACTGGGCATGGTAAGTCATGTGTGTGTGTGTGTGTGTGTGTGTCTGCATCTCCTAATACATGGAAGGAAGAGGTAAACAGGCAGATGCCTGGGGTGAACTTGGGTTCAGTGAGAAACTCTCCTTCAAAATCTAATGTGGAGAACAACAGAGACCACCAGACGTTGGCCCCTGGCTTCCACATGCACATATGCCAACAGACAGACAGACAGACACACACACACACACACTATAACAAATACATACACACAAAGTAAAATAAATAAATATATAAGATAATTTTAGATTGCACATCATTAAATCAATATACGAGTTAACAGTTCATGAAATGTTCAATGTAAATCAAAGCTGAGTGGGACAAAGGCTTTCAGAAAGATGCAACTCACCATCTAAATGAACAAAAGCACACTGTTCTAGGACCAAATAATAGAGGAAATAATGATCATAAAATCATAGTCAATTTAGGATTATCAAGTAAAAAATAAATTACAAACCGCTACTTCCTACTTCCTAACTGTTGGACTGCCCTCAAAAACAGCGGGGCTTAGATGGTCTAGCATTATACACTTTGAAAGTGACTGACTGTTGTACAGTTTGAAAGGGTCTTTGATAGAGGGCTTTGAAGGCTACTCAGCACAATAAAGTACAGGATCAAAGCCTATCATCATTACATTCAAATTAGCTGGTAAACTGAAGGTGGTCTGGGTGCTCACAAAAGTCAATCCTTAGAGAGCCACTGATAGCTGTGAATTCCTCCTTCCTCTGCTCTTACAATGCACCAAGTTGGGGGCTTTACAGAATAACATTAAGTAAGAAGCTAAGGAGTGGCCGGGCATGGTGGCGCACGCCTTTAATCCCAGCACTCAGGAGGCAGAGGCAGGTGGATTTCTGAGTTTGAGGCCAGCCTGGTCTACAGAGTGAGTTCCAGGACAGCCAGGGCCATACAGAGAAACCCTGTCTCAAAAAACAAACAAACAAACAAACAATCAAAAAAAAAAAAAGAAGAAGTTAAGGAGTAAGAGATGTGAAGTCTCTTGACAGATTTCCCATGGCATAAATAACAGCTGTAGCTGATACCAGGGGTCATAGTTAGGGCAATGTCTCAAGCAGAGGACTTTTGTCAGGCAGCAGCCCCACAAAGCATTAACCAAGGCCAAGAGGAAGACCCCCCCCCAAGTTGTTTCTGGCCTGAACCAGACCCCCAAGTCATTTCCAGCCTGGACCGCAGAACAGCAAAGGCCATTTTGTATTCTCTGCGTTCACACTGAGAAGCAATTGTGGAACTCAGGTGTTCATAGAGAAAGCCAATTCCCTCTAACAATGGTTACTTCTAACCAAGAACATTTCCAAAGGGCCTATGGGAACCTCCACAGGCAGCATGGGAAAGCGGCTTACTGGCTGGCTCTTTTGGACCACCCATGCCCACCCATGACCACCATGTGACATAGCCACAGTGAGCTGGACCTTCCCACGTTCAACCAGTAATCAAGATATGCCCCCATAGACTTGCCTACAAGCAGTCTGATGGAGAGAATACTTGAAATAAGGTTCCTTCTTTCAAGATGACTCTAGGTTTATATCAAGTCAACAAAAAGTGACCAGCAAAATCTTCATTCAGATCACACCAAAAAACACACCCCATGACCCAGCAGTGTTCCTGGGCAAATACCGAAGGATTCCATGTCCCGGCACAAATGTGTTTGCAAATCTTATATCCACATCAGCAAGGACTGGGTCACAGGCAGCAGCATCTACATGCGTGCCATACTGGGACTTCTCAGTCTAAATACCAACAACTATCAGATGCTGGGATGTGCTTGTCTAACAAGCAGGTCAGAGTTGACAGAACAATATGACCAGATATCATAAGGTTTGTGTCAGGTTGACACACAGCAGCCATGAGCCTTAGGGACCTGAAGTCATACATCCCTGAAGAGCCTTGGGGCACTCAAGCAGAACAGGTGCACTGCAGCCTTCTCCAGTTTAGGAAAAATATGAAATATCTTACTGTAATAAGAACATAGTCACAATTTATGTTTACATATGCCACTGAAAAATAAACCTAATTTTTAAAAGAAAAAAATATTTGATTTTTGGTTCTTGTTGTTTTGTGTAGCTTGGGCTAACTTCAAACTCATGGTAATTCCCTACCTCAGCATCCTAAATACAAGGTGTGGTGGTTTGAATGGCCCACAGGTGGGCTTTGAAGTTCCAAGTTTCAACTAAGCATGTCCAGTTAGCACTCTGCCTCACAGCTGTTGTCTCAATATGTAAACTCTCAGCTACTGCGCCAACACCATGCCTGTCTGTCTGCTCTAGCACCATGCCTATCTGTTGCTTCAGCACCATGCCTGTCTGCCTGCCTGCCTGCCTGCCTGTCTGTCTGTCTGCTGCTCCAGCAGCATGCCTATCTGTCTAGCCAAGTTCCTGACCTCACTGATAATGAAGCCAGAAGCAGCACCCACCCCCAGCTTACTTTTTTTTTAATCAATGTACTTATTTACTTTACATCTTAAGCAAAGCTTTCCCTTTCCTTCTCACCTCCCAGTCCCCCTCCCCCCTGCCCTTTCTTAGTTAGGGTTTTACTGCTGTGAACAGACACCATGATCAAGGCAACTCTTATAAGGACAACATTTAATTGGGGCTGACTTACAGGTTCAGAGGTTCAGTTCATTATCAAGGCAGGAACATGGCAACATCCAGGCACACATAGTGCAGGAGGAGCTGAGAATTCTATATCTTCATCTGAAGGCTGCTAGCAGAATACTCACTTCCAGGCAGCCCACACCCACAGTGACATACACACTCCAACAAGGCCACACCTACTCCAACAGGGCCACTCACTGGGCCAAGATTATACAAACCATCACAGTCCCCATGCATGCTCTTTGGTGGCGCTTGGGGAATCCTGTGGAAGAGGGGGTAGAAGGATTGAAAGAGCCAGAGGAGTCAAGGACACCACAAGAAAGCCTATTGAATCAACTCACCTAAGGACTCAGAGACTAAACTGCCAACCAGGGACCCTGCACAGGACTGACCTACGTCCTCTACACCCATATTACAGTTGTATAGCTTGGTATTCATGTGGGGTTCCTAACAATGAGAGCAGGGGCTGTCCCTGACTAAAGTGCCTGCCTTTGGGGCCCTTTCCCCACACTGAGCTGCTCATCTAGACTCTATAGGAGAAGATGCACCCAGTCTTCCTGTAACCTTATATCCCAAGGGAGTTGATATCCAAGGGAGGCCTCCTTTTCTGAAGAGAAAGGAAGAGTGGATGGGAGAGGGGGGACTGGGAAGAGAGTTTCGAGAAAGAAGGGAGGGGAAGACGTGTAAAGTTAATTAATTAATGAATTAATTAATTAAAATAAGAACTGGTCATCAAACAAAAAAAAAAAAATCCAAAAACTCAACAACACAATGGTCATTCTAATCCATGTCTTGGTCCTCCACCCTCCTGTGAAGTCTCCTGTATGCAGACGCAGCGTGATGGTCCTGTCCCTATCCACGTCATCCTGTCAGTGGAGCCTACGACAGTCAGCAGCCTCACTCAAGGCCCTGGAACTTCAGCACTCAGAACAAGCTAACATTTCTGCACTGCTCCTCATGTGCCACAGGTGACAGTACCTCTGTTTTTAATGACAGTCCACTGTTGAAGAATATCGTTGCAACGGCAATGTAGGACACAGTTATCTCTGGCTTCAGAGGTCCTGAGAAGAGAGCAATGAGTTACTGTTAGAGTATCTGTAGCAGATAAGTTGGTCTGAAAGGCTCTCTAAGAGAGCCAAAATGACTTTCACCGTTAGTGCTGTACCTTTGTGGCCCACTCCCCCTCGGGAAGCATCTTCTGTAAGCTACTTCCTTACTGCAGAGAAGCTCTCAAGGTTAGCACCAAGGCTTACTGCTTCAGCACATGATTCTCAAACCAGAAGAATGAAAGAGATCACCCAACAAACCATCCAGATGTCTAGCAGTGCCAGAAAACCTGAGTGCCACAGTTCTGTGGTCAGCCATGATGATGGCATGATTCATAGAGACCCGTGATTCTGCTAGACATTCCTGGTAGCATAAAATAACGTCTCCAAACAAACTGTCCTGTCCAAAATGTCAACAGTGCCCAGGCTGGGAAGCTGGGGTATACCTTATGTGGTTCTCCTGTACTGGATTCCTGAAAGTTTTATCTATACAGAATCTATGAGTGGGATCATATCTGGAAATTAAGATTGGATCTTACTGCAATGGAGTAGTTACCCAAGTTATGTTTGCTTGTGTGCTCGGCTTTGCAGTACCTGCAGTACCAGGGGTAAAACTCAGGCTCTCTCTCACAAGCACTCTACCACTGAGCAAGTAGGCAGGCAGCCTCAGCAACTGGTATTCTAAAAGGGCTATTTGTATGCAGATACACAGTAAAGACAGGGCAAGGACTGGAATTATAATACCTCACCCTACAGAAGGCCAAAAGTAAGCACCACCGGTTACAAGCAAAGAAAGCAACAGCCCCAGAGAACACCTTGTCTTTGGACTCTGCGGGAATACATTTCTGTCACTGTGATGTAGTTCTTAGGCAATTTGTTGCTAGACTACTTTGCTTCAAGTGAAATAACAGGATCATATCATATATGTATATGTATATATATATATACATATACATACATATATAAATGAATGATGTGAGAGAGAAAGAGAGAGAGATCTCACCATCATAGAATCCCAAGACCCTCTACCATTTCTATTGATATTTTCAGCATATGGATATGGATAGATGACTAAATTCTGAAAGAAATCACTATTTATTCATTCAACAAACACTTGTTAAGCCACCAATGCCTTAGATATTTATAAGGCAACAATGAGTAACAAACCAAACAATTCCTCAAACACTGTAATCCCTATTTCCTATAGCTGGCATTAATACACAGCGTTTAGCTGAGACAGAGGTAGCAGAGCTCCAAGAGACAAGCATGCCAGGCATCCCACTTGTGACCATACACTGCTGTCCAAATTGTGAGCATATCTGTCTCAACAGTGTCCCAGCACATACAACAACTAGGAAGGTCAGTTAAGGAGCAGATTTTAAAAGCAAAAAGCCTGACTCAGTTTAGAAGTAGATTGCTCCCAGAAATTCTATTTGAATTTTAAAAGTCATGTTATTTTTACTCCCATCCCCAGAGTCTGGCTTTTTCTCAGACCCTATCCTTGTCCAGGCTGGCTCTGTCCAGTGCTGCCTCTAGAATTTCTAGTGAGGAAGAGTCGGACAGTCAGTGACACGGTTGCTAGCAAAAGACAGGGATGGCTCCAAAGACATATGGACGTAAATAACATGGCGTTCCATTCAGTCATCCAATCCCGAACGTTCAATGTTTCAAATCCCAGAAACAAGTCACAATGACTTTTGTTATACTAGATGCAGATAATAACCCTAAATCAAGAAATGTAGTGGGGCTATTCCAAGATAACTTACAGGTTACAGGTCAAGGAGAAAGGGAGATGGGATTAAAGAGACACACAGGCAGCTCTCTGGAACTCTTCCCAGGACAAAATAAAAGCTAGCTGGGCAAATACTTAAGAGGAATGAGCTGACACTAGGGTACAAATTTGTCACTTTTCCAAACTAATAATTATATCTTCCAGGTCACCAAAATAATAAGATCCAGACCTTTATAAAGCTCAATAGTTGGTGTTTTCCTTTACCTTTAAACAATTCAATATGTAATGAACCCACTCACACAAAAATGGGCCCCTGAGAAAATGAAGCCATTTTGACTTCGGTCTGGAAGCCATTCTCTTTATTTTGTTGATGGCCTTGTAAGACTCCTGAAGCAGGGTCACTCTTATCCCAGGATGAGTTGGCGCCCCCCAAAACCGATTGATGTAAACTGCAGGATGGTTTATTATCAGTCAGCTGAGGACTAGTTCCTTTCACCCCAGGGGCTGGGGACCCTGAGCTGTAACAGTAGGGGGCTTTTAAGGAAAAAGTGAGAAGTTGGGAGGAGTTGGGAGGAGTTGGGCTACAGCTCTTCTCTGGGCTGGTGGCCTTGCTGAAGGAACAAGGAGAGGGAGTGAGCTACTGTCTGTCCTTGCAGTTATCTCTGGGTCTCTGACACAGACAGGCAGACTGGGTCATCTAAGGTAGAGAAACAAAAGGCTTCTTGCTAACTTTAGAGAACAAAGAGCTTCTTACTGGCTGTACATTTCAGGGGAAACACTTTGGGGTCTCACACCCTTTGCTTTCTGAGGCAGTGTCTCTCTTTTGTCTGTCCTGTAACTCTGTAGACCAGGCTGGCCTCCAACTCAAGATATCTACCTGCCTCTGCCTCCAGGCAATGGGATTAAAGGGGTGTGTCACCTGGCCTGCCTCGCCCAGGGAAAAAAGAAAGAACTCTTTTGTAACGCTAAAGAACTCCAGCAGCCCCAGAAGCCTCCTCAAGCTCACCTCCTCCAAGCACCAACTAAAAGGGTCTAAGGGTCAGGGCAGGGCTTCAGTTCCCTTCCAGACTGCTTTACCAATCTGTGGCTTGGGGAGGAGACTGCAAAGGAGCAGTTCCCTTCCAGACTGCTTTACCAATCTGTGGCTTGGGGAGGAGACTGCAAAGGAGCAAAGGAGCTCCGGTACAGAGTTTCATCCATACACAACATCGATAAAATAAAAACAAAATGAACGAAAGAAGCCCAAGTTCAGTCATCAAAGCATGAAAGTAGATAAGGTGCTATAAGTATTTTATTAGTAAAATGAAAAGAACCAAATACTTCTCTTTAAAAGGTTGGAGGCAGGCAGATCTCTGTGAGCTCTCAAGGCCAGCTTGGTCTACAGAGTTCCTGAATAGCCAAGGCTACAGAGAGACTCCATCTAAAAAAAAAAACCAAAAAAAACAAAAAACAAAAAATAAAAAAAAAACAGCCAGGAAGTGGTGGCACATGCCTTTAATTCCAGCACTCGGGAGGCAGAGGAAGGTACATTTCTGAGTTCAAGGCCAGCCTGGTCTACAGAGTGAGTTCCAGGACAGCCAGGGATACACAGAGAAACCCTGTCAAAAAAAAAAAAAAAAAAAAAAGAAAGAAAAGTAAAAATAAATAAAAAATAAAAGGGCAGAGGCTAGGCATAGAGATGCATATTTTTAATCCCAGCATTTAGGAGTCAGAGGCAGGTGTATCTCTATGAGTTTGGGGCTAGCCTGGGCTACACAACAAGCTCCAGGGCAGCAAGAGCTAAATTAAATGAAACACTGTTCCAAAATAATTGAATAAATAAATTAAATAAAAGAACCTGTAGGAGAGTCTATTACTGTGTATGTATTTAAAAATTAGCATTCCTGGCCTGACAAGATGGGTTTATGGGGTACAGGTGCTTGTCACCAAGCCTAATAACTTGAGTTCAATCCACAGAACCCACATAGGAGAGAACTGATTCCTACGAGTTGTTCTCCCACCTCCATATGCAACACACGCGCGAGCGCGCGCACACACACACACACACACACACACACACACACACACACAATTAATTAATTAATTGATTAAACATCTTAAAAAATCACATTTTACATTTCCAGCCAGGTGTGGTGGTACACAGCTTTCTCTAATCTCAGCACTTGGGAGGCTGAAGCAGGCAAATCTCTCTTGAGTTGAGGCCAGCAAGTTCCAGGTCAGCCAGGGGTCTAGAGAGACCCTGTCTCAATAAAACAAAAACAAAATTAAATCACCTTTCCATCCTGCCGTAACTTCAAGAAGCGCTTTAGGGGACTATCAGAAGTACATGAGAGAAATGTTTGCCGTGGTACTTCTACTCTAGATCTTCAGTTGTTGTTTAGGGGTGTGCAGAAAGTGTGGCTCGAGATTGTTCTGAGTTTTGTTTTTATTGAACAGGCTTTACAGGTCAGACCACCAGTTGAAATGGTCACAGAATATAAAGCTCTCAACCAACCCAACAACCTACTCAGAAAATTCCACTCATTTGACTCTTCTTAAGACAAGTAATTTTATACAGGAAGGGCCCTAAAAGAAACACATGAAGAGTTGTTGTCTAATATTTAGACTTTTCTTTATCTCTTTATAGTGCTCTCTCTCTCTCTCTCTCTCTCTCTCTCTCTCTCTGTTTTTGCCAAAACCATTATTATAGATATTTGCCACTGTTATTATAAAAGAGGAAGCCTTGGTTTCCACTGTTCCCTAACTAACCTCTGATGTGGTCAGGCCTCAACATCTACAAAACCAGCACTGGGGGTTGGGGGTGGGATGGGCGTGTCAATGCTCAGGGTGTGGTTACAGGTAGAGCATGTGCTTAACATGTGTATGCCAAGACCCTGTGTTCAGACCCCAACAATCTAATCAAAACATAAAGTGGCATGCTGATTTAAATTATTTTATAAGTTACTTCTAGCCGGAAATATTTATTCTGCTCCTATTTTTTAGATTTTTATTTATTTATTTGTTTGTTTATTGATTTATTTGTTTGGGGGGTTTCCAGACAGAGTTTCTCTGTGTAGCCCTGGCTGTCCTCTGTAGACCAAGCTGGCCTTGAACTCAGAGATCTGCCTCCTGGGTGCTGGGATTAAAGTTGTGGGCCACCCCCATGAAGAAAAATAAAGCCTATATTACTACCATAAGGACTGTTGGGAAATGAAACAGTATTTCCAAGACACAATAGTGAAAAAGTTCAATAAGCAGAATCCAAGAGAACAACTGAGATCACAGAGTGCATCTTGTATCTGCCAGAACAAGAAACTCTAGGGAACTGATCCACCATCAGCAACCTTCCTGTCCACACAGCACTGGGGAAGGCAAGGGAAGACATTTGGCAAACCCAGACATGCGGGGCTAGAGGCCACACAGGTCAGCAGGAACTCCATCTCAATGCTGAGCAGAGATCTAGCCTCACTGTAACCAGTACAGTGGAGCATTGTGAGTCGCCTCAAAGACAGGAGAATGTCACTTCTCCCAGCTCCAGGAACAAGAGATTTCCCCTTCATTTGACTGAACTCAAATCCCAACTTAACAGTTTCCCAAAGGCTCATAGAAAGGTTGTTTCTAAAACTAACTGGTAAGTATACATACTCTATGCTGCCTTTAAATTTTAAAATATGTTAAACTTAAAATCATCCATTCACTTCTGTAAGGTTTTAATAAGAAGGTAAATTTTCAAATATCCACATGGGCACCTCCTACTTGGGAAAGACTGTGTGTTCTCTTCTGTCCTTATTTGGGTCCGCTGCATGATTGATATATTCGATCTGTCAATAAACTTGGAACCTAACACATGAGGTCAAAAACATATGAACTGAAGAAACTCAATATCTATGAAAAGCAGAACAAGGTTGTCTGAAGGTGGGGGAGAGGGTATAAAACGCCAGTGACGCGTCCCATGTTCCCACCAGTGACCACAGGTCACATTACAAAGCTCCTACTATTCAGAGACTGGAGCGGAGGTTTTTAACCCATCCACACTTCCCTGCCAAAACATACAGTGTGCATAGTCTAACAGTCTACAACTGTGTTGGACGGCTGCTGTAGCAACAGCAGCCCAGCAGCACACGGAAGTAGTGTACCGTAAGGAAAGAGTGCAACGTGTCAGTACAATTGAGAGTTTTGGACTGTCAGCAACTAAGGCGCACTAAAAATTGAGGTTTGGTGCAAGGGTATCCTTTTTTCCTTTTTCTCCTGCCCCCCACCCCCGCCAATAATCTCCCCCGAACCCCTTTCTCTCCAACAGACTTTTTGTTAAAGGGGGGGGGGGGTGCAAAAGGGAGGAGTCGGAAATAGACTGGATAATGAGGTCTACTTCAGGACAGATAAAGAACCTGGCAACCTATAGTCCCTTGGGATGGGATGCTACTAAGAACAAGAGGAGTAACTTTCAGTTTCCGTAACCTCACTCCGGCACTGAGCAGAAGTCATTGATTATCCGCAGAAAAGGCAACCTGCACTCCCATTCCTCTGCCCCATTCCTAATTCCCTCCTGGGCTAGCAAGTGAGAAAACCCTGCTAAAGCCCCTCTCTCTCCCGCACAGTGGGGTGGGTGGGTTGGTTGGTTGGTTGGTTTTAGGGTGCTGCGAGGCAGAGGGCTGTGCCGCAGCCAGGGCGGCCGCTCCTCCCGGGGACTCGCCGACGAGTTCAAAAGCGGGAGCCGGCGCGCTGCAGCCGGCGGAGGTGCGGCACTTACCCCCGTTCACTCCGACCGACGGCTCGAGCTTAGCGGCGCCGATCGCCACCACTATCCCGACCATGAACCATTCTTTCCTCGCCCTCTCCAGCAGCCTCATATTTGTTAGGGCGGGTGGGTTTTGTTTATTTGTTTGGCTGGCTTGCTTTCCAAACTGCGATCCCTAAATCCCCGGGGCGTCTCCACACTTTCCTCGGTCCCTCCAGACATGCAGCAGAGCAAGTCAAATTGCCACTCGTAAACTAAAGACCGAGGGGTGGCTCGGGCGGCTCCGAGGCGGGCTGGGAGTAGTAGTACCCAGTGACAGGAAAGCCTCGCTGAGCGCCGCCATCACTACCACGCACCTCAGAATAGACGCGCACCCCCGCCGAGGACTCGGGCACAGGGGACGTAAAACCGAGGCACAACAGGAGCCTGCAAGTGAGCCGAGTCCACGAGCTGCTCTAACAGGACCCGCTGCCGGACATGCATGGCCAAGCTTGGGGAGGCCCGCGGTGGGAGAGAAGGATGAGGCGCCCCAGACGCCCAAGGCATGGGTGTCGCTGCAGTAAAGCTATATTGACGGCGGCACGAGCCCCGAGGCATGCCTTGCAGAGAGCGTCTCTCACGTCTCTCTGCCCTAAGCCCGAAAGACGAGCGGCGTGAGCCGAGTCGGTACCGGGCTGCGCTGTGGTGGCGCCTGCGCGCGCCAGTGCCGGCTGTGTGTCTGTGCGCGTATACTCGAGACGTTACGGCGACGGCCGACGTCGCGTTGACGTTGCGCGGGGGGAGGGGAAGCCATTCGCGGCCTCTGGTTCTCGGCGGGAGCGGCGGCGGCAGACGCGTGTGGCGACCGGCGCGGGAAAGCGGCTTCCTAGTTGGGGAAGCGTTAGCCCCGTGGGTAGGTTGAAAATCGGTGGCCGAGCAGACGTCCGGGACGGCAGGTCCCCCGCCTTCCCGCGGCGGCGGCGGCGGGAAGGCGGGGAAGGCGGGCTGGGCCTTCCCGCCAGGTCGGTGGCCTGCCCGGGCCTTTCTGCCCGACCGCCTCCGCGGCCAAAAGCCGCCTCGGGAGTGGGGAGGACGGCCGGGATGGGGCAAATCTTCCCTGGGGGGCGGTGAGAGAGCGACCCAGGCTCCTCCTCACCCGTGTGCCGCGCGTGGGCGGGCGATTCCGGAGGCCGCGTGGTGCGGGCCTTTGCCTGACCCCCGAACCACTAAAGCAACAGGACAACTGAGAGGGGGCCAGGAACTCAGAACAAAAGCAGTGAGGGCCAGATCCAGGGTGGAGAGTCTGATGTCCGCCCCCTCCCCCAACCCTCGGTTCCTTGCCTTGCATTTTGGCGAATCTATGACATAGTTTCACGAATGGTCTTCCGAGCATCAACCCTTCCTCTTTATGCACCCAAAGAAAGAAAGGAACAAAGTATTGTGGGACATTTTGAAGCAGCCTGGTATCAGCTACTTGAATAGTTTACTATGGAACGTAACGTTCGAAAGAGATTGTACCAGACTTTTCATTCTGAATGCATTCAAAGCTTGAAAGAGACTCGGCGTGCAATTTGCTCTATTTAACTTTATCTTGCTGACATGACTCGCTATCCAAAAACTAAGCTGCTTTAAGCAGTTGTGTTCTCAGTTCTCAGTTGCACAGCCCCCACTGCCCGGTAATTACGCATCAGGCAGCATGAAGAAAAGCTAATCTCAAGATAAAAAGAACTTAATAGGGAGACATTAAACAATTTACCAGGCAAAAGAAGTACATGAAATGTGATAAAGGCTTATTATAAGACAGACACAAGGTAAGTGGAGTTCTAGGAAGTAAAATTTATAAGTTTCTTCAGTAATTTTGCTCGGTTCAAAAGGAAAAAAAAAATCTGCCTCAGTCATCGAATACTCTCAAATTAAAAGGTCATCACAGAGCTAGTGCTGCTTAAGTAAATCTGCTCACAGATTCTTTCTAAAGATTTTGACCTGTTTAGAACAGAATCTTAATTCATAGAATATTTTAACCGTAGTTCTTTGTGAATTGTATTGTCGAGGACTGTATTAGTTTGCTAGGGCTGCTATAACAAATAGCCCCCTCCCCGAGTTAGCCATACTCAGACAATAGACATGTTGTTTTACTGTTGCAGGATAAGAAAATCCAAAATGGAGATATTGGAGGGCCATGTGTTCTAAAGGCTCTTTCCAGCTTCTCGTGGCTGTTAACATTCCCTGGCTTCCTTGATTTAAGGTTCTGATGCTCCAGTCTCTGCCTGGTTTGGCATCACATCTCCCTCCATATGTTTCAAGTGGCTGCTCTCTGCATCCTTCAGCATTCATTGCTTTTTTTTTTTTCTTCTCTGTATGTATCTTTAAAAGATACTTGTCCTTGGATTTGAAGCCAGATAGTCCAGAATAATGGGTCATATTCATTTAGATTAATTTTATGAGCCTATATCCTTTCTCCAACTTAACTGTTGAGTACTGTCCCCTGTAAAAGAAACGTTTTCCCATGACCTCAGAACTTGACTTGTAGAAATCAGATGTTTCTAGGTATGAGAAGCTGCAGTTCTTCTGAATGTCACATGAAGGTGTGCAGGTGGAGTGTAAGCACCACGTAGGGTGGAAGCAGGAACTGGATTGAGATATCTGTAAGCCAAAGTATTCTAAGAATCACTGACAACCACTGGAAGCTAAGAGGGAGTCATGGTACAGATTTTTGTTAAGGCTTCTGGTAGAAACTTACCTTCATACTTCGTGACTTCCTGAACTGTAAGAAAATCAATGTCTTATAACACACCTCCCACCCCCAGTCCTTTCTCAATGCATTGTTACAGCAGCCTGAGGAAACTAATACAATAATATTCACAGGTGCTCGTGTGCAGTAGTCCTAGTGGCTTTTCTGTTCTGTTCTGAGACCCAGCAGCTGTCACCGGTGAGCTACTTGGAAGGCCGATTTGGCGAGCTTGTAGGAGGAGCTTGAGACCTTCACAGTCCCCTCCGACTCTCAGCTGGAAGGCAAGATGGTTGAAGCAGATCGCCCAGGAAAGCTCTTCATTGGTGGGCTTAATACAGAAACAAATGAGAAAGCCCTTGAAGCAGTATTTGGCAAGTATGGACGAATAGTGGAAATACTTTTGATGAAAGACCGGGAAACCAATAAATCAAGAGGATTTGCTTTTGTTACCTTCGAAAGCCCAGCAGATGCTAAAGATGCAGCTAGAGATATGAATGGAAAGTCCTTGGATGGAAAAGCCATCAAGGTGGAGCAAGCTACCAAACCATCTTTTGAAAGTGGCAGGCGTGGACCACCTCCACCTCCAAGAAGCAGAGGCCCTCCCAGAGGTCTTCGAGGAGGAAGTGGAGGAACTAGGGGACCCCCTTCACGTGGAGGATACATGGATGATGGTGGTTATTCCATGAACTTTAACATGAGTTCTTCCAGGGGACCACTTCCGGTAAAGAGAGGACCACCACCACGAAGCGGGGGTCCCCCTCCAAAAAGATCAACACCTTCCGGACCAGTTCGAAGCAGCAGTGGAATGGGCGGAAGAACACCAGTGTCCCGTGGAAGAGATAGCTACGGAGGTCCACCACGAAGGGAACCCCTGCCATCTCGCAGAGATGTTTATTTGTCCCCAAGAGATGATGGATATTCTACAAAAGACAGCTATTCAAGCAGAGATTACCCAAGCTCTCGTGACACCAGAGATTATGCACCACCACCAAGAGATTATACTTACCGTGATTACAGTCATTCCAGTTCCCGTGATGACTATCCATCAAGAGGCTACGGTGATAGAGATGGATATGGTCGGGATCGTGACTATTCAGATCATCCAAGTGGAGGTTCCTACAGAGATTCATACGAGAGTTATGGAAACTCGCGCAGTGCACCCCCTACACGAGGGCCACCACCATCTTATGGAGGAAGCAGTCGCTATGATGATTACAGCAGCTCACGTGATGGCTACGGTGGAAGTCGAGACAGTTACTCAAGCAGCAGAAGTGATCTCTACTCAAGTGGCCGTGATCGAGTTGGCAGACAAGAACGAGGGCTTCCCCCTTCTATGGAAAGGGGGTACCCTCCTCCACGTGATTCCTACAGCAGTTCAAGCCGAGGAGCGCCAAGAGGAGGTGGCCGTGGGGGGAGCCGATCTGATAGAGGGGGAGGCAGAAGCAGATATTAGAAACAAATAAGACTTTGGATCAAGGTCTCCATGCAAAGAAACAAAAGATGGAAAGTCTTCTGTCATAACTACCCAAGGACTACTAAAAGAAAAGTTGTGTTACCTTTTTAAATTTTCTGTTTTAAGTTCCCCTTCATTTTTGTGTTCTTGTGAGGAAAAAGTAAAACATGATTAATTTTGATATTATGAATTGCTTTCAACAAGCAAATGTTAAATGTGTAAGACTTGACTTGTACTAGTGTTGTAATTTTCCAAGTAAAAGTGTTCCTAAAGGCAATTTCCTGTCTTGATTTCTTCTCTCCCCATCACCAAATAAATGAGGTCAGCAATTTTAAGAGCTTTGAGGAACCATCTAGATAGTATTTGGTCCCTGGAAAATTCACTCAGCCTATCAGTACAGGTAAGCTAATTCTTATAGAGGGTGGTGGTGGTATGTTACTTTGAGGATCTCAGGGTGTCCTCTAACTCAAGTCTCTGTAAAAATCTGAGATAAGGTACCTAGAAAAGGCTGCTCACCCAGTAACAAGAAAGGAAATGCATAAAGCTAACTATTTTTTCTCTGCTGACATTCCTCTTGGAATTTTCAAAAAGCATTTCCTTTCCAGTTGGACTTTGTATCTTTTTTTTTTTTTTTTTTTTTTTTTTGATACAGGGTTTCTCTGTGTAGCCTTGGTCACCCTGGAATTCACTCTGTAGACCAGGCTGGCCTTGAAGTAGATCCACCTGAACTAAATCCTGAGTGCTGAAGTTAAACACGTGTGCCACCATGCCCAACTTCTCTCCTCCATCTTAGATGTTTATTTTTTTTAGTAACTTATTTTATGTGTATTGGTAACTGCAAGTGTGTTGGATCCCCTGGAACTGGGGTTACACACAGTTGTGAGCTGCCATGTGGGTGCTGGAAATTGGGTGCTCTTAACCACCTCCAGACTCCCAATGTCTCAGTGTGTGTGTGTGTGTGTGTGTGTGTGTGTGTGTGTGTGTGTGTGTGTTTATTTATGTGCATAACTTGTGTATAGGTGCTTGTGGAAACCAGAAAAAGGGTGATAGGGTTTTACTCCATATCCTGGGCTGGCTTCAGTGATCCTCCTGCCACATCTCCCCAGGGCTAAGATTCTAGGTATGTACTATCACTCCAGGCTGTTGTTTTGGGGCTTTTCTCTTGCACCACCTCATCTACATCCAAGCAAAACTGGACACAAAAAAAGAAAGACAAGAGTTGGAATTGTTTACTCAGTAAATATTCCTTTGGTTCCTCATACCAAAATACCTCTAATTAGGACTGAAGCTGTAGCCCAGCTGGTAGAATGCTTGCCTAACGTGCATGACACCCTGAGTTCAATCAGCAGTAGCACATAAATGAGTGTGAACTGAGTATGGTGTAACCCTAGCACTTGGAAGGTTGGGGTAGGAGGATCAGAAGTTTAAGGCTAGCTTCAGCTAGAAGCTAGAACCCTGCCTCAAAAAAAAAAAAAAAAAAAAAAAGAATCAAAGAAAGAAAAAAAAGAAAAATCCTGAGATTAAAAATTTAGTTTGTCTCAGAAAGTTTGTCTAATGGTTCATACAATACCAGTATGTAGTCATTGTCTCATGCTGCATCTGAAGATATCATGTAGGTTAAAGGCTCTGGCCATCATGACTGCCCCTATCTGTGCTGATTGTAGTTCCTTCCCAGCAGCTCACTTAAGGGATTTGGGCCTTGTTTTCATGCAATTAAAGAAGACAAATACAAACTATCACAAGTATTTGTTTAGTGAAAAAAATGTACCTCTATGCCTAAGTAAATGGGTGAGAGGTATGGCTGTCTGCATGTGATTCCATTGCTCGGTGGGTGGACAGGGATCCATCCCTGGGGCCAACTGCCCAGCTGGACTAGCCAAATCCGAGGGCCCTCAGTACAACAGCTACCCTCCTGGTGGACAGCAATTGAAGGAGACACCCAGAATCAACCTCTGGCCCACACAAACAGGCAATCCTGCCTACCACATACAACTAAATGCCATCAAATGCAGAAAGCATTCCTGAGACCTGGCGGATGGACAGGTATGTGGGAGAACTCAAGGTAAGGAGAAGCTTGACTTCGGAAACTCAAAAGAATTATATGACCAAACTAGCCAGGGATGGGAAGGGCTTGTGGAGAGCTGGTAGGATGCAGATAGTGTGAAATCTTAAATTACAAAGGGTTTGGGTTAAAACTTGGTGGATTTTTTTGTTTGTTTTGTTTTGTTTTTCGAGACAGGGTTTCTCTGTATAGCTCTGGCTGTCCTGGAACTCACTCTGTAGACCAGGCTGGCCTCTGCCTCCGAGTGCTGGGATTAAAGGCGTGCGCCACCATGCCTGGCTACTTGGTGGATTTTAAGCCAGCACATAGCATGCCTAGTTTTGCTGAAGCTATGTAAAAGTCATCCAGTCTAGACAGATAATTCAAGCACGGATCTTGAAGCAGTGGTTAGTGCAAGAATTGCTAGTATACACAGGGACACTCAAGTAGCCTCTCACCACCTGGAGGGGATGGGAAAGTGACAAATGAAACCTCTCCAGGAATTTGGAGCATGTAAACAGTTGTCCCCAGGTGAATAAAAAGACCTTCAGTCACATATAGTGTTTCACCCAAGTTAGCAATGGGACTTTTCTGTAGGTTGTGGAAAACATACATAGTTATCTAGCTGCTAGAGACTAGTAAGCGTTGGTTTTTACCTGTGTGCATGTACTAGGGATAAGTCTGGCTTCCCACACCAGACAGCAAAGCCCACCACTCACCTTTATTCCAGCCCACTTTTATTTATCTGCCTTTTTAAATTTTCTCATTAAGTGGTTTAGGCAGTCCTTGAGCTTGGAATCCTGCTCTCAGCCTCCTGAATAACTGGGATTACAGCTCTACCACCAGGCCAGTGAACACTTTAAACTTTATCTTAATTAGATATTTCATTTCTTTGAATATAGTTCCTTTTTTTCATAATTTCTATAAGCAACTATTGCAAAAACCAAATAAGCCTGAGCCATTATATTTGATACTCTTACATTTGATAAAAAATGGTAATAGGAATTCTATCTCATGGGCCTGGGATTAAGTAACAGTGCATGTGCTCTCTTAAACAATAAATAAATGTCCACACATTCATGTATTTAGCCAATATTTGTTGAGTGTCTGCTATTCAGTAGACACTAGTATAAATACTGTGTGCAAGGTGAGAGACAAGACATGATTCAGTTTTCTTCGAATATTCTAGATGTAACAGAAAAATAACAAGCAGTACTAAGGCCATAGTTTTTTCTTTGTTTTGTTTTTTTATGAAAAGGGTATGATTTTGCAGTCCATCAGTTTGAGTTGCTATATGAAAGTAGCATAGACTGGACTGGGGAAGTATGAGATCAAGGTGCCCAAAGAGGCTTCCACCTTCTGATTAGATTTGCAAGTGAGCATCTTGCTATGTTCTCATAACAGAATGGAGAAAAGCAAGTGTCTGCACCTCTTTCTCAGACAGTTGCACTTTAATAACCAACTCATGTCCAAAGCCCATCATATAAATACCACCACACTGGGGAGCCATGATCTAAAGATGCCAGTTTGAGAAGGGGTTCACAAATATCCAGTCCATAATAGCCCTGGGACAAGCCCACCATGCTATTTATATCAGGTGAGTACTTGAAATAGACTGTAAAGTTTGTGAAACCCCAAAGTAGCAATGGCTTTGTCATGTGTATTGCCTTACTATTGACACTGTAACAAATCACTATAAAATTAGTATCTCCAGGCTCAACCTGCCATCAGGGCTGTGTCTTTCTGAAGACTCTTGCAAAGAATTGCTATTACAGATATCTGCATTCCTAGGTGCTCTGCCATTCCAGCTTCATAGTCAAGCCATGACCACTGAGTCTTTCTTGGGTGGAATCAGTCTAGCTCTTATTCTCTAGCAACTTGCTTTCATTTAGTTGGTTGGTTGGTTGGTTGGTCGGTCGGTTGGTTGGTTGGTTGGCTGGCTGGCTGGCTGGCTGGCTAGCTGACTGGCTAGCTGGTTTGGGTTTTGTGATTGTTGATTTGTGTGTGTGTGTGTGTGTATGTGTATCTGTATGTATAGGTAGGTAGATAGGTAGGTAGATAGATAGATAGATAGATAGATAGATAGATAGATAGATAGATATAGATAGATATAGATAGAGAGATAGATAGGATGGTGAGACAAGGTCTTTATATGTGCTCCTGGCTGTCCTGGAGCTTGATATGTAGACTAGCCTTTAATTTACTGAGATCCTCCTGCTTTTGCATCCTGAGACCTGGGGTTAAAGGTGTGCATTACCATGCTCAACCCTTTTGATGGTTTTGTTATTATGGGCTATGTGAGTTTCCCAAAGGACATATTAGTAAAGTTCTAGCCTTCAGTACTTACAAATGAGACCTTATTTGTAATTAAGCTCCACATGGGTGTTTGAGTTAAAATAAAGGCATTGAACACACGTGAAGGGGAGACATATTTTGAAGACACAGAAAGTAGGACATGTGGATGGGATGATGACACAATACAGGCTAAGGAGAACTAAGGATTGATAGCAAGCACCAGTCATGTGACAGTACTTACTGCTAGGTTGGATTCATGTGAGTGAGGGGAAAACAGAAATCAAGGGTGACTTCTAAATGATAGCTAAAATAATCAGTGCAGGTGACATTGATATGACTTATGAAAGATACAAGGGGATACAGAATTTGTGTAAGACAATGTTGAAACATCTCTTAGAAATTAAGTTGGGAACCAGGCATTTAGCTAAGAGGTTCACATAGGGAACTTGGAGCTGGAGATAAAATTTAGGAGTCAGTGATACTAGTAAGAATGTGGAATTGGGTTAAAATTGTCAGAGGTAGAAATGTGCAGAAAAATATCCTAGCAAAACGCCTTAGTCCTCAAGGCTGCTGTAACAAAACTGTTAGATCTTTGGTGACTTGCTGAGCACAAACATTGTTTCTCAGATCTAGAGCAAGAAAATCCACGAGCAAGCAGGTACAGGTCCCACATGTGGTGGAGAGCTACTTCCTGATTCTTGGTGTGTAGTTCATACCTATAGAGGATACATTTTTCCAATGCTCTTAAACTATAACAGGAAGCTAGTTAAAGCACCAGGATCTGTTTTAATGACTCTGATATCACTTCTGACGACTTGATCTTTATGAAGTAGTTATTTCTCAAAGGCCCCACTTCCTAATACCGTCCCAGAGGAGGCTGGACTTCCACTTATGTATTTAAGAATGATACATATGCTCAGCTCACAACATGGACTACAAGCCACCTGCTACCTGCTAAGGATTCGGCCACTTTCTAGGAGTGTGGCACAGCTGTATCCAAAAATCCCCTCCTTATTCTCACATAGCCTGATGTGCTTATGCAATCACAGTTTCTGTTAAGCCTCTTCTTGCAATCTGAAATGAGGTTTCCTACTTTGATGCCTTTTCTAAATGCTCTTTGACTTTCTAAGACTGTTCTTCTGTGTCCATGAGTTCAAATCCAATCCCATCAAATCATTAAGTTCCTAGACAGATATCTCCTCCTTGAAGCTTTTTTTCTGTTTCCAGTTCAAAGTTTCCAACTTCCTAACCTCTCGTCTCTCTCCAGTGTGGACAAAAACACTGAGGGCAGCGTGCTTGCACACTTGTTCCCCATCCCCATCTCCTCACCGCATGTGGGGAAGGGAGGTTCAGTTACTTGGAAAAATAATTCCTTGAATTAATACAGTGATTAGATTAGCTGTACATATAGGGCTTATGAATGGAAAACTCTGTATCTTTCATATAATTGCTATATAAAATGCATGATGATTAGGTTCATAGTTGTGGAGGGTTGTTTTGCTTGGCTTTTGAGACAGGCTCTCTGTACATGCAAACAATGCAAACAAAAGATGGATGGATGGATGGATGGATGGAAGGAAGGAAGGAAGGAAGGAAGGAAGGAAGGAAGGAAGGAAGGAAGGAAGGAAAAGTTGCACCTGTCTGACTCAGAGAGATGGAAAAACCCAGTAAATATCAAAGTAACCTCATCATGTCTGATAGGTGCTTGATTAGAAGTGGGAATAGAGGGGTGGGGCAGATCACAACATTTCATTAAAAAGATAATTCCTCCAATGTCTTTAGCATGGATTAAAGTAAACCCACCTTCCTATGGGTAGCTCTTTGGCCAGATGATTGACAGGCCCAACTAGAATGTTAGGTATCTACTCACACCAGAAAGTATACAGGAGTTCTCTCCTGTATTACGGGAGCTCAACTACTGAGTCACACTTGTAGTTTAAAACACTACTTTAATCTCTTTGGAGCAGGGTCACTGTGGTCCTGATTATCCTGGAATTCTATGTAGATGAGGCTAGTTTTGAACTCAGATCCTTCTATCTCTGACTACCTACTAGTGGGACTAAAGGTATGTGCCATCACACCCAACTAATATTTTAAATTCTAGATTACTTGTGATTTTTTTCTGTTAAGTTGCATAATAATTTTACTTTGGTGACTGGAACCTTTGCAGTTCTTAGCATTCTAACACTGGAGTTAAATATTCTAAAGGAAATCGTGAGCTCTGTTTTGATCTTGGGTGATTGAGATTCCTGTTGTATATTTGTGATGCCAAGAAGGCAGCTGAGTAGGAGAGTCAGGAAACAAGGAATTTAGGTTAGTCACATATTCATGGGCCCAACAGATTAAGATAGAGGTCACCGACTCTGGGATTCCCCTTAGGTGCTTTAAATTGGGCCTGCAAGCTCACTTTGGGGTCTCTCCATCTTGAAATGAGGGAGCCCCACATGCTGGCCTTCTGCAAAATAAAATATTCCTTGCTTTAACATACTATTTGAGTCTGGGGTATCATTCTTCAGCGAACAACAGACTTTTTTTTTTAAGGTTTTCTTACATTCTTTTTTTTTTTCCCTCGTTCCGGTCAACCCTGCTCCCTCTGGTCACCCCGCTCACTCCGGCCAGCCTGAACAACAGACTCTTACATTTGGGGGCTAACCCCAGATTCAGCTTTTTTTTTTTCTTTTTTTTTAAATAAGGATGAGGAAGAGAGAATTTTTATCATTAAGTTAAATGAAATTTGCCTTATTGAGAAATGTGACTTACTTCTAATCCTATTTCTCTGAAGGACAGGTAAACAGCTTAGTTTCAGTTTAATGTGGCTTGGAATTTGTCCTGGATAGTTTTATGTAAACTTGACACAAACTAGAGCTATGTGAAAGGAGAGAACTTCATAATGTCTCCATCCGTAAGGCCTGGCTATAGGCAAGCCTGTAGGGCATTTTCATAATTAGTGACTAATGTGGAAGGCCCAGCCCACTGTGGGTGGTCCCTTGGCTGGTGGTTCTGGATTCTGTTAGAGAGCAGGCTGAACAAGCCATGGAGAGCAAGCCAGGAAGCAGCTCCTTTCCATGGCCTCTGCCTCAGCTCCTGCCTCCAGGTTCCTGCCCAGTTTGAGTTCCTGTCCTGACTTCCTGTGATTATGAACAGTGCTATGGAAGTGGAAGCCAGGTAAACCCTTTCCTCCCCAACTTGCTTCTGATCATGGTGTCTCATCCCAGCAATAGTAACCCTAACCAACATAGAACTTCAGCAGAACTGTTTTTATTTTTATTTTTTACCTCATGTTGGGAGCATATTTCAGTCTTAAACACTGCTTTTCCAGAACTGTTGCTTAACAATTCAAATAATTGGTATGTAACTACAGGGTACATTAGTAAACCCACAATTACAGTGGTTGAAAGATGTGCCTTTTGACTCATTTATTATTCTATTCAACTATTCAGATAATTCAGCAAGTAATGAAGCTGCGCTCAAATTTAGTCTGTATCATTTTCTACTGATTTACTTAGAGCAAGTGTGACTTGTTTCCAATATTAGGGGAGAAGGTTCATGATGGAGCTAAGTGCTTGAAATTTTACATATTTAAAAATGATCAGTAGGGGGCCTTGTGTGGTGGACACACTTTTAATCCCAGCAACTGGGAGGCAGAGGCAGTTGTATTTCTGTTAGTTTAAAGTCAGCCTACTCTACACAGTGAGTCCTAGAACTTCAGAGCTACATAGTGTCTCTAAATAAATAAATAAATAAATAGAAAGAAAGAAAAGAAAAGAAAAGGAAAAAATGTAGTTGTTTCTGTTCTATATCATCTCCTCAATTGGCTTATTTGACAATATTTATTCCACATGTTTAGTGTAGACACATCTAAACTACATATTTCAGGTCTCATATTCCTTAGGGTTCACTATAGACACTACATAGATGTTTCCCATAATGGATGCTGTCAGTATGTTTCTATTTTTGAGGAAATATAGTTTATTCTAAGCCAAATATGAGTGACCATGGCTGGAAAATATGGATTTCTATTACCTTGAAGGACGTGCTCCATCTTGGAAGATATAGAAAGAGACCCAATCTAACCCACTGAATTCTGTTTTGTTTCTGACTTCAACTTTCTGAGTTCTATTGCATTATTCTTCCCTTCAGTTCTAGGGTTCTAAGAACAGGCCTGACTGACACACATATACTATAACAGAATAAAGATAATTTGTTCCTTGCATTTGATCAATACACTGATGGAACACTGGCTACAGCAAAGTCAGGAAATGTTATATTACTGCTCTTTAACTTTAGAGTTTATAGAGGCTGGAAGTCTCCTTGAGTTTAGCATGTATTCTAAGGGTTTCACTTGATAGTCATGAGAATGCTAAATCAGCTAGCTAAAAAGGATAAAAGTTGGGGCTTAGAAAGATAGTTCCAGGGCTAGAGAGATGGCTCAGTGGTTAAGAGCACCGACTACTCTTCCGAAGTTCCTGAGTTCAAATCCCAACCACCATATGGTGGCTCACAACCATCCATAATGAGATCTGACGCCCTCTTCTGGTGCATCTGAAGACAGCTACAGTGTACTTAGATATAATAATAAATAAATCTTTTTTAAAAAAAGAGAGAGAGAAAAGAACGATAGTTCCAGTGGTTAAGAGCACTGACTGCTCTTCTAGAGGTCCTGAGTTCAATTCCCTATAACCACCTGGTGGCTGTGATGGTTTGTATATTCTTGGACCAGGGAGTGGCACCATTTGGAGGAGTGGCCTTGTTGGAATAGGTGTGACCTGGTTGGAGTGGGTGTGTCACTGTGGGTGTGGGCATAAGACCCTCACCCTAGTTGCCTGGAAGTCAGTCTTCCACTAGCAACCTTTGGATGAAGATATAGAGCTCTCAGCTCCTCCTGCACCATGCCTGCCTGGATGCTGCCATGCTTCTACCGTGATGGTAATGGACTGAACCTCTGAATCTATAAGCCAGCCCCAATTAAATGAGTTCCTGAGTGCCCTGACAGAGGTGACAGGAAAGCTGTATTGAGCGCACAGAAGGAGGAATCAGGGAGAGCAGACACTTGCAAGCAGAATAAAGAAACTCTTCCTATCGCCCGTCACCACAGACTGCAGCACTGAGAGCTGACCTGGTGCCAACTTAAAATAAAAACAACTAGAAGCTGACTCCTGAGGCAGAGAGACTGGTACAGAGAATGGACAAGATGTTTGTCAGAGACAATGTTTTTGGACATTTAGGCCAACTCTCTCATAGCCATGAAGGCTTGTGTACCTTATCCATATGCTATATTATTGGGAAGTTTTGATAGAATGAAAATTACTAATATTGGCAAGTCTTTTCATATTCGCTGTATTTCTTGCCTAGTAACTAATTGTGTGAATCCTAATTTGGATAAGGAATCTGAGGTTATGATATTGTTAAAGAGACCTGCTTATGTGTTACTGCCTGTTGAGTTAGGAAATAATCCTTGGTTTGAGAATTCAGGATTACAAACTTTAAAAAGGTTAAANAGCTGGTTTTGATCCCAGTTGTTTAACATTGAATTTTATCCCAGTTGGTTCCTGCTGGTCCATTCTGTGTCTACATTCCTTTGTTTCAAGAATCTAGTAACCTTTAGTAACCTCATTGTATCCTGCCAGCATGTCACCTAACTTTCCTATGTATAAAAGTCTGATGCTCAATTTGACACATTACACTCAGATATTACACACTCCCTTGTGTGTCGTGTCTGTTTGTCACTCGCCGAATCTTTGCCCACTTCCTCAAGAGAACTCGACCCACGCAGACAAGGGATCCAGAGGTCTGTGGCACTCCGCTCGCTCCGGTCGCTCGACCCTGCTCGCTCGACCCTGCTCGCTCTGGCCGCCCACTCTGGCTGCCCCGTACAACCCGCTCACTCCGGCCGGCCCTGCTCGCTCGCTCGCTCGCTCGCTCCCTCGCTCCAGTCGGCCCCACTCGCTCCAGCCGGCCCTGCTCACTCTGGCTGTTCCTGTTCGCCCCGCTCACTTCACTCACTTCGGTCAGCCCCCGTTCGCTCTGGTTGGCCCTGCTCGCTCAGGTCAGTCTCTCCGGTCCAAGGATTTTATTTATTATTATTCTTCATAAGTACGCTGTAGCTGACTTCAGACGCACCAGAGTAGGGCGTCAGATCTCATTACGGGTGGTTGTAAGCCACCATGTGGTTGCTGGGATTTGAACTCATCACCTTCGGAAGAGCAGTCAGGTGCTCTTACCCGCTGAGCCATCTCACCAGCCCTCAAGATACTTTCTTATTTGTCATATTCCATCTCTCCAAATCATATAGTCTAGTCAGCCAAAGTTAGTCTACAAGATCTTCACTACAGATAGAGCATGTTTCCAGAGAACTTCAGTTAATACCTTCTTTATGATTTTAATTATTTCCCCAATCTTCTGCCTCTTAGTCCCACCAAACTGGGATTTGATTTTAACATAAAGGATTTGGAGGTACAAATACTCAAACTATAGCAGTACATGTGAATTGAAATTCCAAAGGACACAGCAGGCACATAAATCTGAACCTAATGTATGCCTGAAATTTTTTTTCTTTTTCTTTTTCTTTTTTTTTTTTTGGTTTTTCGAGACAGGGTTTCTCTGTATAGCCCTGGCTGTCCTGGAACTCACTTTGTAGACCAGGCTGGCCTCGAATTCAGAAATCCACCTGCCTCTGCCTCCTGAGTGCTGGGATTAAAGGCGTGCACCACCACGCCTGGCCTGAAATTTTTAAATTTGGTTTTTATTTTTAGGTGTGAAGTCTGTTGGGATTCAGACCTGAGACAAACAGCTGAGGTGCATATTTAACATACCAGAGTGGACCTGGTCTCCATGTTCTCCCAGCATCCCTCAGGCCCTGCTTGGCATACTCTGTGCTCTACCCTGAACTTCCTAGTCCAGAGGCTGGGCTTCTCCTCCCACAGAAGCTCTTCCCTATATAATCTAGACATATTGGTCTCTCTCTCTGCTCTCCTCTAGGCATTCTCTTTCTCTCTCTGTGCACTCCCTTTCTCTTCTGCTCCTCTCTCTCGCCTTCCCCATAGCAACTTCCCTGGCCTCCTCCCTTGGGACCAGTGAACCTGCCTACCTAAGAGCAGCTTCCTAATAAATCTGCCTTTATATACTCTAATCCAGCTTGAATCTGCTCATTTCACCAGCAGAGAAATAACTTATCAAAATCTAACAACTAGTTGTTTCCATAGGCCTCAATTTGGCTTCTTGGGCTCTTATTATTTTCCAAGACTACCAACACTCTTGCAGCAACCCACTCCCATACCCTCAGCCAAGAATTAAGGTGTAACAGGCCTGTAATCCTAGCTACTGGGGTAGGAGGATCACAAATTCAAGAACAGTCTAGGCTAGAGAGTGAGTTCAGGCCTGGATGAGTTGGTACTAATGTGTATCAAAATATAAAGTTAAACAGGAGATGTTTTTCTAGGTTCTGGGTTGAAGCCCTGATACTGCTGAGAAGAGTTTTAGAATGTGTGAACATGGACAATGAACTTTAGAAAGACAAACTCCTATAGACAAGTGAGAAATGCCACCTGCAATGCATAGACATGCAGTGTGGATGGTAGTGTTCTGTTCAGTAACCCATACAGTCTATTTATAGTTGGTAACAAGCTGTGAAGAAGATGTTTAGCATGAGAATAGCTTACATTTTTTTCTTTTGAGAAATTATGCTGTTTGTGTTATTTTTAATTATTTGAAATAATTTAAATTTAGTAAAAAAGTTTCATAAGGACATACATAATCTCCAAGCTAACCTATATATAAGAACAACTTTTTGGATAAGGGAATTTTTTATGCAAATGGATATTGTTAATTCCAAAATTTTACAGCAGGATAGCAAAGATGAAGCTGTAATGTGATGTGGTGTGGTCATTTACAACAGCACACTAGCAACACTTGCTTAATCCAAAAACACTTGAGCTCTCTAATTTCTAAAATAAATGTCAGGTTGCCCACTTCTCTGCATTGCTGAATGCTTTACAGAGATGAATACTATTTTCTTCTTTGATATTGCTTCTCTCCAGAGCAACTCACAGACTAATATTAAGCAGTTATGAAGATTCCAACTCAAATAAAGGGAACCATGTTTTATATTAGACTAGCAATATAACCACTCCTCTGCCCTCTGCTCAGGAATTTAGTCACTTAGTTTCTATTGTACTCCAGTTAGGGAGAGTTATGCATGCCGATTCCCTCCATTCAAATGTGATTACTCCCTCTTCATGTGGCTAGTAACTGGGTTTGTCATTCGGTTAAACCACAGAGGGTAAGCGTGTCTCTTTGCAGAAGACTTTCTGCTCTGGTGGTTTGTAGAAGCTCTCCATCTAATAGTTTTTCAGCCTCTTAAGTGGAAACCTGTCTCAGGAAATTAGGGGGGAAGAAGAGTAGACAGTGGTGGATGATAAGCTATTGGGAGGTGCAGTAAATAATGGAGAGAAATGTAACTGAAAAGAGGGGAATCATTTAGGGCGATTAGGTGACATCCACTTGGATAGAGAGCTATTATACCTGTAAATGTAGAAAAATGATAATGTTGACATCTCTTTATCACACAATCTGTGTCATTAATAAATGATGAAGGATAGAAAGAGTGAGAGAAATAACGCTAACACTACCTAGCAGTAGCACAGACGCACTTGGGAAAACTAGCTAAGCTGAAAATGAAGGCTCAACTTAGCACCATTATGGAGGGAAGAGAGTTCATGATATGCATGGAAATAGCATGAACCACATGTTTTGTTGCTTAAAATAAATAGATAACTTTATATTATCAGAGAAAGTCAATGTAGGAGGAACAGAAAAGGCTGGGTCAGGAAATGTTGAGCACTGTTGGAAGTGGTGATGGGGGAGGAGGGTATATTTAAACAAACAAAACCTTTGCTTTTACTGTAAAGACAAGCACCACTCTAGGATATAGGGTAGATCAAGGTTATGTACAGAGTACTTGCCTACTTCCTATTCCCGAAAGAAATGGCACTACATTAAAATTCTCCAGAGGTTTTTTTTGGTTTTTCCAGACAGGGTTTCTCTATAGCTCTGGCTGTCCTGGAACCCACTTTGTAGACCAGGCTGGCCTCGAACTCAGAAGTCCGCCTGCCTCTGCCTCCCGAGTGCTGGGACTAAAGGCATGCGCCACCACGCCCGGCTTTCTCCAGAGGATTTTTATCTTCTCAAAAATTCTCCAGAGTTACTCTATCTGATTGTCCCTGAGATGCTTAACAAGGCTGTAAGTCCAAGCTCAGAAAAAAAAAGGCCTAAATGGGACAGCCTGTGTCTCTGAGACAAGGAGCATTGATTTCTTTTTCCTCTACTCCAAAGGAAATCACCCATATGGATTAGATATAAATAAAACAATCTTTTTTTTTTAAGATGTATTTATTTATTTTGTAAAAGTACATTGTAGCTGTTTTCAGACACACCAAAAGAGGGCATCAGATCTCATTACAGATAGTTGTGAGCCACCATGTGGTTGCTGGGATTTGAGCTCGGGAACTCTGGAAGACCAGTCAGTGCTCTTAACCACTGAGCCACCTCTCCAGCCCTAAAACAATATTTTAGGTTAGCAAATTAGAGTGGTCTTTAATTTTTAAGTTTATTATTATAATGAGTGCACACTCATGATGTCTGTGTTTGTTTTGTGTGCGTGTGCCATAGTGTATGTGGTGGTCAGAAGATAACTTTGTAGAGTCATTTCTCTCCTTCTGTCTTTATGTGTGTTCCAGGGATCAAACTCAGGTTGCCAGGGAAGCCTGGCAAGCTCCTTACACGCGGAGCACAATGTCTTACCTGGAAAGGGAGCCTGTAGGTGGTCACTAAGAAGTAAAGGCAATTTTAACTATTCATAGATACAGAATACAGTGTAAACATACTTGGATGAAACTGATTTGTACCTTCAGATTTAAGATTGGACTAAGAAACTCAACTCTAGAAGGATTTCTAAGGCCGAATCTTCTGGACAGTATTTACATGGCTTGATAAGGAGGTCCGCCAGTTCCTCCGGCCTTCTGTTTTTCATAACCCACGTATGCACGCATGCACCACAGTGGGGAACAATCTTGGAGGAGGAGGGTTCCCAGACTGCCCTTTGAGAATAAAATGGGAGGCAGGAACCAACGTCTTTTAGATAAAGCATCACAACTGACTATACACTAACCAGTTTGGCTGCCTTCCTTCCCAAAGCACGGATCATCCTAGCATGGGAAAGATCGACCTTCCGAACTCCCTCCTTCCCTCTCTCCTTTTTGACCCATTTTCACTTTTCCACCATACACTCAATAAAATAAAATAAATACATGAAAAACAAAAAAGAAAGAAACCCTACTGTTGAGGTAAATCTCCTCCCAAATATGCCCCGGCAATGAAAGCACAACACAATTAATATGAGTACATGCTGTGCGCCTAGATTGGGCAGATCTACCGCTACACTACCATCTTCTCCATCTATGAGACCCCTTAGAACTAGCAGTTTCTCCAGGCCATGTACTTCTGCTCTGCTCTTCTTCTTCTTCCTCCTCCTCCTCTGCATCCTCTCCCTCTTCTGTTTTCTCCTTCTTCTCTCTCTCTACCTTCCACTCCACCTTCCCTTTAATCTGCCCAATCATCAGCTCTCCTTTATTTCACAAATTAAGGTGGGAAGCAGGTTTACCCGAAATCACTTGAGTGCTGACTCATTCCTTGTTCACAACCACTCACAGGAGAACAGAATTAACATCAAATATAATCAGCCCCAGGGCTATCCACAACACTCTGCTAGTATCATTCTTCTGTAATTAGGAGGCATATTAATAAAATGTTAGTTATTGTGTCCTTTCAGCATATTTCTGGAATTCTTTGTACCATCTACTTACTGTTAATATTTCAGATCTTCCCCACCCCCGTGCCTTCCCCCACCCTCTCCCTCTCTCTTCTCTTCTCTCATATATTACACCCAGTCAACAAGTTCCCCTCCCTCCATTCCTTCCAGTCCCTCCCCACCACCAACCCTCTCCCCAACTCTTTCTCCATCTCTCTTCAGAAAGAAGCAGGCTTCCCAGGGATATCAACTGAACATGGCCTAACAAGTTATAGTAAGACCAGGCACAAACCCTCATATCAAGGCTGGAGGAGGTAACCCAGTAAAAGCAGGCAAAAGTGTCAGAGACACCCTCCACTCCCATTGTTAGAAGTCTCACTTGAACACCAAGCTATACAACTATAACATATATGCAGAGGACCTAGCTAAGATTCATACAGGCCCTATGAGCCAGAGGCCCTATGAGCCAGAGCTCTGCTTAGTTAATTCTGTGGGTCATGTTCTCCCAGTGTCCTTAATTCCTCTGGTTTTTACAATCCTTCCTCTTCTTCTTCCTTGGGGTTCCCAGAACTCCACTTAAAATGTTTTGCTGTGGGTATCTGCATTTCTATAGTCCCTTCCAGGAATATTAGAGAATATGGAGTATGGAGTCTTTCAGAGAGCAGTGAAGGTCTAAGGAGCAAAACTGGAGAGGTAAACCATACATAATCCCAGGTAGTCAGGAAAAGAGGTCGTAGAGCTTAGGGTTTAGTACTTCCTTTGGGTTGCAAGTTCTCTGAGTGACAGGTGATCTTTCTTGCATCTCTTTAGCTGAGTACCAGCTATACACTATCCCAGTTATGTTCAAAAAGAGGCTGATGGGTCTAATTTATAAATGGTGGCAAGATGCAGAGGAGTGTGCATATTAGACACAGTCATCAATAGATGGCAGCAATATTTCTAGAAACATCATCTTGTGTATTATATGGATGCCTCATTTGTCAATTAAAAAGCCTATGGCCTATAGCTTAGGCAAGAAATAGAAGTGGGACATCAGGAGGAAAAAGAATTCTGGGAGAGAAGGAGGTAAGGAGAGGAGTCCACAAAGAGCTGAGGAGACAATCACATGGTACCTGAGCACAGGTAACCAGCCCCATGTCAAAATGTAGGTTAAAATAAATGCTTCTCGAGCCAGGCGTGATGGTGCACGCCTTAAATCCCAGCACTCGGGAGGCAGAGGCAGGTGGATTTCTGAGTTGGAGGCCAGCCTGGTCTACAGAGTGAGTTCCAGGACAGCCAAGGCTATACAGAGAAACCCTGTCTCGAACCCCCCGCCCAAATAATAATAAAATAAAAATAAATAAATAAATAAATAAATAAATCTCTTTAGTTATGATCTAGTCAAAGTAGAGCCTAGCTATATGGCCAGGAGGCTATTTGTAAATATAATTTGAGTCTTATTTCTGAGACCATGGGGATGGGAAGAAGAATCTGGGGCCAACTACAACAAATATTCAGAAAGAAACACGAAGCTTGAAAAATATTATGAACATACTTACAAAAGTTTCTGCAATCAATCAGTTTAGGGTAGCCACATCCTCAGACAGCTCCATTGCATTTGCTGTCAACCCGGGTTTCAAACTGAAAGCTTAAAAACAAAAGCAGTTTTAGATCCTCTGCTTTGACAGGGAAGACTAGGATTTTGTCAAAGCAAGATCTTCATTTCCTGTAGATGTCATTGAGTTAACTTGAAGTGCTGGGGATATCCAACAAATAGTTTGGTCTCTTCACAATGTGGGTCCCAGTATTTGAAGGTTGTGTTGTACAAAGCACACTTAAATACCAACTACCTAACTCAAGAAAGCATTTTGTAAACCTTGAGCCCCAATGAAATAGCTAATCCTAAAACTAATTTGGAGTCTGAAATTGTTTCAGGAAGTGTGCATGGCAGAGACAGAGAAACACTGTGAGAGCCCTCTGCTCTGTTTGCTTTACCCGCTCATCTCTCCAGCACATCATAAGTAGCCAGAGGCTATTGCTTGCCATAGGAAGAATAGTCTCACTTGTTGAATTTCCCCAAAGCTAAACTCTGAAAACAATAAAGAGCAGGAATGGGCATGTTATAAATGGCTCCATTTTAAGCTTTATGACTTTCTCCGGTTACATCAATCTTCTATCTCTAAGTTCATTTTGAAGAGTAACTGCTAATTACCAACAAATGCACCTCTAAAACCTATTTGAAACATCTTCCTTGGAAAGAGACAGTGCAAATCCAGGGCCCTCAAACTTCACACCTTCCATTTGGCTAAATGGCCTAACCACAGTCATGGGTCTATAAACTTAATTCTCAATAATCATAAGAAAGCTATGATATTGTTGTTACTTTAAATAATTGCATTACAAATCTAATACTATTTCCTTAAGAAGTGACCTTTCTAGTTCCTGTTCCTCATGATAATGCCCTAGTTAATAATGTCAGTATTTTCTTTTTTTTTTTGTTTTTTGGGGTGGGGGGGCAGTTATGACAGGGTTTCTCTATATAGCCCTGGCTGACCTGGAACTCACTTTGTAGACCAGGCTGGCCTTGAACTCAGAAATCCTCCTACCTCTGCCTCCCAAGTGCTGGGATCAAAGGCGTGCGCCACCACCACCGGCTTAAACATTATTATACTAGTATTTACTTTGAACTAGGTAGGGGTAGTGCATGCTTATAATTTCACAACTTAGGAAGTTCAGGTAGAAGGATCAGGATTTTCAAAGCCAGTCTCAGTACATACTTCACAATGTAATGGCAAAGGTTAAATTAAAGTAAAATACCTAGAAGTAAAGTGAGTGGTCTATAAGATTTCACTCTTCTGACTTTGTGTTTTACCCTTAGCAGGAGAAAAGTCAAAAATTATTTTAAATGTGCATAGGAACAAAATAGCATAAAGCCCCTGGCCTGCCTTTCTTTCTTTTTTGAAACGGCCTCAATATGTAACCTAGCCTTGCCTGGAACTTCCTGACTAGGCCAGACTGGCCTTGAACTCATAGAGAGCCACTGCTTCTGCCTCCTGAGTGCTGGGACCACACCTTTGTGTGAAAAAAGAGCTTTGAACTTTTTAATGATACAATAAAATAACAATAAGACATAGTGCCTTTCTTGAATCTCTGCATAGTGCTAATATAAAATCTTCCTTCACGTCAAAACAGAAATAGAGTCAAGCATATGTCTCGAAAAAACAAAACAAACAAACAAACAAACAAACAAAAGAGCCAAGCATAGTAGTACATAACTCTAATCCCAGACCTTGGGAAACTGATCCAGGAAGATAAGGAGTTCAAAGCCAGTATGAGCTACATAGAAAATTGGAGGCCAGTCTTGTCTACACAATAAGATCCTGTTTCAAAACAAGTACACACAGAGAACTAAATCAGAGGTACAAGCACGACAGTGTTAATACACTGTATCGAGTTATCAAACCCAAAAGAATCTCAGAATCTTGGGTCTGGAGAGACAGCCCAGACTGGAAAGTGCACACTCTACAAGCACCGGGACCTGAGGTCCATCCCCAGCACCAGGTGACACCCGTGTTTGTCCTCTGACTTCACCTGCACATGCTCACGTGCCCACAGTCACCGACAGGATGAGCACTGTGCTTGTTTTTCAGACAGATGATTTTCTAGAGGATTACTTGGATCTGACTTCACGGGAGTTCCAATGGGATGGCTTTTGCCCCAGGAGACAGCAGTCAGCTGCAGAAGTAGATGTGGAACCTGCTGCCACCTTGGGGTACCTCTACTTTTAGCTTTCTCAAGGTAGACCATATGCCCAGATTCTTCTCGGGTCATAAAGAATACAGGGTTGGGACATTACCTTTAGAAGCTTTTAAGCAGCAGGGCAGGGCAGGGCAGGGCTGGGGATGAACTGCGTGGCTCTCTTAGCTAACATTAGCCTGATTTGTGTAAGGACCCAGATATGCCATCAGCCTGAGCTACCCGGCAAAGTACAGCTCCATTTTCGGCTGATGCCTTTACTCTCCTGGTCTAAAATTGTTGTCAGCAATTTTTATTTTAAATAGAACTTGCAGTTACTGGCCTTTTAGAATACTTCATATTTACAAAGGTGCATTTCATATGAACATCCTAAAGTGCTATATGAAGATCATTTCATTTATCCTTATAACACCTCTGGAAGAGAGAGTTGTCCACAGTGCTTTACCACCAGCATATTCCATATTGAAAGAAAAATGCACAAAGGCCCAACACAGATAGTTTCTTGATGACCAGGTCAGGATTCATGCTGGGCTGCAGAATGCACTGCTAGGTGGCCTGTGATGGGTCAGGCTTTCCCACAAGGTTGGGGGATGGTTGTCTGTCCAGGGGGAAATACTTACTCAAGGGAAGCACAATTGGGGCAGGGAAGAGACACTCCAGAACTAGTTGCTGTGATAAGTTTCTTCCTGTCCAGTTCTCTCTTTATCCAGTTCCCCAGTTTCCAGTCTCTTCTGGAAGGAAAGAGGTGAAAGGAAGAAAGAGGTGAAAGGAAGGCATCTATGCTCAGGAAAGATTGGTCCTGGAAGTTTGAAAGAGGATCTATGTGAGTTTGAGGCCAACCTGGTCATTCAGAAATATATTCAGTAAACCTTTGCTCCATTTTTGACCTCAGTAGCTAGAGGCAGAAGAGCAAGTGAGTGTCAACTCTATAGTCCTGGAAACCTTGGAATTTTGAAGCACCTTGTCATTGAGCAGGTAAGGGAAGTTGTTGGTCAGCTTTCTACTCTTATCAGATCTCACAAATAAATGCCTGGAAAGTTGGGTAGGAAGGGGGAAGGAAGGGAGGGAAGTTGGCAAGAAATTTTGAGATCCCTAGAGATCTTTGAAGTAACCTCAGATCATCTACTGATAGATTTGGGTAATTGTGTTTCTCACACTCCCTTTAAAGTAACTAAGATTCAGGAAAACAAAACAAAAAAGCCCAAAACAACAACAACAAACCAACTTCCTGAAGGTCACATAGCAAGGAAAATAAAGCACAGGATCTGGATCCCGCCCAGAGCTTTCTAACCTAAGAACAAGAATATTTACCAAGTGTGCAAACAAAAACCAAGTCACCACTTGCTTGCATTCTTGTCTTCTGCACTATGTCATTTATTGGTGGGATCTGATAAGATCAAAAAGCTGACAAATAACTTCTTTACCCATATAAGGGTCAATGAATGTTATCCCCAATTCAAATTGTAGAACGCAGAGTGTTTTGTTCTGCAGAAGTTCAGCATGCTGGGATCTCCCATTACCAAGATAGAGACAACCAAGTGAGCTCACAGACCTGATTTAAAGCAGGTTAGGGGAATTCCGGGATAGGCGACCTTTATCTTAATCTGTTGGGTCCATCTCTACGGACATTCCAGAACCATTACTGGGGGTAGAAACTGTTGCTTAGGAAGTCTGGAAGTTGCTGTTGACCCATTGTCCTTGCCTCAGGCCAGGTACAGGCCAGCTTCTGATGACAGGGCAGTTTCTACCTGCCTTGAAGCTTGGGGTTTTTTTCTTTCTAGTCACTAGTCCAGTTCTTAGGCCTAATCTTCTAACCTGCCAATTTGAAGCCTGTCATTGAATCAGGCCTTCTCGACTGCTCTGTAACAACAAAGTATTTTTGAATTTCAAAGGTTTCCAGGACCATAGTATTGACACTTATTCCTTGCTCTTCTGCCTCTAGCTACTGAGGTCAATCATAAAACATGATATCACTTTTCAAGTGGGTCTCTGGCATCTCTGTGACCACCACCATGCCTTCTGTATCACATTTTTTTGACCAGTTAACTCAGTTGAAGCCAAATCACACGTGCTTTACTTACAGTGACTCAGCCGCTCTTGGCCTATTGGTCTGTATGGTGCTTTGAATTAGAGTGGCCCCCAAAGGCTCATAAACTTGAATGCTTATTCAACAGGGAGTAGAACTCTTTGATAGGATTAGAAGGATTAGGAGGTTAAGAGGTGTGACCTTATTGGGAAGAAGTGTGTCTCTAGGGTGGACTTTGAGGTTTTCAAAAACCCACACCCCCAGGACAGTGTTTTTCTCTGGCTCCTCTCTCTCCCTGCCCCCTTTCCTCCCTCTCTCTCTCTCTTTGCATACAGATCAAGATGTATTTCTCAGCAATTGCTTCAGCACTTGCCTGCATGCCACCATGGCCCCCACCATGACAACAATGGACTAAACCTCTGAAACTTTAAGCAAGCCTGCTATTAAATGCTTTCTTTCATAAGAGTTGCTTTGGTAACGGTATCTCCTCACAGCAATAGAACTAAGACAAACTGATTCCAGGCTCTTTGGCATAAAACAGTAGCTGCCCTAGAATCAATCTGGATCTTCAGATTAGTCCATCTTCAAGGAGGTAGGACTTGGGATTTTGTACTTGAGGGTACACTCTATAGTGGCAGAGGAGGCACAGTGGTGGCAGTGTCTTCAGACTGTGATGGCAGGAGCATGAAGCTGCTTGCTCATAATTGGGGGGATGCAGAAACAGAGAGTAATGTTTTTCAGGTTGATTTTTCTCTCTAACCCCCTCCTTTTCTATGCTAGACCACTACCCATTGGATACCCACAATCAGGTTGTCCTCTTCCCCCTAGTTAAAGGGAGAAACCTGGGAATGCCTTCATAGATACATCCAAAGACATGCTTCACTAATGCCTTGCACAGCTCTTTTTATTCTTATTTATTAATTTTATTCTTATTTATGTTTCTGTGGCAAACACTTTACCAACAAGATCATTCCTCAGGTCCCCATTACACCTTCATTAATTCAATCCAATTAATAATGACAATCAACCATCACAGAAGGCCCCCACCAAGGCTGAGTATTTACAAACACTTCAATAGACATGAGAAGATCAATTACTGACCACTGTGCAGGACCAGGTATGCTAGACCCATCACTAAGACAGCTATAAGGAATACTCTGGGGATATAACATAAGATGAAGCCCACCTCAGAACCTGGCCTTCCACTCCTTAGATCTTCTACAAGGAGACATCTCTACATGCCAGGCATGATTTCCATTGTGTGCCATTGTCTTTTCTTTTCTACACGGAATAACACCTGATTGCTTAATGTTAGTTTTAGTCTCTCTAGTTAAATCAACAAAAGAAAATACACACACACACACACACACACACACACACACACACACACACAAATAATCTGCCAAGTTGGACTTTGCCTTTCAACTTTTATCAAGAACTTTAAATTTCATAAAGTGAATTCTTAAATTCTGTTGTTTTCATATGTGTGTGTACACATGTGTAAGTCTTGGAATGTGAGTGTGGAGGCCAGTGAGTGTTTTCCTCAACTGCTTTCCACAGAGGGCTTCTTATTCTAACGCCATCTTTAAAATTGATGTAGATGTGAAATTGGAATATTCTTAGTCTTATATTTATTTCATCAAGGTGAAGCATAGTTGGAAAATATTACTGAATTCAATTTTTTCTCATTTTAAAAATTCTAAGCCGGGCGTGGTGGCACACACCTTTAATCCCAGCAGAGGCAGAGGCAGGCGGATTTCTGAGTTCGAGGCCGGCCTGGTCTACAGAGTGAGTTCCAGGACAGCCAGAGCTATACAGAGAAACCCTGTCTCAAAAAACAACAACAAAAAAAAAAAAAAAAAAAAAAAAAATTCTACTACTTGCTTATATATCAGAGTTACAATTTCATTTTTGTATTCTTAAAATTGTATCAAGTAAAAGTTATATTTAAAATGTTTTAAGTAAGACAGGCAGTGGTGATGCATACCATTGGTCCCAGGACTTGGAAGGCAGAGGCAGATCTTAAGGTCTATAGAGTGAGTTCCAGGACATCCAGAGCTACATAGAGAAACCCTGTCTGGAAAAAAACAAAAAGATTTAAAATGTTTTAATTAACTCGGGAGGCAGAGGCAGGCGGATTTCTGAGTTCAAGGCCAGCCTGGTCTACAAAGTGAGTTCCAGGACAGCCAGGGCTATACAGAGAAACCCTGTTTCGAAAAACCAAAAAAAAAAAAAAAAAAAAAAAAAGTTTTAATTAGCCAGGCAGTGGTGGAGCACGCCTTTAATCCCAGCATTTGGGAGGCAGAGGCAGGTGGATTTCTGAGTTTGAGGCCAGCCTGGTCTACAAAGTGAGTTCCAGGACAGCCAGGGCTACACAGAGAAACCTTGTCTTGAAAAACCAAAAAAAAAAGTTTTAATTAATTTCTATATACATTGGTGCATGTGCATGTACATGTATGTGTGTGTGTGTGTGTGTGTGTGTGTGTGTGTGTGTGTGTGTGTAGATGTGTGTGGGTGCATGTTTTACACCATAATGTATAACAGGTGGAGGTCAGAGGAACTCCTGCAGGAGTTGTTCTCTCTGTCCACTTTGTGGTGAGATTGAAATTATGTCATCTTAGCCTGTTGAGCCTGAGCCCAGGTTATATTTTATATACTATAATTACCTTACAGTTATGTAAATCCAAATCCATGTGACTTTATTTGCTTTGTATAGTCTAGTAGTATAGGCCAGGCATTACCATCCCTATTTTAGTGAAAGGTAACTCAAGGTTGCTTAAAGACCTTGGCCACATTTTCTAAGATTAGCAGTGGGTGAAAACCAAATAGATAGCTATGTATGATGTATTATTCCCATTATCCAAACACCTGAGGGGCTTAGAAAAGGGTCCCAAGTTCAAGACCAGCCTGGGTTAGACAGTGAAAACCACTAAAACAACCTTTCCATTCCTAATAGGAGTATGTCCACAGGTGTGGTAGAGCAGTCCTTTTCTTGTAAGAAGGAATTGTGTAGGATACAATAACTTTAATCTGATGAAGTAATTTGGTAGGCTATTTGTTTGGTTTTGTTTTTGAGACAAGGTGTCATAAAGCCCAGGCTGTATAGCAGAAGATGACTTTGAACTTCTGATCTTCCTGCCTCTACTTCTGAAGTACGAGGATTACGGGCGTGTACTATCACCTCCATTCTCCAGTGCTGGGGATTTAATGGACGTGTGTAGTGCATGTGTGCCTGATGCTGGAGGAAGTCAGGAAAGGCCATCAGATCCCTTGTAAGTGGCACCACAGAGAGCTGTGAGCTGCCTGGTGTTGGTGCTTGGAACAGAACCTGAGTCCTCTGCAAGAGCAGCCAGTGCTCTGAACTGCTGAGCTGGCTTTTTAGCCCCTGTCATTTGTATTTTAAATCTGAGTGAGATGTGCTTTCAGTAATGGCATTTCTTTTCTTTTTTTTTTTTTTTTGGTTTTTCGAGACAGGGTTTCTCTGTATAGCCCTGGCTGTCCTGGAACTCACTTTGTAGACCAGGCTGGCCTCGAACTCAGAAATCCGCCTGCCTCTGCCTCCCGAGTGCTGGGTTTAAAGGCGTGCGCCACCACGTCCGGCCCAGTAATGGCATTTCTAAAGTTATGCCAATTGTCCAAATTGTCCAAAGAGCAGCTCCCAGGGCCACAGTCAGAAACCACTTCTAGTTCACAGAGCTCAGAACTTTCTACACTCCAGGAAGCAGAGAAAAATGGCTCCATTTTGCCAATGTTGTTTCTGATCTTCACCTGCTCTGATATTTGTTTCCAGCAGCTGAAAGCAGCACAAGGATGCATTCAAAACCACTGTGTAGGTGTGTGCCTTGATTTGTGTTGGGAAGTTGGAAGAAAAGGTTTAGAGCTTTGCATCTCAGCTTGTGATATATTCATCTTTTAGACCCTGAAAGAAAAAAAATTACATATCAAATAAATACAATACCATTAATGCATTGTACTGATACATGATACCTATAGTCTACAATTTTTATTAAAATTTTTGATTCAAGTTAACATATCAAATCATTCAGGTACTATCTCACAGGAAAACTGAGGTTGACTTCTGGAGAACATAGTAATTAGCACATATTTCCCCTAATAGAAGTTTGGGGTCAGCCGGGCGTGGTGGCGCACGCCTTTAATCCCAGCACTCGGGAGGCAGAGGCAGGCGGATTTCTGAGTTCGAGGCCAGCCTGGTCTACAAAGTGAGTTCCAGGACAGCCAGGGCTATACAGAGAAACCCTGTCTTGAAACAAAACAAAACAAAACAAAACAAAACAAAACAAAACAAAACAAAGAAGTTTGGGGTTATCTTTGACAGGTATATCTTTGTTACTAGATTTTACTCGGAGACTGTAGCTGAAGCCCTGAACCAAGGTTAGAACACCAACTCTATTATTTGGCATCAATCACCTACTTTCTGTCTTTCTTCAAACTAGACAAAGACAGTAATCCACCTCCTCTGGCCATTACCACAAAAGCCTTTCTAAAGAGGCACTGAATATTTTTAAAAGCCTGCTACTGGGATGGGTGATCCTTGCTATAAATAGCTCTTCGTCTCTATGTCTGATAAAACAATCTTGGGACACAGATGAAGTGTACCCCTTTAAAATAAATCTCCCATCCAGCAGCTGTATGTACTCAGGGGAGCGAGCCCCATGTGAAACACCTGAGAATAATCACTGAACACAGACCCGTCCCCAGCAAGCTGTAGACTCATGTCTGGCTGGTAATTTAATGGCACCTCCAGGCATAAACAAAGGTTTCTTTCTTCTTCTTCCACTTCTTTTTTTTTTTTTTTTTGTAAAGATTAATTTATTTATTATATGTAACTACACTGTAGCTGTCTTCAGACACACCAGAAGAGGGCTTCAGGTCTCATTATGGATGGTTGTGAGCCACCATGTGGTTGCTGGGATTTGATCTCAGGACCTTCGGAAGAGCAGTCAGTGCTTTTAACCACTGAGCCATCTCTCCAGCCCACAAAAGTTTCTTAAAATAGTAAATAGTCTTAAACACTGGATCACTTTGGAAATTGCCCTGTTCTGCTCTTGCAAGTTACAGAAGCTTGTATCGGGATGCTGTCAGGCGCTGGCTCAAGCAGAAGTTGGTGTCACTTGGTTCAGATCCTTTTTTTTGGGGGGGGGCGTTTCGAGACAGGGTTTCTTTTTTTTTTTTTTCTCTTTATTAGATATTTTCTTCATTTACATTTCACATGTTATCCAGAAAATTTCCCTTACCCTCCCGCGTCCCCGCCCTGCTCCCCTACCCACCCCCTCCCACGTAATGGCCCTGGCATTCCCCTGTTCTGGGGCATATAGAGTCTGTATGACCAAGGGGCCTCTCCTCCCAATGATGGCCAACT
>LR750043.1:529867-721620 GCA_902729485.2 Mus minutoides | reverse complement strand
TCTTAACATCATCCCACACAATTAATCAACTTATGTTTGATTCAAAGGTTTTTTTTTTTTTTTATTTTTGGGAGGGGCATTGCGATGGTGATGAACAGAGCCCCCCTTCCCGGAAGTCCTTTTCTTTTTGCCTCCTACTTTTATTTCCACCCTCTTTTTTTTTTTTTTTTTTGGTTTTTTGAGACAGGGTTTCTCTGTGTAGCCCTGGCTGTCCTGGAACTCACTCTGTAGACCAGGCTGGCCTCGAACTCAGAAATCCACCTGCCTCTGCCTCCCAATTATACACAGTTCCCAACACGCCTTCAGGCTGATCAAATCCCAGTAGGGGTTTTATTTTCATGGGAAAAATAACCAGTGGGCACATGTTCATGTTAGACGGGCAATTTCATGACCCTGCTTGAAGAAGCAACTTGGCAAAGTTTGGGTAAATTAGCAAGAAGTTTACGTAATGTGGTAACCCTTGCAGCTGGGATGGGTGGGTTAGAAGGAGCAATTCCTCCTGCCGCTCTAGTCCGTGGCTGTTCACTTTAATCACTGCTCTTAGGGTCACAGAGGCAGAGTAGTATGGTTGCATTAGCTTTACTTCTGATTACAGTTCCTTCAACAGTGAGTCATCACTCAACATGGGATCATATACCTGGATCGGGATAATTGGCCAACAGTAAAGGATTGCGACGGTGTGACAACTGACTGTTAATTCAAAATCAAATAAGGACTCTGAGTCGTTTCTGGCAGCACTTGCCAGTGGTGTCTTTAACAACTTCACTGCAGCCTTGATTCTCAACATACAATATGCAGGCTTCACATGGCTAACAACACTACCTGGAAACACTTCACCCAGCTTCCATCGAGGCTATGCCATGTTAGGAATTACAATGTGTTTACTGTACATGTAAAATCGTATACCTCACTATTTTCTGAACATTCATTCTGTGAAAAGCCATGAAAGTTGACTCTGCATACCTACAACACAGCTTGCTTCAATTTTCCTTACCTCCAATCAGTTTCTTCTCAGCACACACACCCAGTTTCTTTATCCCATAAATACCTTTATGTGCCGATCTTGGTGAGGTGAAGCTGAGGCTTGTCCTTGTCTCTGTGTGACGTGTCTTGCAAATGCACTGGCTTTTGCAGTACTCATTGCTTGAGTACGAGGCTTCAGTCTTGAGTAGGCAGCAGTGGCATGCTTGGGTAATCAGGTACAGACGAGAAGCATTCTTAATTTTCAAAGAAAGAATGAATCTGAGGCTGTTGCCAACATTGTTGCATGTTTCTCTTTCTCATGCATATGCATGGTGTATGCATGATTACGTTTGTGCACATGTGTGTGTGTGTGTGTGTGCACGTGTACATGTGAAGACCAGAAGTTGACATCAGATGTCTCCCTTGTTATTTTTGAAGCAGGGTCTGTCACTGAACCTAGAACTCAAAGATTCAGTTAGATTGGCTGTCTGCTGAGCTCCAGTGATTCCCCCTATCTCTGCCCCTCAAGTGCTGAGGTTACAGGCATGCGACGCCACTTTTACATGGGTGGTAGGGATCTGAACTCAGGCCCTTATTCTTGTCTAGAAAGTCCTTTAGTAACTGAGCTATCTCCTGAGCCCCCAGTGGAATTATGGAATTTCAGTGAAAGACTGTAATCTATCTTCTTCAGGAACAGACTCGGGAATTGTGCTGCGGTACCAATAACTCACCAGTAGAAGCAGGTATCTTAAAGAATCAGTACAGCTGTATCCCTGGTCCCACTCCCCTACAAATGAGAGCGCGAGTATTTTTGAAAGCTCTAAAGTTCATCGTTGTTGATGTTCTCCTAAATAGTCAAGAGCTAAACCAAAGAAGCGATTTATTTATAAAACCTTTTTATGTGGGTTATGCCTTCAGTTGTGGAAGGACTATTTGACTCTGAGACTTTATCTATTGCATGGTGCTGAGCATACAACTGGTTAGCTTTTTAGTAGCTTAAAGGGTTATTTTAGTGATGAACTTTGATATAGATCTTTTTCTTGGCGGTAGTTTACAGTAACTTGCACAGCAAGTCTGTTTTCCCTGGGGGCCTATTTCCCTGCCTTTAACAGTTCCAGCTGTGGGTGCTGGAGAATCACTTCGAGGCACAGCTGCTGGATTAGTGACTTTTTTTTTTTTGACATAAGAGAATCTAAAGACCTCTGAGAGACATCTTCTCTGTGTCTTCTAGGCTAATATTTTAATCTAAAACGTTTGAGTTAAGTGTTCTCTAAAGGCAAATGTTTTCTGATGTTAAAAAGAATGTTTTCTCTGTATATCCAGAAAGCTATACAGGTGGCCACAATAGTAAGTAGTGTTTGGCTCATATATTTCCCTACACACACACACACACACACACACACACACACACACACACACACATTTCTATGTCTTTCAACAGTGCAGGTCTCAAAAAGAAAAAAAAATTGCCCTAAAATTAGAGTAAAGGTTAATTAAGGGAGCTTAGTGCCTTGATTCATAAAACTCATTTTATTAAATTTATGTCCCATATTTTCACCACAGCATATTGCTTTCTGTACTTAAAATCCAGGCACAAGGATATGAAATTATTTTCTCGCTCCACCATTGGCTTCAGGGGACAGGGTCCTGATTTCACCAGGGTCTTTGGTCTTCCTGCCCTTTTGTGCCTTATTCAAAAGTTTCAGCAAATTTGACCTCTCAGAAGATACAATTTCCTGTTAGCTTTATACTGTGCATCTCTGCTTACATGTTAGGACTCCGTTCAGAGGTAGAAACTTTCAGAGTGGAGCTTAGGTGCCGAAGCAATATCAAGCAGAATTTTGCTGCCTGCATATTTTACAACCAGGACAATTTCCTGGTTTGAGTCTTAGCATCTAATTCTTATTTTGGGGTCAGGAGTTGCATTCTGGAATAGCTTGCTTATGCACTGTCTATGAACCAGTTCTATTCTGAATATTATCTGTCTAATTCTATAAAATGTTTCAGTATCCAACATTAAATTATGTCACTGAAGGGGGAAGATGGGTAAGTAAATAAATAAAAACAAAATGAAAACCAAACAGCATTATTCCGAAGATTGCGTTATCTTGTGGGAGGGTGATTGTCTACACTGATAGCATGCAGGGAGGCATTAGTCCTCCTCCCTTTCTGCTGTGTTGGCTCAGCCAGACAGCAGAGGAATTTTATGTTGATGAAAGAAAGCATCCTTTTTGAGAAGTGATGTTCTTATGTGGGGTCTCATTATGTAGACCTGGAACTCACTATGTAGACCAGGCTGGCCTCGATTTCAGAGATTCACCTGCCTCTGCCTCCCAAGTACTTTGATTAAAGGTGTGCACCCCCAGGCCTGGCTTATAATTTTTGAACTATGTTTCAAAGATACATTGAGTTGGTAGTTGCTCATAATGTATTTCTCAATACCAACATTGTTAAAACTAGAGGCTCAATTGAAATATGGGTATTTGGAACAACCCACATCTAGTAAAATAAGCAAAATGGACTATGTAGGACTTTAAACAATTTCAGTGACCAGAGGTAATAAGAACCCTCTGAGGAAATGCAGTGGCTGTGCACATCTGTCCTGCCCTAGGCCAAGGACAGGGGAGTGGTGGATCCTCCCTTGGCTTCCTTTGTTGAACTAGTTCAGTGTTCAGGAAGGACTGAGTCTTTGGAAGGGCATCAGGGTGAGTCTTATGACTTGTTTGCATAACCGGGAAGTAATTCCGAAGGAAGGTGGCAGGAAAAATAGAGTGATGGACTGAGTTCTAATTCAGGTTCATTCTTAATTGCACATAGGTGCTCCCGGAAGCTAGAAGGGTCCTGTGTTGCTAGGTGCGTTATCAGTGAGGAGTATGTGTAGTGAAGTCAGATGGAGAGCCAGGTTGCTAAGCCACTCCTATTGTCTGCCTGCCTCAGTTCCTCCATGGACTCCTTTCTATGACCTGTTTGCTGTGTCACCAGAGGCCCTAAAAGGCAAGTTCAAGTGACCACTAATTGAAATCTCCAGATTTGTGAACCAAATAAATCCTTCATCTTGGTAAGTTAATTTGTGTCCTCTTTTGCATCAGTCACACACAGCTGAATAGTGGAAGTTCAGAACAGTATGTATAGTGTGTTGTTTAGCTTTAGGAGACTGGATAGCTTGAAAGAGAGCAGACCTGTGGCTCCACACTGTTCCTCTTCAACACTCATTGTCCACTTGTATCCAAAGGGCTCATAATTACATTATTTCCTTGAAAATTCAGACACATTAAAAGAAGCAGTGTAAGAGACAGCACCAGGAAAGGAGAGAGGAAATGAAAGGGGTGAAGGAGAAAGATCCTTCTGGTTACTGAGTTGGAAGAACAAAGAAAAAGATTTTTCTGATGAATATTTATTTGTTTATGTCATATACCAAGAACAATTAAAAATGGCTTGATTTTTAAAAAGAGAGGGAGAGAAGGAGTCATTATTCTCAAGAAGTTTATATCCTAGTGGGGAGAAATATACAGCAAGCAAATAAACATTGTCTATGGAGGTAATAACCTGAAGCCATGCCCCACATGGTCTGGTCCTGGTTTCTGTATGTAGGAAGATGGCTTGAGCCCAGAGTTCAGTAGTGAGACACTGTCTTTTTAAATTATTAATTAAGTCTATTATATTTGTTTTGTTGACAGCTTTACAATGTAAATGATGTATTCTGGCTGTTCTCTGCCATCTTTCTTATCTTGCCCCACCCTTGTCAATCCCTTCCCCCAAATCTTCTCCCTCCCTTCCTTCCTTGATCGGTTGCTTTGCTGTGCATCCATGGGACTGGCTCTCTGACCAGCTATTCGTGGGAGCCTGCTGGGCTCACAACTGCGGACAGTGGTGACTCCACCCCCAATCTATCAGCGGCAGGGAAGGGTAGAGAAGGGTAGAGACGCCCAAGCCTCTCCTGATCCATGACTTGACAGGGCCAGTCTTGTGCAAGCCCACTGTGTGTGATATAGTGGCTGTCAAGTCATGACTGCAATAGCTACATCATTCCAGAAGATTGCATTTTTCAGCCCTTTTCTCTTTGTCAGGCTCTTAACATTCTTTTTTTTTTTTTTTAGGTTTTTGAGACAGGGTTTCTCTGTGTAACCCTGGCTGTCCTGGAACTCACTCTGTAGACTCAGTAGTTCCAGGCTGGCCTTGAACTCAGAAATCCGCCTGCCTCTGCTTCCCAAGTGCTGGGATTAAAGGCGTGCGCCACCACTGCCGGGCAACTCTTATCATTCTCAACTACTCCTCTTCCTTGGTCATGTTCGATGGGCCTAAGAAAGAGCTGAAGAGACCATGTACTATTTTTTTTTTAACTTATTGATTCTTTGTGAATCTCACATCACGCACCACAATTTCACTCAACCCATTGCCCCACCATATCCACCCTCCACTGCTGCAACCCCCAAGTTCCCAAAGAAAACATCTCTCCATGGAAGCTGCAGTGTGTCAGGGTATGTGCCACAGTTGGCCCTTTTGCCCAAATAGCCTTACTTGCAATCTTCCTTGAAATGCGGATTGGTCTGGTTTGAGCCTCTGGCTTCTGCTTCATCAGCAATACTGGATCCTCACTGGGAGTGCTCTCAGATAGCCTGCTGTTGCCCTGTGTTATGGAGATCTGCAGCCTTGCATCTGCAGGCCTGGCCCCTTCACAGGCTCCAGCAGCTCTTAGTGGGGGTAGATGTTGGAGTGGAACATGGACCTGGGTGGTAGCTAAGTTGGTCAGCCTGCCAGCTCTCCTGAACCCTCACATCCAAGTCAGGAGACCTTGTCTTTCAAAATAAAAGATAAATAATCTGCCAGCCAGTGGTGGTACATGCCTTTAATTCTAGCACTGGGAGGCAAAGGCAGTCAGATCAGTCAGTTTGAGGCCAGCCTGGTCTACAGAGTGTGTTCCAGGACAGCCAGGGCTACACAGAGAAACCCTGTTTCAAAAAACAAAACTGAGCAAACAAAATGCCCCTTCCCCACCCTCCAAAAATACAAATAAAGGATATTTATTTTTTTCCTCTTTTTAAAAAATTAGATATTTTCTTTATTTACATTTCAAATGTTATCCCCTTTCCTGGTTTCTCCTCCAAAAGCCCCCCTATTTCCTCTCCCCTCCCCCTGCTTACCAACCCACCCACTCCTGCTTCCTGGCCCTGGCATCAAGCCTTCACAGGACCAAAGGCCTCTCCTCCCATTGATGACCGACAAGGCTACATATGCAACTGGAGCCATGGGTCCCTCCATGTGTACTCTTTGGTTGGTGGTTTAGAACCTGGGAGCTCTTGGGGGGTACTGGTTAGTTCATATTGTTGTTCCACCTATAGGGTTGAAGACCCCTTCAGCTCCTTGGGTCCTTTCTCTAGCTCCTCCATTGGGGACCCTGTGCTCAGTCTAATGGTTGGCTGAGAGCAACCACCTCTTTATTTGTCAGGCACTGATAGAGCCCCTCAGGAGACAGCTATATCAGGCTCCTCTCAGCAAGCACTTGTTGGCATCCACAATAGTGTCTGTGTTTGGTGATGTATGTGGGATGGATCCCCAGGTGGGCAGTCTCTGGATGGTCATTCCTTCAGTCTCTGTTCCACATTTTGTCTCTGTAACTCTTCCCATGGGAATTTTGTTCCCTCTTCTAAGGAAGACCAAAGTATCCACACTTTAGTCTTCCTTCTTCTTCTTGAGCTTCATGTGGTCTGTGAATTGTATCTTGGGTGTTCCAAGCTTCTGGGTTAATATCCACTTATCAGCAAGTGCATACCATGTGTGTTCTTTTGTGATTGGGTTACCTCACTCAGAATGATATTTTCTAGTTCCATCCATTTGCCTAAGAATTTCATAAATTCATTGTTTTTAATAGCTGAGTAGTATTCCATTGTGTAAATGTACCACATTTTCTGTATCCATTCCTCTGTTGAGTGACATCTGGGTTCTTTCCACCTTCTGGCTATTATAAATAAGGCTGCTATGAGCACAGTGAAGCATGTTTCCTTATCAATGTTGGAGCATGTTCTGGGTATATGCCTAGGAGTGGTATTTCTGGGTCCTCAGGTAGTACTATGTCCAATTTTCAAACAAAGAAAAAGAAAAATAAAGGCTGGGCTGGAGAGATGATTCAATAGTTAAGAGTACTAACTGCTCTTCCGGAGTTTATGAGTTCAAATCCCGGCAACCACATGGTGGCTCACAACCATCTGTAATGAGATCTGACACCCTCTTGTGTCTGAAAACAGCTACAGTGTACTTATCTATAATAAATAAATAAATCTAAAAAAAAAAAAAAGAAAAGAAAAGAAAAAAAGAAAGAAAAGAAAAGAAAAGAAGCAGGGGATGTAATAGATGCTTGTGTCTCCGATGGTGTTGGGTTTGTTGGCAGGGCACAGCTTTACACAATGTGAAGGGATGAACTGTTTCATTTTATGTCAACTTGATACAAACTGGAGTCATTGGAGAGGAGGGAGCATTGATTGAGAAAATATCTCCATATGAGTGAGCTATAGGAAAGACCTATAGGAGAGTTTTTTTTATTAGTGATTGATGGGAGAGGGCCTAGCCCATTGTGGGTAGTTCTATCTCTGGGATGGTAGTACTGGCTTCTATAAAAAAGCAGGCTGAACAGCCATGAGAAGTAAGCCAATGTACTTTTCATGGTCTCTGAATCAGCTCCTGCCTCCAATTTCCTGCCATGTTTGAGTTCCTGCTCTGACTTTCTTCAGTGATGGACTGTGCAGACTGTCAAAGTATAAGTCAAATAAGCCCTTTCCTTCCAAATTTGCCTTTGGTCATGGTGTTTTATCGACCCAATAGTAACCCTAATTAAGACACCATCACAGGATGAAGTGAGTTGGAAGACCCTGGAGTCAGAGCATAGTCGGTGAGTTGGAGCAAAAAGGAACCCAGTCAAAGAGAGAAAGGAAGAGAGGAGAAATGAAGCTATTTGGTAGTGGCCAGATAATGCTGGCTTTGGAGAGACCCTGAGAGCCCGGTGAACAGATCTTTGAACCTATAGAGATAAGATCTTATGTTGAGACCAGACAGGAGCCAGAGGGGAGTTATGAGGCTTTGGGGTGGTTCAGCCAAGAAACACCGATGACTTGAAGAAGGTAAGAAGTACGAGGCCAGCCTGGTCTATAAGGTGAGTTCCAGGACAGCCAGGGCTATACAGAGAAACCCTGTCTCGAAAAATGAAAAAAAGAAAAAAAAAAAAAAAAAAAAAAAAAAAAAAAAAAAAAAAAAAAAAAAAAAAAAAAAAAAAAAAAAAAAAAAAAAAAAGAAGAACAAGGTAAGAACTGCTGGCTGCTGAGAATCAGTCTATACATTTTTTGAAGTGAGAACAAGCAAGATTCCTAGATGAATTAGCTGTGGTTATTAGGAAAGAAGGATCAGAGGGTGAAATACTCTACTTTCATGTATGCTTAGGAGTGTCAAATTATAAATGAAATGAATGGGGGAGAACTCAGTAAACTGGGGTGATGGCATTATATCCATCACACAATGGCGCAAGGATGGCTGAGTGGTGGTGGAGCACGCCTTTAATCCCAGCACCCAGGAGGTAGAGGTAGGCATAGTTCTGTGAGTTCTAGGCCAGCCAGGGCTAGACATAGAAACCCTGTCTCCAAAACAACAGCAGCAGCAGCAACAGCAACAGCAACAGCAACAGCAACAGCAGCAGCAAAGCAGCAACAACAGCAGCAACAGCAGCAGCAACAGCAGCAGCAATAGCAGCAGCAATAGCAGCAGCAATAGCAGCAGCAATAGTAGCAGCAGCAACAGCAACAGCAGCAGCAGCAACAGCAGTAGCAGCAGCAACAACAGCAGTAGCAGTAGCGGTAGCAACAGCAACAGTAGTAGTAGTAGTAGTAGTAATTTTTAAAAATTGGGCAAAGAACACACATGAAAAGCAGGATCCTAAGTTGTCTGGGATATTACACACATGAGGCACCCATCATTATTTTGTATGGTGCTAAAGCAGGAGGTTGATTATATGTGTTTAGAGTCCTAAAGGGAGGTGTGGAATATAGGTCAACATTTGGAGGCTATGCCGGTAGGAGTCATTTAAGGTCAAATAATAGAATTAGATCATCCAAAAGAATGGATGGGTATAAAGGAGTGGTCTGAGCACTGAATGATTTGAGGCTTTTGAGTGGACGTCTGCTATGTAGAAGGAACTAGCAAGGACATGGCAGGAAGAACTAGGGAGGCCAAAAGGAGGCAATCAAGGCAGAACTTGAAAGTGACTTATCAAGACACACGCTGCTCATAATGGAGGCGACAAGACATGGATGTCACCATTAGTGTCCATAAGGTACACAAGCTTTGCTGGAACTGGTTCCGGAACTCCCAGGGCAGGAGTGCAGAGAGCAAGTGGGACCCACAGCTGTGAAGGGTTTTGTTATAAAAGAAAGCAGAGGAATCATATAGTACTTAGAAAAGTATATGCAGCAGAGAAGATGAACGTTTGAGTGATGGGGAGTGGGGGTTACATGGGGACTGTCATATCCTGGAAGTTCCCCTCAAAGGAGCAGAGAGATTGTTCAGTGTGGGAAGGGAAGACAAGCTACATACTCACTTGGGGAGGGCATGAGGGTGGTCCATCTGAGCACCTCCGACTTCTTAGTGAAATCAAGAGTTAGGCCATTGTGGTGAGAGTAAAAAGAACTAGAGTAAAGACAAAGACAAAAATCAGAAGAAGAAAGAAGGGAAGGGAGGGAGGGAGGGAAGGAAGAAAACCCTTCTGGAGAAGGAAGAATGTATTTAGCATAGCAAAACTCTTTTCACAGTCAGGCCTTACTTGTCAATAAACAAAGGGTAGATTTTCTTTCAGCAAATTTCAACAATTCAGGCACAGGTGGGGAGGGGTGGGAGTTTGGGTTTAAATAGAAACAAATAAATTTTGGGATTGGAAAAGGAAGAACTGAGTTGGAATCTGCTGTAGCGATCACCATATTGAACTGTAGAGACTTTATTGCAGAGAGTTAACTGAGGTCACAAGTAGAGGATACAAGTGTTTCTCCCGTGGTGATCAGAGTGAGCTCTCCAGTTGGAGGGTGGTGGGAGTGTACATATTTGACATTGTCATTATAAGGAAGGTGTTACTATGAATAATGACAAGACCTAGGGTATGACTATGGAGCAGGTTGGGATGGCATGACAAGCAAGACCACAGCAGGAGAGGACATCAGGAGTCTGCCATGTGAGATTCTTGCAAGGATCTTCTCAGTGGTATTGAGACAGTCAATAATTAGATCAGCATTGGAGAGGCTGACTGTAGGTTGGGCTGTGGGTATTTGAAGAATGGGAAGAAGTGACAATGACATCAATACACTTGATAATAGAAAGAAAGTGCAGTGATGCGTGGAAGGGCATCTGAGCTTACAAGTTTAGGAAACAAGAAGGGAGGTGGTGACTGGCAGTGAGTGACTGGTGGTGACTGGTGCGAGACTGAGACTCATTCAAAGAGGTATTGTACTGTAAAGAAGACATGGAGGATACATGGACTTTTGATGATAGAGTGTTCCTAAGGACACAGTGAGGCACCTACATGGTAGGGAAATGTATAAGACTGGATCAGGCAAAGGGGGACAGTGGTGTGTGGGGATGTACCGTACAACAAGGAGTGGTAACTATGGCTTCTCTCTCTCTCTCTTAAAGATTTATTTATTATTATACATAAGTACATTGTAGCTGCCTTCAGACACACCAGAAGAGAGTGTCAGATCTCATTACGGTTGGTTGTGAGCCACCATGTGGTTATTGGGATTTGAACTCAGGACCTTTGGAAGGGCAGTCAGTGCTCTTACCCGCTGAGATAGGACAGGTATCCTTCCTTCCTTCCTTCCTTCCTTCCTTCCTTCCTTCCTTCCTTCCTTCCTTCGTCCCTTTCTTTTTCCAGACAGGGTTTCTCTGTGTAGACCAGGCTGGCCTCGAACTCAGAAATACACCTACCTCTGCCTCCCGAGTGCTGGGATTAAAGGTGTGTGCCACTATGCCCGGCTACAGGTATCCTTTCATTGAGGAGAAATTTCCAAGACCAATTACTGGATTTTGAGGCTAGTGTGAGTGAGAGAATGTAGCTTGTACACAGGCTAAAGCAATTTTAGAAACGTAAGATAAAATGGACAGTAGGTGGCGGTGTTGGCCCAAGATAGTTTGGTTGCTGGTTGTTCAAAAGTAGCCAGAGGAGGTCACAGACTGAGTGGGAGGGAGAGAAGGTGATCCTCTCAGTAAAATGAAAAGGATGATGGCAAATTTAAGTGATCTTGTTTTCTGAATAAATCTTCTACTCTTGAAAAAGATTTCTGCGCTGGTGAGATGGCTCAGCGGGAAAGAGCACCGACTGCTCTTCCGAAGGTGATAAGTTCAAATCCCAGCAACCACATGGTGGCTCACAACCATCCGTAATGAGATCTGGCTCCATCTTCTGGAGTGTCTGAGGACAGCTATAGTGTACTTACATATAATAAAATAAAATAAATCTTAAAAAAAAAAAAAAAAGAAAAAGATTTCTGTAGTTTTGTTTTGTGTGTATGTGTGAACAACTGTATATCTGTATGTGCCTGGAGCCGATGGAGGCCAGAAGAGGGCACTATATTCCCTGGAACTGGAGTTCACAGGCAGCTATGAGCTGTCATGTGGGTGGTGAGAACCAAGCATAGGGCCTTTACAAGAGCAGCAAGTACTTTTAACTATTGCTCCATCTCTCCAGCACCACCCTACCCCTTAATAAATCTTTCTTGGATAGCAATTACACATTTTTCAGAAATTCTGTGGTATTTTGAAATATTTGAGCAAGAGATAATTATGGAAACATACAAAATGCAAAGAACAGGGCTTTCACTTTGTATTTTGAAAAACAGAAAAGAGAGAAAAACCCTGCTGACCTGCATGCTGCTTGGGACAATCCAGAGGCTGGGCTGGCGAAATTTATTTTATTTGGTTCCTGAAACAATCCTGTGTACAATAGATGAAGACGTTAGAAGTCACCAACTAGTGCTGAAAAGATGGCCCAGTGGTTAAGAACATTGACTGTTCTTCCAGAGGTCCTGAGTTCAATTTCCAGCAACTACATGGTGGCTCACAACCATCTGTAATGGGATCTGATGACCTCTTCTGATGTGCCTGAAGACAGCTACAGTATACTTATATAAATAAAATAAATGAAGTCGAAGAAGGAGGTGGAGGAGAAGGAGGAGGAGAAGGAGAGGAAGAAGGCTAGGGAAAGGGCTCAGCAATTAAGAGCACTGGCTGCTTCTGCAGAAGGCCTGTGTTGATTCCCAGTACCTACATGGTAGCTTACAAACACCCATAATTCCAGGTCCAGGGAATCCAGTACTGCTTTCTGATCTCTATAGCACTAGGTACACACATACACACACATGCATATGCAGGCCAACAGTTGTTGACAAATAATAAAAATAAATGGATTTAAACATTTTTATTATTTTTATTTTAACTTTCCCCTAATGTAATAGTTTTATTAATTATTTGTGAATTTTATTCAATATACCCCATCATGCTTGCTTCCCAGTCCTCCCAGGTTCATTCTTCCCCCTTGAACCCGTCCAAACAAAAACAAAGACAGGAAACCTCCCAAATCCAATTGGTGTTACCCATATACTCATTGTAGCATAAGCAAACTCCCAGTGGCCAGACCCTTAAAGATAACTAAGGTCTGTTCCCCCAACCAGAATTGATTAGCTGTGAACACATTATTTTTAAGGACTCTCTTAATAGCTTCCTGTCTGGACTGTTTCTTTTGGGGGGGGGGGAATCACAGAAGCCTTCAATGTCTCTCATTCTCGGTTGTGAGTGGGTAGTCATCAATACTACTGCAAAAAGAGCGTCTGTGCTCACAGCAGCTGGATCGTGGACATCAGCATCTTTTCTGGTGGCAGCATGGATCGTGGACATCAGCATCTCATAGCAGCTGGATTGTGGACATCAGCATCTTTTCCGGTGGCAGCATGGATCATGGACATTAGCCTAGCACCCTAAGAGTGAGGATCATGACCATCACCAACATAGATTTTTTTTTTTAAGTCACTGACTATATTCTCATGACCTGAAAGCACATGCTCTCAACACACTTCATTCTATTTGCTATAATGAACATGAAAATAAAACCAAACATGTCCCTTTCCTCTGCTGTTTGATTTGGGATGTGGAAGGCTGAGCATCAATGGTGGAAGTCACAATGACTTCCTTTCCAGTAGACTTCCCTGGAGGAGGCTGAGAGCACTTGGAGTCCATGAGCTCTAGTTGTCCACCATGAGAATATGAAGAGCAGAAGCAGGTAGAAAACCCCAGATATCTTTGAATGGCTCAGACATTTCAATTCACATGTTCTCTACATAGAGCTATCTAGCTGGCAAGTCTCCCTTCACCCCAAGCAGAAGCAGCCCTTGCTCATTGACGTCTTAAACATCATCCAAGATCCCAAAAGACTTGTTAGGATTGTCATGGTCTCTAGCCATGAATAAGAATGATTTCAGATATGGTCTTTCTCTTACACTCTGTACTTCATGGGATTAATTGAACTGAATATCCAGGGCTGCTAAGTGGTTGCCAGTAACAAGTAGAATTCTTAATTTTTTAAGGAACTGTATTAAGTATATTCAATTCTGACATGCTGATTTTACTTAAATGGTTGAAACTTTTTAAATATTAGCATAGGTATGCCTTGATTAAATATCCTGGCGGGGTGGGGAGATCTCCTGGCAATGAAGTTAACATATGAAGAAAATATCCTGCTGCTACCACATATAGTAGATATGCTTGGTGTCTGTTTGAGCACTTGAAATGGCACATGACCCAGACCTGGGAACACATGCATTCAGCTACTTGGAGGATGAAGTGGGAAGACAGTGAATCCTGGGATTGTCTGGCATTCAGGGCTAGTTCAAGGTCAGTTTGTGGAATTTTGTAAGATCCTGTCTCAAAGGAAAGAATATTGTGTCAGAGTATTACAAGATGAACAAAGTCAAAGAGGTATGATTGATAGCCTGTCCTTGTGGAGTTGCTAATGTTGTGAATCTGATGTTATGTCACTTGCTGGATTCTTGGGCAGATGATCCAGAAAGAGGCTTTGAGTATGTTAAGTAGGGAAGTCGGGGCTCATGCCCCAAACAAGCAGAGCATGGTGGGTTCATGGGGCAGTTATTTCATGATGGCCTTGAAGCTCTTGCCAATTTGGTGGCACTGAGGCCTGGGCCTCACCATGTAGCTCAGTTAGTTACTGTCAGGCTAGACAGTAGGAAGTCCACACAACCTTCTACCAGCATGAGCAAAGTAGCTCCCTCCAATTAAGAGGGTGTGTTTAAGGGTGTTTTAAGTGTGTTTCCTGATATTTACTCATCTGTCCCTCTTGAAAGCACATTATCACAGGATTGGAGACTGAATGCCTAACGGAAGCAAACTTTGAAGAACATTGCTTGAGATTCTCACTTTTGTGGCTTGGATTGGAAAGACAGATAATTTCTCAGCTAAGTTTGTAACATTTCACGTGGGATGAGGTGTTCACCTCTAATAGATATCCCTATGACTCTTTAAGATGGAGGTCATACTCAGGATTGGCCTTCAAGTGTCTCCTGGACCATGAGATGGCTCCTGCTGCTGAGTGATCTCTCCACAGGGCACCTCTGCTGTCAGGGTCACCCATTGTCTTCCTTAATGTAGCTTTTTCGAAGAAAACATTAGCCATAAACTGAGGCGTTTAGGGCTGGGAACACCTTCCTTTCAGGGACAGTGACAATCAGGAGATGGGAGAAAGGGAAAGCCTTTGAGGTAGGAGAAGAAGATAGGATTCCACTCCATCTCTCCAAACCAGAAAGGGCTTCAAGCTTCCTCTCGCCCGTGAGTCAGAAAAGATAAAGTGATTAAAAAGCCAGCTCTGAAAGTCCCCACGGAGCTGAAGGGCCTCCACCCTATAGGTGGAAGAACAATATGAACTAACTAGTACCCCCAGAGCTCGTGTCTCTAGCTGCGTATATAGCAGAAGCAGAAGATGGCCTAGTTGGCCATCATTGGGAAGAGAAGCCCCTTTGTCATGCAAACTTTATATGCTCCAGTACAGGGGAACGCCAGGGCCAATATGTGGGAGTGGGTGGGTAGGGGAGCAGGGCAGGGGGTTGGGGAGGGTTTAGGGGACTTTCAGGATAACATTTGAAATGTAAATGAAGAAAATATCTAATAAAAATTGGAAAAAAACCAAAGAACTACATAATGAAGTACTTATGAATGTGGCTGACCAAAGGATGTACTCTCACAGAACTGAGAGGCAGACATAGCAGGAGGCAAAAGTGGAATGAAGGAAGTTCAATTTCTTGGACTGTCTGGTTTTGTCACAAATACCATAAACACATCACTGATGATCCACCTACATAGCTGAAAACATAGTTCTGAGGCAAAGGTTTTATTGAGTTGTTCTCCTCAGAATCTTATTGTATATGTATTTCAGCTTTTTGTATGTGCACAAATGTTGCCAGATGTTCCTTTGGCTCCATAGGTATGTCAGAGAATCTTTTCTGAAAAGGCAACCCCTGTTCTTAGATCATAAGATCATTTTATACACTAGCTCATAATCAGATAACTTTCATAAATTCTGGTCTAGGTTTTTGTGCTGTTTAACAGGGTGTGTTTTATATTGTTAATAAATAGCACTCTGCGAGTGAAAAAAAAAAATCCAGCTCTGTCCTAGGCCTCTAGGCATGGCTGCAGCAGAACTGTCACCATCACCATCAGGGAATGCAAATGAGTCCTCTCCACTAATTTCCTGGAGAGCACAGTGTCTGGGCCAGGAGTGAAGCCACTAGTCATGAGCAGGCTTTTCCTCTGAGCACTGTGAGCAGGGTCTATTCCAGCAGAAGAAAGTTTGACTTACAAGGCAAATTAAAAATGAAGCAATTTTTTTTTTTTTTTTCGAGACAGGGTTTCTCTGTATAGCCCTGGCTGTCCTGGAACTCACTTTGTAGACCAGGCCGGCCTCGAACTCAGAAATCCATCTGCCTCTGCCTCCCGAGTGCTGGGAAGCAATATATTTTTAAAAAAATGTTCTCAAGTTAGCACATAATAAGCTGAGATTAAAATTGGTCTCAGTTGCTGAAATAAAAAAAAAGAGAAACATTTAAGTTGATAGTTTTTGAAAAATGGTATAAATGGTAGGGAGAAGGTTGTGCACTTCTGGCCTCATTTCTGGGCAGCCTGGAATGACCAATTTTCAGGCATGCGTCATCTGCCTCTGTGCAAATCATAGGACTGAAACATTTGTTTACTTATAAGCCCTTATGACTGCTTAAGATGTTAATGGGCCAGACTGGGGAGATGGGGCAGTGGGTAAGAATACTTCCTGGCCAAACATGAGAACTTGGGTTCAGATTCCCTAGCATCATGTAAGAAGCTGAGTATAGCACTTCTGAAATGTCAGCACCAGACTGGAAGAGGAGACAGGAACAGCACCGGGGATCGCTGGCTACCAGCCTAGTCAAATAGCCAGCAAGCTCTAGGTTCCTTGAGAGAACCTGTCTCAAGGCAAGCTCTGAGCATGTAAGAGGGGGATCACAACATCTTCTGCGGGCTCTTCAAACACACCAGCACACTGTCAGTGGTGTGGCTAAAGCTAGCTTATTGCCCCCCACCCCTAGAAACAATAAGAACAAAAGTATCACGTCAGCCAGCAGGATTCTAGATTTATTCATGGGAAGAGTAAAAGCAGAGTCTCACATATTTGTATATTTGTTGTCACAAAATAGAATCAACCGAAGTACCTGTCAACAAGTGAACAACCAAGATGTGGTATTCATACCTAATGTATGCTATTTAGTCTTAAAAAGCCACGACATTCCGACACCTGTTAGGACATAGGTAAGCCTTGATGAGACTGTGTAAGAGAAGTATGCCGGTCATACAGCCCATAGACAGCGTGATTCCAGTTCTATGCAGTAGTTACAGTTGTTGAATTCTGAGACATAAAATAGAATGATGGATACTGAGGATCAGAGAAGAACTGAATGTAGATTTAGTGTTTAAGGGTAGTGGGTATAGAATTTCAGCTCAGATGACAAAAATGCTTCTAAGTGTGATTTCTGGTGGCAACTGAACGACAATGTAAGTGAACTCAGTCCCACCAAGCTTAGACCACATACAAATAACTAAGAATTAATAGTTTTCTTACATAAATTTTACTATTACAAAAAGAAAGAAAGAAAAGAAAATCAGCATGGTTACTGAAACAAAATATTCAAGGTAACTGGCTAAAAAGGACAGGCTTATTTTGCTCACAGCCTGGGAGGTTTCACCCTGTAGTCCTTTGACCCCATTGGCTTCTGGCCTGTGGTATGATCAGATCACAGTAGGAAACATACAGTGATGACTTACTATACCTCCAGGATGTACATAATATTGAGATACCCAGTTATGCCAAAGAATCAAAGATTTGCTAAGTAGTGAAATTACAAACTGCACAGAATACTGTTACTGTTATATTTGAGGATGTGGAATTGAAGGTTGGTTCATCTTTGAGTGTGAGAGTTTGCTGATGGAGAGGAAGGGTCAGAAATAGGTCTTTTAGCCAAGGGTAGTGATTCACAGAGAGGAAGTGACAGATTTGGACCATATAGCAGGACATTGTCTCTAAATAAATACAAATGAATCCCAGAAATCAAATTCAGCTCTACATGTTTGCATAGTAGGGCCTTTACAAACTGTAAAGCCCTCTCTGTACCCCACATCTAGGACTTTCAGTGTGAGAAATTTCAAGTGTGTTGAATTGCTGACATCTCAAATTTCTTGGGCCATCTCCTCAAAATATTTGTTCCTTTATAAACTCTCCTCCAAGTGTTATTTTGAAAATTCCTGTATATCCGGGTATATTTACAGAGATGAATAATATTTCAATACATTTTTAAAAGACAAACGTGTGGCCTCTGGCCTCCCTGGGCATGGATGTTATCATGTTCCAATCAAATAAAAATATCTATCTTACTTGAAAAAGAAATCTTTCATTTTAGGCTCTCTGGAAAAGTTTAAAACAGAAAAATATTATTTCCTTAGATAGGCTAATAAATAATTCAGATCAGCTATGAATTGCAATGAAAAAAACTTTTTCATTTTTGGAGAGTCGCAGCCCTCTTCCCATCGTGAATTACAGTTGCTCTGTGGCTACCTCACACCTAATCATGATGCTGTCTGGAAGTGGCATGATATCCCTCCTCCCGTCCCCTTTCCTTCCCTCTCCTCCCTCCTCTCTTCTCTTTCTCTTTTTTTCTTTTTCGTTTTAAATCGTTGTAATTCTGGTTAAATTTAGTCTACTATTGACTCCTAGGGCTTATCAACAACTCCTAAGTTTGATCAGTGAAGACATAAGGAGTAATGGTTGGTTAAAGGATGGGCATGTGATCCAAATGACTCAAATCACATACAGTCTCTCTCTGTGTCTGTCTGTCTGTCTGTCTGTCTGTCTGTCTGTCTGTCTGTCTCTCTGTGTGTGTGTGTGTGTTTCTCTCTTTTTGTGCTGGAATTGAATCAAGGACTTCACATATGCTAAGCTGGTGAACCAGAGATCTAGAGGTGCAGGTAGGGACGGGGGAGATATAGGCCTCAATGCTGTGCTCCCAGGAATCCACTTCCTCCCACTAGTCTCTAACTAGAGGGTCCAGAACCTCTCCAAACAGTCACTGCCAACTGGGGACCAAGCTCCCAGCACGTGAGCCTTTGTGGGGAGGGCTCATCTATCCATTCCTAAGAGCTGATAATGTTATTCAGTGTATTGGCACTTACTAGAAAATTACTATGATTTGGAATGCTGGGGGTTGAACCCAAGGCCTTGCACATGCTGCTGATCTATTTTTCCAGCCTGAAAATATTTGTGTATAATAGTATACGTGCAGTATGACATATATTTATACATAAGAGTGTATGGCAACATCTCAGTGTCTCGTCCTCCTCTGTCATCTTCTTTGTTGTCAACATTAGTGTTATGGCTGCTGTTTAAGTAGAAGCTACAGGCACTGGAGCGAGCTTGGAAAAGCCATTCTGGGCTAGAGTTCTCTCCTGTTACCCAGAAGCCATCTCTTCCCATCTTCAGTACATAATGTCTTGCTTACTTGCTCATGTCAACTCCTTGAGTAATGAAATTCTCTCAACAGGTTATTCCTTTATATCGAGCACCTCACATAGTGACTACCACAGCATGCTATAGTAGGTATTTTATGGAATAAATAAATATTATAAATAACAAATGTTAACTAAAGTGTCAGTTATAAAATGAAATGAATATACTGTACTAAAACTCCTATTTATTTTATTTTATGTGTTTAAGTGTTTTGCCTGTATATGCATGTGTGCATGCATGTGTGTATGTTTGTGTGTGTGTGTGTGTGTGTGTGTGTGTGTGTGTGTGTGTGTGTAGACCATATACATGCCTGCCTGATTTCTGCAGAAGAAAGTGTCAGATCCACTGGAAATGGTCATATGGTCACTGGGAATTGAACCTGGATCACCCAGAAGAACATGCAGTGCTCTTCACTGCTGAGCCATCTCTTCAAACTCCTAAAGCTATTACTTATTATCTCATGCTGTCAGTAGCTCTACCAAGACCAACTTCCAGATGCATTTCTCTGCCTGAGGGTTGTCTGTGACCATCTGGGTCTCAAATGGGAGGGAGCAAATGGCCATGACCACCACTATTAGTCACCTTAGTCACCTTCTACTAGTTAGGGGATAGTCAGGTCCCGTGCCTAGGGTAGGATCACTCTAAGGTGTATGTCTTATGTTTTGTTCCCAGGATTTCAAAGCAGGATTAGGTACTTATAATGATAACTTACTTGAAAATACAGGGGATATAGCTCAGTGATTGATTCCTCTACTGTGCTCCCATGATATGGTGCTCAAGTGCCTGGGTCAAACAGCCATGGGCTCAGCCTCCAGGGTCTGGGCAGTAAAGTGAATCCTTCCTACTTAAAGTTATTCTCTCAAGTCTTTTCATGAAGTCATCAGACTCGCTGTTACACCAACTGCAGCAGTTATCTTTGCCATTGCAAAGCATGGCTAAGCCAATGTGGGTTCCAAGCACAGCCAGGATCAGGTGAGTGTTGGTCACGCTCAGGCATAACTGGAGTTTAACACAGCCCAGGAAGTCTCAACTTAACTCGTCACACCCTATGAGCAGCAGAAACCAGTGAGCAAGTCAGAGGTTAGATGTGTCTGTCGCAGTCTCAGGAAATGGGGGGAAGGCTGCACAGCCCTTTAGCTCAATGGAAATTGTCAAATTTAGTTAATTATAATGAAATGGATACAGTTGCCCGTCATGAGTCCATTACACTGGCTGACTGTTATTAACTTTCACTAGTTATACCTTATATCTTATATCATTAACATAATTGAATATGTTAATGTACATATTAATTGGGTTAATAAACCTTTAGTCTGTTTCTCTATTTGGAAAGTCCCACAGAACAGAGTGGTCTCCCTTTGTGAACTCTCAGGCTCCTCCGACAATCATTTGTTTTTAGATGACCGTGCTGGCTCTCGTCTCTTCATCAGTGTGCCTTAGGGACTTGAGCCTGATGATTTCTTAGGGTGAACTGAGGAAAATTATGCCTCCAGACTTAGAGAGGCAACACAATTCCTCAGGACACTGGCCCACTGTGAGCAGCATCTTGTGAGTCCCCAAATCACATTTCTATTGTATTTTACTCTAACTACAAGCACATAACTGCGATGACATATGACCTTCGGCTCAGACCCATCTCATCGCCCATGTCAAAGACGGCTGTTCACATAGCAAAGCCCACACACCCATTTCAGGGTGTCATAAATGCTGTTATTCCATACTAGTGCTTCAGAGATCCATGTTTTCTTTCAGGAAAGTGTTCTGTAGAGATAGATCTTTCTGCCTTTCTATGATGATACCTTTTTTTCCCTTCAAGTTACATTATCTGATCAATTGTGCTTCAAACAAACAAACAAACAAACAAACAAAACCCAGCCACTTTATGTGAATTTAATATATACCATTTCACCCATGTTTTAGTATTTTGATTATATATCTTTGAACTTATAAACAGTGTCAGGTGGTGTCTTAGTCACTCTCCTATTGCTGTGAAGAGACACCATGGCCAAGGCAACCCTTATAAAGAAAGCATTTGACTGGGGACTGCCTTACAGTTTCAGAGGCTTAGCTATTATTGTCATAGCAGGGAACATGGTGGCATGCAAGCAGGGGCTGGAGCAGTAGCTTAAATTTCCACACCCTGAACTGTAGGCAGAATGACAGAGAGCCTGGATTTGGCACGGGCATTTGAAACCTCAAAGCACTATCCCAGTGATACACTGCCTCCAACAAAACCACACCTCTGTCAACAAGGTCACACCTCCGAGTCCTTTCCAACAGTTTTACTCCCGGTGAATAAGCATTCAAATATATGAACCTATAGGGGCCATTCTTACTCAAACTACTGCAGATGGCTTTATAACATTTTTATCTTGAGAGTAATAGTATTCTCTATATTATCCTATCACTTGCCTTGCTGTTTGCTCAAGGTTGTATATGTTTCCTTGGCATCTTAGACAGCCACATAGGGTAGTGATTACATTGAAAGTTCTAATTTGCATTCTCAGCTGTAAGTTTCTCAGTCATCTTAAGTCATTCACTACTCCTGACTTCCCCATAAGAACACTCAACTCTGCTAGAGCTACACAGTGAAGACCCTTCTGTTGGGCTGGTGTATATCTCAGAGGCAGAGTACTGTTTAGTATTCGCATGATCCCCAGACCCACAACATTTTTTTAAGTTAATTTTTTCGCAAGGTAAGGGATAAGGGCCTAGTTTGACTCTGCTACATGTGGCTACCCAGTGAAGAATAAAAAGTATTAATGATCTTACCCAACTGCAAATCCTATGACCTACAAGACCAATGTGCCAGGTAACATGTACAGTAGTGTCACTACTATTGTTACATAAACAGTTATCCCCTGATTGGGTGGGTCACAGGAGGGAATACATACCCACCATTGTAAACCTGGCTAAAAACCTATGTCAGGGCAGGTCATTGACCTTAGGGGGAATTGAACACTATTGTTTAGCTAAGATCACATAGCATTGAGCTGCCTTCTAAGTATTTATGTTTATTCCTAGAGATGCATGTTACCCTCAGCAGTAATTAGACAAGTCTCTCCTCCCGGTGATCATTGGTGAATACATTGAGTATCATTGGTGATACTCATGAGTGCTCGGCTCTAACAAGACACTTACACCATCCCCTCCACGGCTCAGAGAATGCTACAAAAGAGGTGTGGAAGATGTGGAAAATGGCTAGGAGAAGGCAACTTCTGGGCAAGATAGTGGTGGTAATCTCAGCTCACATCAGCTGATGAAACCTGGGTTGGGCATGAATACAAACAGGCCCCTCAATGGCCAAACTTGGATGGATGAGGGGCTCAGGGGGCCCTACCATTCTTTCCCCAACTATTTGCTACCAATAGATTAGGGGAAGGGACTCACAGCCTTCTGTTGTGACCTACTGATGACTTGATCAAACTTCAGTAGAATGTTCCAGCCCAGTACTCACACAGACTGCCATGCTTAATTGAAAAGGATCTCAAAACATGTCCGCATTCCAAAGACTCTCCTTCTGGCCCTCCCCTCCCTCAGGCTCTTACAATCTTTCCACCCCTCTTGACCAATCATCCCTAAGCCTTCAGGGGAAAGGGTGTGACTCAGATGTCCCACTGACATTTATTCTCCAGGCAGTTCTTTTAAAAGAGCTGTGCAGGATTTATTTCTTCCTTCAGAAAGGCTTCTAAACAGGAATCTGCAGTGGACCAAATATGCTGTCTCCGAAGCCTCTTATAGGCCTCCTGTTACTGCACAAGAGTTGAAAGCTGCCAACCGCTGCAGGCCTACATGTGGGTTCTCAGAAAGGACATCTCTGCCACCTTCCTTTCTCTCTTGCATTGCCAGAAAAACTGGGCCAGAGGTAGGGGAAGATATTTGGCAAGACGCTCCAGTTGCCAGAGGAATAAAGGATGAGAAGGGAAATTAAAATTAATTCACACCTGGGAATTTTATAGCATCCCTTAGTAAAGAGAAGGAAATTGCAGAGTGGTAATTAAACATCTAGTCCTGATTGGAATCCATCCCTTTTCTCTATAATCACAGACTTAGTTTACTTAGTGGGTGTACACAGTGTCTAAGGCAGTCTCAGAGAAGTTTTACTGCAGCATGCTGAAGTTTAAGAGAATAAGGAGATCCTATTCTGATGTAGTTTTTTAGAATTGTTACTGGTCAAAATAATACTTTAAAATTAAGAACCTGCACTCACCTGCACAGCCAAAAGAGTTCAAGAGAGAAATAATTAAGAACATAAAAGTATTACCAAACCCATGTTAATTTTGTTGGAAAAAATGCTCTATAAAAATCTATATTCTAGGACTTTTGACTCACTGGGGAATACCTAAGTTATGATTCTAAAGCAATATTCTTCATCATTAAAAAGGAAGTCCACAAAATACATATCTTACTTTTGACCTCAAACAAACAATCAAAAAGAAAACAAAAAACAAAACAAAACAAGAACAAAAAACTATGTTACCTTCAGAAGACTCTGAGAGCCACCAACTACTTGGATGATGAATTTGTGTAAAAGTTAAACAATGAGTCCATAAAAGTGATCAAAGATTCTGAGAATTGGAGTCTGGGGTCCACTTCACTCAACACGTGCTTCTGTGCATGAATGCACACAAGTAGCAGAACAGCTCCCTTCAGTGACCTGTCAGCAGCAGGGAGCTCTCTGATGCAATGTCTGATCTCACTTCCTAGAGTCCCACCCATTCTTCAACACCATACATTTGTTCTTGTGGCAGTTGAGAGGCTGATATGGCTGCCTTTTCTTCACTGTCTCCAGACTAGCTCCTTAAATCACTACCGTGAGCCTTATATAGCCTCTGGTTGTGTTCCCTGCCCCAGTCAGTACCTCTTCAATACCTCTATCCTGTTCTTTTTTTGTAATTTATTTTCATGGGTATGAATGTTTTGTCTGTGTGTATGTCTGCTCACCAAATGTGTGTCTGATGCTCTTGGAGGCCAGAGAGGGCATCAGTTCCCCAAGTCTGGAGTTATATACAGTTCATGAGCTGCCATGTGCTGGGAGTTGAATCTAGATCCTTTGGAAGAACAGCCAATGCTCTTCACCATTGAGCCATCTCTCTCCACCCTCTCCAGCCCTGTTTTTTGATCCCTTCTGTTTTCATAAACACAAAAAAAATGTTCTGGGTAGAAATATGTGCTGTACGTTTATGAACTTCCAACTTTTTTCAGGTTGCCATGGGCCAATAGTTATAAGAAATGATAGGCCTGTCATGTTCCACTCGATTGCTCCCCAACTGTAAGATTGCTCAAGGGTGTTAATAGTTGAATGGATTGTATTTAACACCAACTTAGAGCAATGTCATACTTTGACTATAGATTTCTTCTAAATAGACTTTTATGATGACTAAGGAAATTTAGACTGTATGAAAGAACATGTGTTTTAAGCGAAAGTGAAATGTGGCATGAATTAGCAGCCCTGAATTTTGCAATATCAATGTGTACAGCCAGTAATTCTTGCAAGAAGCTGAACCTTATTCAGGATATCTTCAGCCCCCATCTGTCTTACTTTATATCTCTCATCTAAGCCTACACATTGCGATTCTTTTCCTAGGATCTGCACATAGCGACAACACTACTCAGTAAGATTGAATCTGGAGCTGGAGTTCCTTCCTGGTCTGTATTCCTGTCAGGCTTGAGCAACCCTCTTCTCTGTCCTGCGAGTTTCTCTTTGATGAAATGGTCATTATATTTATTGTACATTACAGAAATGAAGCATGGGTGAGTTTATCAAATGCCTTATAAGTGTAACTGGTACATACTGTGCTCTAGTTAAATCCTGTCATCATGCCTGCAATCTTTATCCCTGTGTAGAGCAGGGAATGGAAAGCGTGGCTCTTGAGCCTTATCTGGCTTATTTGGTCTCTACAATATGCAAGCAAAGAATGATGTTTACATATTTAAAAGTTCATAAGCAAGAATAAAAGAAAAATAGCCATCATAGATATATGTGGCCCAAAAGGTAAAAGCATTATCTGATAATATAAGTTTGCCAGTTCCTTGACCAGAGGGTGATTTTTAATTCGACTATTTAATCTACCTTCAATGAATATAATTACCGACCCAAGGTTTAAACCATCCATATGATTATTATTTTTGTTTATTACCTGAGAAAAATTTTCCCCATTACTAACTCTCAAATCTTCAGGGTCAGCCTGGTCTACGGAGTGAGTTCCAGAATGGCCAAGGGCTATGTAGAGAGAGCCTGACTCACAACAAAAACAAAACGTGTTAGTAGTTACTTCAAGATTACATCATGATCTTAAGCATAGTGGAATTTACTGCGCATTAGTACTGTGTCACCCCTGGATAATATGAGAATCTCACTTCATCTAATGCTATCGCATCCTTCTTTGCCCTAGTTATCATAGAATCTAATTCTGTATACATTTTTGTTTACTTCATATTTACCCTTCATGATGCTCTCTGTGTTCCACAAACTTCAGGGCCTGAGGTCTAGGCATTTTCTCTTTTGAAGGAACCCCTTTTAGGCCTGCCATCTATGCATTTGAACTCCTTTTAGAATTTCTTTGGATTTGGTTTGGTTGCTGAGAAATTCTTTCTGGATTTGTCTGAAAAGTCTTTCTTTTGCCTTCCTTCCAGAGTCCATTGTTCACGTACTGGGTCATGGGCGCAGTTACTGTCTTTTAGTGCTTCAGCACCCTAGCCACATTGTTTCTGAAGTTTCCTGTGAGTCTTGCTCCTTTGAAGTTCCTGTGCTCTTTCCTCTGGCAATGTTAAAATTTTCTTTGCTTTCAGAAGTGTTCCTGTGATTGCCTAAGTATTGTTTCTTTGTTTTATCCTGTAAGAAGTTCATAGAGCTTTGAGAAGCTAGGATTGTTTTTGTATCTTCACTTTCTTTTCTGGTTAGTTCAGATCTATATTCCAGGAAAAGGTTTTATCTATTGCTGGGCCTGATTTTATACTAAACTCGGTGTTTCTAATATCATGCACCAATCCACTTTCTTCTAGAACTTTCTTTGGCCTTTTGGAGATTGAATCTGGCATCTGGTTTCTTAAAGCCACATTAATTATGTGTACTTAAAAGCCCCTATCTGGCTGGGCGTGATGTCAAGAACTTTGAAACCAAGCATTTGGAAGGCAGAGGCAGGCAGATCTCTGTGAGTTCAAGGCCAGCCTGCTGTACACAAGCTCTGGGATATCCAGGGCTGCATAGAGACACCCTATCTCAAACAAACAGACAAACAAACAAACAAACAAAGTAAATAAAAGCCTATACCTGATCACTTAAATACCTGGACTACTTCTTGTAGTTAATTGTATCATCTATTATGGTCCCTCCTACTTTTTCTGGTTATTTCTTGACATGGAAGGTAATTTTTCTTAAAGTTCTTAAAGACTTCCATATACCATTTCCAACTTCTATAATGGCTATTCCAGGCAGCAAATTTGGCATCTCTCTCTCTCTCTCTCTCTCTCTCTCTCTCTCTCTCTCTCTCACACACACACACACACACACACACACACAAGTGTATATTCAGGCAGAGCATGTAGGTCTCATTTATCCTCCCTACTATCAGATGTGAAGACAGGCATATGCAAAAAAAAAAAAATCACACTTCAGGAGGCTGATAATTACATCCTAAGAAAATTCAAGAAAAAGTATTAGGCAGAAAATATGTCATTTGGTTTTATTCTATAGAATTCTGAACAGTAAATTGAATTCTATCAGAAAAAAGTGGCACATTTTTGTTCATGCCATTGATAAACCTTCCATTTGACATAGTTGTCAACTAAAGATGCTAACAACATTTGAGAGTGAATGGAAGTGGTCACTACAGGAGTAGGATGGGTGACATGAGATCCTAAGCAATGGTGCAAGCAGCATAAATAGATAGTGAGCCTAAAAACAAACACACAAACACACAAGACAATGCCGAGACAAGAGCATATACACTGTTCTAACACTTTACAATGTCCCAAAGCTGCTTTATTCTTACAGTGGGGCTGTAAAACTAGTGAGGAACGGCCATGAGCAAGGATGGTAGGAAGCAGTGGCAGCCTGTGGTAAACACACACACACACACACACACACACACACACACACACACACACAAGCAGGCAAGTACCTACTCTCTGTGTGCCATCCTAAATCCCTGTCAGTAAGTCACTGTACGTCCCACGGGCTTATGATTCTATAATAATATATATTTCTCCATCAAGTTGGCTATGTACACAAAGGTGTGTACAAGACATTTGTGAGTGGTCCCTATCTCCCAAGCGGCCCGAAGTATTGATTAACTGATCTTCACTGGCTTCTCTCTTCTCTTTGCAGAATTAGCTTTCAGGAGTTTGAAATACAGCCTTTGGCTTTTCACCAATGTGAGTCCAGTATCTGGCAAAACTTTGATTCTGTCCCAATGCCCAGAAAAAAATACACTTGTATGGAAAAAAGAGCCCCCCTCAAAAAACAAAACAAAACAAAACAAACAAAAAACAAACAAAAAAAACAACTATGGGCTTGATATCCTGAGTTTTATGTGAATAGCCACACACGTTCTCCTCCCAGGAGCCCCTTTGCCTGATGACTGGGAAAGGGTTTCAGCTTAGGCCTGGAATCACCAAGATCCCAGGTGAGAAACAAGAGAGCCTGTGACCCCACCCCCCCACCCCCAGCTTAGCTGGGAGCCACTGCTCATCAGAAACCTTGCTTTTTCTAAAGCTCATAGCTTTCCCAGCTCTCCATTGTCTTTAACATTTTCGGGTTTTTTGTTTGTTTGTTTGTTTGTTTGTTTGTTTTTCTAATTGCTTTTTGCTTGCTTTTCTTGTGTGACATTTTGGGTATGAATGACCCCATAGGTTCATATATTTGAATGCTTAGTCACCAGGAAGTGGCACTGTTTGAAAAGATTAGAAGAATTAAGAGGTGTGGCCTTGGAGGAAGTGTGTCTCTAGGGATGGGCTTTGCGATTTCAAAACCCTGTGGCAAACCCAGAGAGAGTCCCCCCACACCCTCTGCCGAGGGATCAGAATGTAGAACTCTCAGATTCCTCTTCTGCCTGCACCATGTCTGCCTGCATGCTGCCGTGCCCCTTGCCATGGTGATAATGGATGCACCTATGAAACTCTAAGCAAGCCCTCAATTAACTGCTTTCTTTTATGAGTGTTTCCTTGGTCATGGGATTTCTTCACAGCAATAGAACAGTGAGTAAGGCAGGTAGAGAGAGTAATTTTTCTTCCTTGGTGTGGCTACTGTAGGTTGTTCATATTCTACTGAATGGCTCCACACACATGTGTATACATGGGCAGCAGAAATTGTACTATGTGGGTTATAGAAGAAGAATGAGGAGGAAGAGGAGGAAGAGGAGGAAGAAGAGGAAGAAGAAGAGGTGGTGATGAAGATGTGGAGGAAGAGGAAGAGGAGGATAATGACATGTCAAAGGCTATTTGAGGAGGGGAAAAGGTAATTAGGTATGATCAAAATACATTGTATAATTTTGTGAAATTGTTGGGGAATAAATGAAAATATTACTTAAAGAAGAGAACAAGAAAGAAGAATGTTTTAGTCTTTCAGGTTCCTCCATGATGCATTTCGATTGAAATATTTGACTTAAATGTAACCTAGACCAGCCGAAGAGCAAGCATGCACTGGGCCTAGGCTCCCTACACATTTGTAGCAGATGTACATCTCGGTCTTCGTGTGGATCCCTAACAATAGGGCAGGGCTGTCTCAGACTCTGTTGTCAGTCTTTGGATCCCTTTCTCCTAGGTGCACTGCCTTAGTGAGAGAGGATGCACTTAGACTTACTTGCTAAAACCTGTTGTGCCAGGGCAGATTGGTACCCTGTGGAGCTTCCTTTTTTGAGGGGAAGGGAACGGGAACAGGAGAGGAGTTTATAAAGGTGGAACTGAGAAGAGAGGAAGGAAGGGGGTTGAGATTGGCATGTGAAGTGAATAAATACATTTAAAAAGTAACTTAAAGTCAATTATTAACTAAAGGACACTAAGAAATGTTAAGAATTGAAATATGGCTCCCATTATTCCTGTCTTAGATCACAGTAAGCCAGCCAGCTCATGCGTATGGCTTACTGTTCATACCTCATTTGGCTGGTGGAAGAATGCAAGTCCACACAAAGGACAGTTTATGCCTAACCCTGAGGTGTGACGTCATAGCTGAACCCATGTCTATAAAACAAAAGGAAGCAGAAACAGCTTTCCTGGACACTCATGGGCACGAAATGCGTGTGTGTAACATGGAAGCTCTGCTCTTTCTTCTCTGCCACCAAGATCTGCTTTCAGTGCATTTTATCTAACCATGTCGTGGGTTTCAGCTGATGCATGTTCAAAGCCACACTTCTGGGTCACCTTGAGTATAAACCCAATCACTGAACATTGTTTTGAATTAAAATATAGTAGTGTTAAAAAAAAGTTCTCCAAGTAGATGTTATTTAGGAAATAATTTGGTGAATAATAGAGATACCACTTTAACTTTCTTAATAATGAGTTACTTTCCCTTAAAATAACCAAACATCCATTCCTTCTGAAGTAAGCATCAGAAATTGTGGAAACAAAGAGTCTGTTAACACAGCCTCTCATCCTTTCTCTTACCCTTGGAATCATGTGGCCAGCAAAGACAAAGGGAGACCTGTGATTGCAGGAGGAGAGATTTCGCCTGTATTTAAAGGGTCATTTGTGGGATGCCTCGCTAAGTCTGTGGTAGGCAAGACTGACTCCTGTTATGAGGTGTGAGCTTTTCTGCATTTCAAAGATGCACCATAAAACCTAGATGACAAAATGCCCTCTGATACCAGTGAAATATCATTCCAATCTATACATATTACCTCACTCGTGGTAGTGAATGGGCTCAGCTGGTGGGTCACTTATTAACAGCACTTTATATGAGAGATGTCATGAATCTTACATGAAAACCACACACATATCTATATCTAAATCTAAACATGTATCTAAGTCTAGTACTAAGGAGACTAAATGTTTATTGTTGATGGTTTATAAAATTAAAATCTTTCACCGTGTCATGCATCAACAATTGAAACCAATGTTCACAATTTCAACAACAACAACAACAACAAAAGCCATATATTGTTTTGCTACATTTGATTCCTCATAAAGCATTTCCCCATGTTGTTAAATTTTCCCTGAAAGGACCTATAGTGGTTGAATATTCCTTATCAGCATGATTGCACTATAAAATGGGTTATAATCCATCTCTGTATTTTACACATAGAGGCTGTCTCACTTTTATACTACTAGGAAAACCTTTTGTCTTTTTAGTTTATCTTTTCTTATTTTTCTTTTTCATGAGTTTTATATATACCGAGTCTCGCTCTATTTATGACTAAGATTTCTCGGAACCATATAGCTCAGGCTAGCCTCAAACTTGCAATCCTCCTGCCTCTGTCTAAGTGTTAGGATCAAAGGTGTGAGTCAGCAAACCCACCTCTTAAACAATAACATCATCATCAACAACAACAATAACACAACAAAAGAAACCCCACTTTCATAAGAGAGTCTCAGAAAAACACTCAAAGAGAGAAGTGAGCTCCTAAGGCCTGTGATAGGTTTTTGTGGCTATTTTTCAGTGTTCTTCCTGTCAGCCAGTAGAACATGTTTGCTATGGTTTGCATAGTGGAATCTCCCCCAAACTCTGTGTGCTGCTGTAATAGCATTAAGAGGTAAGATGTAGGGCTAGAAAGATGGTTCAGTGGTTAAGAGCACCGGATGCTCCTCCAGAGGTCCTGAGTTCAATTCCCAGCACCCACATGGTGGCTCACAACTGTCTGTAATGGGGTCCAATGCCCTCTTCTGGTGTGTCTGAAGAAAGTGACAATGAACTCACATACATAAAATAAATAATAAAATAAATCTTTTTTTTTTCTTTTTTAAAAAAGAGGTGAGATGCTAGCCTGGATGTGTTAACTCACTTGGTAGAGCGCTTGCCAAGCATTTGCAAGGCTCTGAGTCTAATGTCAGTAGCACAAAAAGAAAACAAGTAGAGAGATGAAAAAGAGGTGATCCCTTTGAGTGATTAAATGACTGGAAATCATTGAAAAACAGAACCATTTCCCACTCCCACCCACTGGGCTCTTCAGAGCTGAGCTATTGTGATTGGATGAGTGAATCTGAGGAAGGCTCTGGGTGGTGAGGTCACCTCTCCTCCTCTTCCATGCAAGGACACAGTGTTCTTGCTCTCCAGAGAGCAACAAGGCTCTGTCCTCAAACCAGACAGGCCAGAGTGCTCAAGTGTCAGCACGAGATCTTGGACTTCCAGCTCCTAGAACCTTGAGAAAAACCTTCTGTTCTTTATAAATTATCTGGTCTAGATTATTTTATTATGGTAGTAAGGAGCCTCTAAGGAGCTGAACATATTCTTGAGGCTTATATGCTACATATACATAATTTTATGTTAGACATACCCAAATGTTTTGTGTATATGTGTATTAGTGTGTTTTGTGTGTAAGTGTATTATAGTGCTCAGTTTTTTAAGACCATTCTGTATTTTCTTGGATCACTGCTTCTGCCTGCTGCCTATATCTCTTTTCCATTTAAAGCAAGACTGACCTGAAACATATGCAAACTATCAGTAAAATGGACTTTCACAATCATTTCTACTGAAGACTGTCAGCTTGGTTTTGCAATGACCATAGCATTGACTTATGATTGTACTGATATTATTTTATGGTTTGTCTATCATACCCCTAATAACCATTGATGTGGTCTGCCTTCTCAGTTTTATAAAGAGACTGTTTGTAAACTGGTACATCAGTGTTTTAATTAGTACTTATCTAATTATTTAGTATGGTTTGGAATTTTTCCTGTTCTATCCAGACTCTGGCTCTACTAACCTGTAAATACCTATCAAGTTCTTTGTTGGGCTTTTCTTTTTCTTTTTTTTTCCCTTGTTCCGGTCAACCCCTCTCACTCCGCTTGACCCCGCTCACTCCGGCCAGCTACCCTCGCTCCGGCCAGGCCCGCTCGCTCCGGCCACCCCCGTACGGCCCTGCTCGCTCTGGCGGGCCCCCGCTTGCTCCAGCCATCCCCGTTCGGCTCCGCTTGCTCCGGACAGTTGTTGGGCTTTTCTTTTCTTTTCTTTTCTTTTCTTTTTTTTCCCAATTTTTATTGGATCTTTTCTTAATTTACATTTCAATTGCTATCCCGAAAGTCCCCCCCCACTCCCTTCTCCCTGCACCCCTGCCCACCCACTCCCACTTCTTGGCCCTGGCGTTCCCCTGTATTGGGGCATATAAAGATTGCATTACCAAGGGGCCTCTCCTCCCAATGATGGCTGACTAGGCCATCTTCTGCTATACATGGAGCTAGAGACACAAGTTCTGGGGGTTCTGGTTAGTTCATATTGTTGTTCCTCTTCTAGGGTTGCAGACCCCTTCAGCTCCTGGGGTTCTATCTCTAGCTTCTCCATTGTGGGCCCTGTGTTCCCTCTTATAGATGATTATGAGCATCCACTTCTGTACGAGACAGCTATATCAGGGTCCCTTCAGTAAACACTTGCTGTCCTATGCAATAGTGTCTGAGTTTAGTGACTGATTATGGGATGGATCCCCGGTGGGTTAGTCTCTGTATGGTCCATCCTTTCATCTTAGCTCTAAACTTTGTCTCTATAACTCCTTTCATGGGTATTTTGTTTCCTATTCAAAGGAGGATTGAAGTATCCACACGCTGATCTTCCTTCTTGATTTTCTTGTGTTTTGCAGATTGTATCTTGGGTATTCTAAGTTTCTGGGCTAATATCCATTTATCAGTGAGCGCATATCCAATGACTTCTTTTGTGATTGGGTTACCTCACTAAGAATTATGTCCTCCAGATTCATCCATTTGCCCAAGAATTTCATAAATTTATTTTTTATGTTGTTTTACGAGAATACTTTATATAATAAAGACTTTTCCTTGTAGTTGTCTTTGATGCCAGGGCTTTTCTCCCCATCTATCATCTAACTCCATAATTTGGGTCAAGAATTAAAAACTATTCAGAAGAGAGCAAGCTTTAGAGTGATGTTAAGGTTTGACATTCATGTCCTTTATTAAAGCTACCATTCAGTCAGCCTACAACTACATATCAGATACCTTCCCTACCCAGGGCCTAGTGGTGGCCCGTTTAGTTCACAAGGAGATGTTAAACACAGATTCTATCTTCAAGGATCTTAAGGCTTTATAACATTGGTGAAGCAAACCATCAAGGAAAAAGAAAACAGTATGTAGACAGACAGACAGTTATTGTACAATAACTACCTTTCAGGAAGCAAGCAAGTAATAGAAAAAAAGAAGAAAAAGAGATAACTTCTCTCCTGATAGAAACTGTAAGATAGCATGCTCAGTTTTAGATAACTCAGGTTTTTTTTCCTTTCACTTTTTTTTTTATGGAATAAATTAGAAATGATGTGAAACTTGTAGGGAAACCGCAAATTCAGGTCCCCTTGAGCAAGATAAAGCACTTAACCAGTAACAATTAGCCCTCATTCTATGAATACATCTTTGAGTCAATGAATAAATGATGTCTAAGTTCTTACTTTGTCTACAGCAGCCTGGAGAAGACATGTCACTGGGGAGCTGGCCTTGTTTGATGGACAAGAGCAAGTGGGAGACCTGGGAGAAGAGATGAAGCCTGGCTTAAGGCATGGTCTGCTGAGGGTGGCCTGTCTCTCCTTTACCTATCAGAGGCCGAGCTGCATGACAATCTGCTTCAAGACTGAGAGACTGTTAGCCTTCAGTCTGCAGAGGCTGTTGTTGCTGTAGGTATTGTCTAGTAACTCTCAATACATCCTTAGTACATACAAAGAAACCTACTAAACCCTTTGCATGCAACATGCCATCTAATCTACTTGATAACTCTGAAAAAGAAGATGCAACGCTGACACCTGTCTTCCTTCACAGAGTCAGAATATAATTAGAGTCAAGAATTGGCTGACATGCTAGAAAATTCTAACTTTGGGGGAAAAATGCCACAAAATTTATAACCCGTTATTGGTAACCTATGAGATAGCACCATCAGAAGGAACTTAAGGATCTAAATGATCTTGGCATAGGTTAAGAAATGATTGTGTTAACAAAGATGGCTAGTGAGATGACTCGGTGGATAAGTGGACCTCTTGCAGAGCTTCCAGAGACCACAAGGAGTGTCACAACCATTTGTAATTCCAGATCCAGATTTAGGAATATACTATTTCAGAAGCCTACAACTGTTGGCTCCAGAAAATTGACACTCCTCTTAGACTTATAGCCACTGGCAAGAAGTGAGCTCACATGCCTATCTCTAGCCACAGCTGTAGGTCTTAGAAACATAACAGACAAAGAAAGTCACACCAACAGTGTGGTGTGGGTGGTAAGTGTAAAGCTTTTGTCTTTATTATACATGAATAACATATATATGTAATGTATAATGTGTAATATGTAGAAGATTGAATATGGAATATAGACTATAGGCTATAGAATACAGAATAATATATAATATGCAATAAATAATATATAATGTATACTATGTAATATAATGTATAACACAGGTCACAGTTTTGAATGAAAGTAACCTAATATCCTTTTTTTTTTTTTTTTCAAGACAGGGTTTCTCTGTGTAGCTGTCCTGGAACTCACTTTGTATAGACCAGGCTGGCCTCGAACTCAGAAATCCGCCTGCCTCTGCCTCCCGAGTGCTGGGATTAAAGGCATGCACCACCACACCCAGCTTGTAACCTAATATTCTTAAACTGCCTAGCAAAATCAGTAACCATTTGATAAAAGTGGAGAAACATGGAAGATACAAGATCAAAGCAATTCAGGTGTCTCAACGAGACATTGTAACAGTGACTGCTTATGTGGTTTAGATTAGGTATATAAATGGTAGCCAAGAAGATCAGTAGTGTAGCAGGGTAGAAATACATCAAATGTGTGTAACCTTGACTTTGGCATAGAAAGGACTTTAGTGGGCCCAAGACATCACAAACTATATCATATTAGCACTTTGAGGATGAGCATCTGCCATGCTTTACGTGCTGCATGCTGTCAGGGTGCTCAGGTAAATCCACACTTTGGACTCCTATCGTGCAAATCAATCCAGATACCAACCTACAGCTTCCCTTGGCCACCATGCAGCTAAAGCCCACCTTGAGAAGCTGCACATGAACATCTGTGACAGAGAGAAAGGAAGAGGGAAACAATAACACTTTGGGGGCATACACACATAATTTGTTTGTTCTATATACTTACATGGATGAGATTTACAGGGAAATCATGAGCCATATATAACATATCAAAAGAAAAGAGTGGACTGGCAAGATGATTCAGCCAGCAAAGATGCTTGTCACCAAGTTTGAGGAGAAGAGCCACATGATAGGAGAGAATCAACAGCTGAAAGTTGTCTGCCAACCTTCTCACACACACACACACACACACACAAAGGCAAGTGCATACCTGTCTGCACACACACAATAACTAATGTATAAAAATGCAAAAATATTAAAAAGGACAAGATAAATGTTTAAAGGTGAGCTTATCGTTGCAGATACAAGGTCCAGCACATGAAGTGTGGGAGGCAGAGAGAGAGAGATAGAGAAAGAGAGAGAGAGAGAGAGAGAGAGAGAGAGAGAGAGAATGCCTATAAGGAATTGAACATGTTTTATTCACTCACTTCATATTTATATAGCTGAGAAGTATTTATAATCTTTGCAGCCATCCCATTAGCATTTCTTCTTAGGTGTTTTCTGTTTCCTACAAAATGTATGCTGTTTTGTTTCTAAGCCATCTGGGGATGGGGAAGGAAGGAAGGAGGCTTCACATATTTCACATGCATGAGATTTGACGTGGGCTGTAGTCCTCTACTTCCTGGTGGCTTCCCAGCAGATGTTGCAGTCATGACTTTATTCAATTCCTGTTGGATGTCTGCAAATCTCTCCTTTTGTAAGTTTTCCCTTTATCTCTGGGAAGAGGCAGTGAAGTTTGCTTTCTGCCAGGTGGCTTTGATTCCTCCCAGTGTCTGGAACATCAACAGAGCTCCGGGGGCAGTCCCATGCATCTCTCTAGCAAAATAAAAAAGAATACACAGCGGGGGGTGGGGGGGGGGAATCAGAATCACTGTGTCTCATTGCCAACACCTTTACAAAAGGTCTGGTGCATGATTAAAGGTTTACAACCTGATTATCTGCGAAGAATACCCCTCTAAAGACTTGGCAGATTGAAAAAGAGAAGACCATGCTGGGACTAAAACAAGTGTGATACAGGGAATGCATCCACTCTGGGAGAATGCACAGTGAGGCATTCTGTACATAAAAGGTCAGGACAGGCACAGGGAAGAAACCACTGCTTTTAAAGGGCCATGGTTTTTGTGAGATCCTTGAATGGTGGGTGAGACGGCCTTCCAACCAAAGTCTGTTACACGGCTGGCCGTGCAATCTTCCAGACACCTGTAGGTGTGCGCCCTGTAACACAGGAGCCCTACTCCTGATGCCTGAGCTGCTCAGTTGATGCTGCTCAAAAGAAGTCTGTTGCACAAATGTGAGCACTCGGTGCATAGACGGATGCAAGAGGAAGGTCTGAGAGTATTAAAGAGGTAGTGGGCACGAGGAGAACTGAGTCCTTTGACAAAGAGCCTTAAGCTGACTTCTCATTGGCAGGCTGCTCACATCTCTCAGCCGTTAAGAGGACTGCGTTTCCTTTGTCTAAAGCGTTGAGTGGTTATGAATAGTAAGGATAGGCCATCTGTAATTATTTTTTAATTATTAATGGTTTTGTTAGATCCTTTCCCTTTTACATTACATTTCTGTTAATGTAAGTTAAAGCACATGTACTTCAGTTCCCAAGCTGCTCTCCAGTGTGGCTGTCATTGTTTCGTGACATTACTCTGGCTGTCTCAGAGATGTCTCTGGAAGAGCCTGCCTCCATCCAGCTACCCTGGCCATGCTAACAGATTCAGGTACTGTCTGCCAATACACGTCCACTGACCACAGCATTAGTCATGATCAAATTGTTCAATTCCCAATGGTGTCCAGTGTCAGAGGCATGGCATGCACAAAAGCTTTAGGCTCTTAGCCACAGTCTCAAAGGTGAACGCAGGGACATCTATTTCTATATGGAGCTCTGGGTGAAAGGTCTTTTAACATTTTACATGTGCAAAGGTTTTTCACTTAACTAGAAGGTAAGTGAGGAGAAAAGGGTAAGTTTGAAAAAAAATTAGAGGGAGAAAACTGCCGCATATGTTTAGTGGTCTGACTAAAGGCTGGCTGAGTAATTTAATCAGAATAAATACTTAGTATTTGGAAATTAGGAAGATAATGACACTCAGAAATGTATGGGGAAGCTTTCCTTTGAGAGAAGAAAAAAATCCACCATTTAATCAATTTTTCATCACCAGCAGAATGGCTTTTGATGACACTTCATCCCCTTGGAGAAGCTGTCCAGGGCCTGTTATTTACCATGGGACCTGGTATCAGATTTAGCGTTAAACATCCCACACAAATTCAGGTATAATGGGCCCAGTGAACAAAAAGGCAAAGAAGAGAAAATGGATGAGATTCTAAATTTTGTTTTATTTTATATAACACTTAGCCTGAAGATTGCAGTCTGAGAAGAAATGGCCAGTGACTGGTCAGGACTGGCCAGAGCCAAGAGGACTGGCAGAATGGAAGGTCTGAGGCAGAGGAGGGCAGTAAGCCTCAAGGAACCTTACTTGTAAGGAAGCAGCTATGTCTCCAAAAGTACACAGTTAACATACAGGGGACTGAACACAAAAGCTACTAAAAATGACCGGATAAATTATGCAAAGGGATTTCTGGATTTCTTTCAAGTAATTAAGTTTCGATTTCTTACATTTATTTTCGTTCCAAGAAGCACAAGGCGCCAATGACTGCAGAAGTCCTCACTGATTGTTCCAATACTTTCCGTTAGATTTCGTGACTGGACTTCACTTTGAACAGACGCAAATACACTGACTGGACTGTGAAAATTCCCTGCGGGTAAACACAGGGGAGCCTGCAGGAGGCTAGGAAGAAGGACTTGGCTTCTGCCCTTAAGGTTTCTGGGAGAGGAGGGACGAGGCCTCTCTCTCTCTCTCTCTCTCTCTCTCTCTCTCTCTCTCTCTCTCTCTCTCATTCAGAGATGTGTGGATTCGCACTCGGCTCTCTGCAGAGTTGAGAGAGGAGGGGGACTTCGGTCCTCTCTGCTGGCTCCTTGCTTCCAGTTTTAGTCTTGTCAGAGGATCCAATCAGCTACCATCCCCTCCTGGCCACTCTTAGCCGCAGCGAACTCACTAGCGGCAACAGTAGGAACCCCTGGGAGCCCCGGGCCTGCTGGCTACCCTCCTCCCATTACCAGAGAGCTTTTTTTTGAAAAGCTTCTCTGCTCTCTCACTCTCAGCTCCTACTCCTCTCCTGCCTGGTATATAAGCCTTACATTTGGCCGAAGCTCAAGTCTCCTACCACGTGAGCTCTCTGTGCTAGCCATGTAATTTTGACCTTATTTGCCCAGTGGATTCAGAAGGTGGGGGATGGAGGAGATTGTGAGTGTCCTTCCCTGGCGAATTCACAGATCCTTGGGAGTCCCAAGAACTCTCAATTTCAGAGCTCTTTCCCTCCTTTTTTTTTTCTTTTTTCCCTTTCCTTTTCTTTTTCCCCTTTCTTTTTCTTTCTAGGTACAGCCAAGGCTCAGGAGTTTTGTCATTCCTCCACATATCAAGTCAGTGTCCAGTGAGAAGATTTGGGGGTGGGGCTCGTCCTCCTGCAGAATCTGAAGCAAGTTGCATTTAATAATGTGGAAAAAAGGGACTTTAGAAATCATCCTTCTCTTTTCCATGCTCATTTAACTCGAGTGTGTTGGCACACTGAATAGTGCAGATTTGTCTTTTGAGAAATCTTTCTTGTAGTGCATTTCAATTCTGTTTGAAATACAAAGAAATCACACTGCCCTTAATAAATTAAATTTTAATAAAACACATTAAGTCCAGTAAAATATGAATGCACTACTTAAAATTTTAATAGTAAATTAAGACCCAGAAAAGAGGAGACAGTGGTTTGTCCCCCTGGGATGGCTTCGGGGCATCAGTCGATTTCTGAGTAGGGGGTGGGTTTGAACTGCAGGGACCCTCTTCGCCTGGAGGGAGGCACTTCACATCTGTCTGCATCTGGCAGCGGATGGAATAGAAGCTACTGTCGAACAAAGAGGCAGGTGGGAAGAAAGAGAGAAACCCCTACTCTAATCACACAGTTGATATACTTCTAGACAACCCCCACCCCTTCGATTTGCCTAAGTAGGTGTCTATGTTGTCAGATTCATTGAGTTTGGGGTGGGAGGGTTTACAGACAACTGTATATTGAGGTCATCTTAAACAAGCTTGTAATCTGGGTCCAATTTACTTCTTGCCAACTTTCCAGCAGCTTAAATTCCCATGCTAAGGAGGGGGTGTCAGGGGAGTGGATCTGGATTCTTTTTCCCAGATCAGCTTCCACATTCTACAGATGCTGAAGTACTTCCCAGCAAAGCCTTGGGCAAGACTGAAATGGGTTTTATTGATATGACCACGAGAATGCTGGTATCCTGGACACTCCTAGAGGGAGAGATTGCAAGACTCCAAGTCTTGCCGATGAAGGAAGAATTGCATCTTCTCTCTAATGCAACATAATCACTGCTGTTCACTTTTCACTTGGAGTAGGAGAAGAAGTGAAACTCTGACTTGACTCTTAAAAATGCACCAGCTTTCTAGAAGGAAGGAGACAGGGGGCTATTTCCAAGAGTCAGGAACAGTTCCTCTCCAGTCACACACACTCACGTCACTTGGGAATTAGCTAACAGTGAGGTTTCTTTTTTTGTCTGGAATTAGAGATATCACTAAAAAATATTTCAGAGCTGAACAATTATTTAAGGCTAACTTAATGATGCATGGAATCCAATCATCAGAAAAAAAAATGTTTCATGGAAGTTTTCTTGCTCAAAGGAATAGTTTAGTCAATAAATTTCATATTAAGCAAAGTTTGTCCAGTCAGTTCAACAGTATCCTCTCTATTTCATGAATTTATTACACTATCTTATTTACCATATAAAGTGGTGACAAGTGTTTAGCATTTTGGAGATCAGTTGTCAGTTGGTATTAAAATCAAGATTAATTCATATTAACGATATGCATTTCTCAATACTCCCAGATGACAACATACATTAATACAACTATTACAGGTGATTAAGCACAGTGAAAGAGGGGGACAAAGAGTGATTCAAACACCCCAAATATTTGATTTTGCAATTCATGTTCAGCAGACTGTTGCCACAATAGTGTTTGGCAAGTCCTCAGGGCTGCTTTTGACTTTACATCTAATTAGACACCTAATGAAAGAGAAGAATCCTTCCCCATGCGGTTTTCCTCCTTGGTATCTTTTGTGCCTTTATTTATACACATAAACACACTACTTAGGAGTTGAAACACCACAAAGTTTTTTTTTCTCTTCCTATAACTCACTCACTGTAACAGTCTGGGGGAACTAGGTGGATGAAAACATTTGTCTTCCCGATGTTTTCTACTCTGCTCAGAATTTCTTTGGGCATGTGGTCCTTCCTCACTCAACACTGAGCAAAAACACACCCACATATTTTAATGGATTTTTATTAGTCATTTGAGATGCTCAACAGTTTATACTAATTAGACCATCCAAAGCCTTTGGAAGATTAAGCAAATTGGACAACCCTTGTTAATTAGAACATAATTTGAAGTTTGAAATTATATCACTGATGAAGTGGTCTAATTAGTATGACGATATGTTAATGGACCAGCGAGACACTGGCAATGGGGTTTGGTATGGACCTCGCTAAGGCATGCACAAAAATTCTCTCTCTTATACTGGCATTAATAAAAGATTTCTATAGACTCTAGCTTTTCCACGACGACATACAATTTATATACACACAATGCCCACAGTGCTGTTCATTTTTTCACTATTATGAAAACTAATAAATTCGTCAAGCTGAATTAAGCATACAAATCAGACGAGGCATAGCAGATTACACGGTGAAGCTTGGTGTCTCCCGAGCCTAAATGAAATTTCAATCTAATAATTCCTTCCTAGCTGGGTCATAATTTGTTTAGAGATGCTGTTGTACTTCTTTCAAAGCGCTGTTCACACTATAATTAAATGATACTCAAGCTTTTAACTTTGATTTATTTCATTTTGTGAAGCTTGAGACAGTGAGAACTGCGCAATATTATTTTTTTTTATTTCCTTGAAAATTACCTTGGCTGTTGAGGTAGAAATTAAACACCTAAGCACTTACTTGAGCAGTCTTGCACACAGCCACGTTCTTTCATGTCAACACCCCCCTCTCCGAGTCCGTGCCCAGGCTTCTTAGGGCTCTCAGTGGAGAACATGGCTCGTAGGAATCCCCTTTGGCTACTGTTTATTATTTTCCTTTACGCAGGGGAAGAGAAAGGCGGGCTCCAGACTGGCGAAGAAAAGCGGCAGAGATTTAAGCACCACGGACAGATCCCATCGCGTTGTCAAAGCTGAGGCTTTCTTTGGGGTTTGGGGGTGGGAGTGGGGGACTCCGACGACAGCTTTCCTAACTTGAACCTGCCAGCCCGGGCCTGGATGAGGTCAGGGGAGGATCCGCGGTTTCCTGCTCGCCGCTACCGCCGCAGGGCTTCCGGGTGCTGACTCCCAGAGGGCTCCCCTTTCCACGCTTGCCCTTCACTTTGTTTTTGTCCTAGCGCGCCAGTGCCTCTTAGGCCTTCTGCCTGATCTCACACCTGCTGGCCTTCCCAAGCTCCCAGGGCCTGCACCTGCTCCGGATCACCCCTGTCCCGGACCAGCCACCCGCAGGTCCTCACCGGTATATGCACCTAGTGTCTTCCGCGCTCTGGAAGGTGAGAGTAGCCCCAAGTGCGCAGGACGCAGGACGTAGGGGAAGGATGGGAATGGGAAGGAGAGGAGATAGGTTGTGTTTGGGGGGTTGGAGCTGGGGAGTGGGCCACACTGTCTGCTTTTGAACTGGAACTCAGAATGTGTGTTCACTTCCAGGAAAAGTGGTTTGCACTAGCACAAAAGTGGGAGCAAAGTGTAAGCAAAAAAATAGTCTCTGAACACAGTGACTGTAGAAATGAAGATAAGTGGGACTTACGCCAGTCCGAGTGTGTGTGTGTGTGTGTGTGTGTGTGTGTGTGTGTGTGTGTACACGGTGTTAGTGGCATTCGGCAGCACATGCGCTCTGTATTTCTGGCCCTTCTCTTCCTGTCAGTTGCTCCTTTCCTTTGATTGTAGCTAATGAAGAATAATACATTCCAGAGTCAGGGTTTGCCAGGAGATCCTCCCAAGTCCCAGCTCACCCAGTACTGGACATAGGGAGGAGGTGGAAAAGAGAAGGGGGTGGGAGGAGAGGAATCTGTACATGTGTTAAGGGGGGGATATGCCCATAAAGGGGGGGAGTCGCATGCGCACAGAGGACACTAACGGGCTGTGTGGCTGTCCAATCCGGGGAGAGCTGAGGGAAATCGAGGGAGAGAGAGCCCTGCAGCCTGGCAGACCCACGTCTTTCTGCACTAGGCACCCGCCGGGCGGTGAGATGCAAAGCCCGGGGCTGACCTCAGCAGGCACCAAGGCGGGAGCTCAGAGCAGAGCGGAGGACCCGGGTCGCCGCAGCGTCTAGATCCTCATCCTGGGGAATCAGGGTCACTGGAGCTGACGGGAGGGGAGGGCCCCTGAAACTTAGTGGTAAGCAGAGGGCAGGAGAGCAGGTGGCCAGGTAAGGTGCACCTCACAGTTCAGGGCCAGTCGCATCCAAGGTTGGCTTGGAACTCAACTTTTAGGGGGAGTTTTTTGTTGTTGTTGTTTTCCGAGGGAGGCGGAAATCTGGCAGAAGCAACGGGAGATCTGGAGGCTGGCATTTAGGTGACTGGCACTGCAGGGTGGCCCGAAGCACGGACCTGGCTAGTTGGGTGGGGTTGAGTTGGGGCGCGATTGGAATCAGGAGTTGCAGGCGCAGCGTAGGAGTGGTAACAGTAGAGCGCGTGCGGGGGCAGGGAAGGCAGCGGGTCCCGTGGCAGAGTAAAAGGGGCGGGTGCAGGAAGAACTGAAAGGACCGGAGCCTGAGGGGAGCCAAGGGGGAGCCAGGGCGGGGAGAAACCCACCCAGAGCAGGGCTTCCTGGCAGGAGAGGGCGGGGGAGGGAAGGAGGGGGAGGGCGGGCGGGAGTCAGGCGCGGGAAGAGGGGACTATAACTCGACCGCATCGATGAGCTGGGGCACTTTGGGGTGCTGAGGTCTGAAGCCAGAGCCACCCGGAGCAGGGCAACCGCTAGGGCAGACCTAGCGGGCGACACAGGAGCGGAGCTAGCGGCCAGACTGGAAGAGCCGGGCCTGGAAGCGGTGGCGGCTGAGCACAACTTTGCAGTGTTGTTCCCTCTGCTGCTCCGGCCGGTACTTCTCCGGAGGGTCGGGTAGCTGGGACCGGAGTGCGCCAGCGACGAGCGCGCCGCGCAAGGAAAGATGATGATGATGTCCCTGAACAGCAAGCAGGCGTTCAGCATGCCTCACGCCGGCAGCCTGCACGTGGAGCCCAAGTACTCGGCGCTACACAGTGCCTCCCCGGGCTCCTCTGCGCCCGCGGCGCCCTCAGCCAGTTCCCCTAGCAGCTCCAGCAACGCTGGCGGCGGCGGTGGCGGCGGTGGCGGAGGCGGCGGCGGCCGGAGCAGCAGTTCCAGCAGCAGCGGCAGCGGCGGCGGCGGCGGCGGCGGGGGTTCGGAGGCGATGCGAAGAGCTTGTCTTCCAACCCCACCGGTGCGTATGTCTGCATAATCACCGCTTAAAGGCACATTTTGACAGCCGCCTTTATCTGCTTGATGTTTTTTTCATGTCTGCACAGCAAATCACCCCACACCTCCAACCAATCCCCCCTCTCTTAAGTATTCAACGGGTCTTGCCTTTCATATTAATTTTTATGACCTGGGATGCTGCCTGTGCGCGTGTTGTGTTGTGTTGTGTTGTGTGTGGCTCACTTTTCCTCCCCCTGCACACTGGCTTCTCGCGCAGGCTTCCCCTCTCTTCTCGCTGCTGAGTTTCAGGATCACTGTCATTATTATTATTTTAACGTTCTGGGAATGCTGTAGGCGCGGTGGCAGTGGCGAGCTCTGGGCCGGGGGCTTCCGGAGAGAGCGCTCACAATTCCCTGCTGAGCGTAATGTGTGCCTTCTACTTACAATTGCAGAGCAATATATTCGGCGGGCTGGATGAGAGTCTGCTGGCCCGTGCCGAGGCTCTGGCCGCCGTGGACATCGTCTCCCAGAGTAAGAGCCACCACCACCATCCGCCCCACCACAGCCCCTTCAAGCCGGACGCCACTTACCACACCATGAACACCATCCCGTGCACGTCGGCAGCCTCCTCTTCTTCTGTGCCCATCTCGCACCCGTCCGCTCTGGCTGGCACCCACCATCACCACCACCACCACCATCACCACCATCACCAGCCGCACCAGGCGCTGGAGGGAGAGCTGCTTGAGCACCTGAGCCCCGGGCTGGCCCTGGGAGCTATGGCGGGCCCCGATGGCACGGTGGTGTCCACTCCGGCTCACGCACCGCACATGGCCACCATGAACCCCATGCACCAAGCAGCCCTGAGCATGGCCCACGCGCACGGGCTGCCCTCGCACATGGGCTGCATGAGCGACGTGGATGCAGACCCGCGGGACCTGGAGGCGTTCGCCGAGCGCTTCAAGCAGCGACGCATCAAGCTGGGAGTGACCCAGGCAGATGTAGGCTCGGCGCTGGCCAACCTCAAGATCCCGGGCGTGGGCTCGCTCAGCCAGAGCACCATCTGCAGGTTTGAGTCTCTCACGCTGTCACACAACAACATGATCGCGCTCAAGCCCATCCTGCAGGCGTGGCTGGAGGAAGCAGAGAAATCCCACCGCGAGAAGCTCACTAAGCCGGAGCTCTTCAATGGCGCGGAGAAGAAGCGCAAGCGCACGTCCATCGCGGCGCCGGAGAAGCGCTCGCTGGAAGCCTACTTCGCCATCCAGCCAAGGCCCTCCTCGGAGAAGATCGCGGCCATCGCCGAAAAGCTCGATCTCAAGAAAAATGTGGTGCGCGTCTGGTTCTGCAACCAGAGGCAGAAACAGAAGAGAATGAAATACTCTGCCGGCATTTAGGGACCCTTCTCCAGGGATGGCCCTTTCCCTTCTCCCTCTTTTTTTCTAACCCCCCTCTTGTCTGTCCTGCCTCTTTCCTTTCTACTTTGGCTATCAGAAAACAATTCCGGTAAATGTGAACCCAGACCAAGCCAGGAGCAAAGAAGCAAGCAGCTGAGCCCAAATCAGAGAGATTGTGAACCGGTTTCGCAAAATGAAGAAAAACCAAAACCACAAACAACACAACAGGAAAAGGAATTTGTCCAGTTGTAGCAGAGCTGTCCCCTTTAACTGCACCTCGGCTGCTCGGCTCGGCTTCACCAGAGAAAGCGTGGAGCTGTCAACAGGAAGGCAGAGGGACAAGCTTTTGAAAACCCTGCAAGAATGAGCAAGTAAGATTTGTCTTTGTTCTTACAGACGTCACCTTGTTCACGTTTAAAAGTACACTTTGCAGCTATTTTTCAGAAATAGAAATTGATTCAGGACTGAAACTCGAAGCTAGAGTTGACGCTTAATGTGATATGATAGAGACATCTCTAAAGTATTTTGAATTAAAAAAGATGGCAGATTTTCTGCATTTACACTGTATATTATATATATATATTTTTATTGTGGTTCTTATCGCTTTCTTCCTTCTCTGAAGTGTTAACACTTACGGAAGGAGTTGCGCCTGCTGTGTTCACTGATCTTGACAGCTATTATTAGATTATTGCCGTACAACCCTCTGTAAATTATTAATTTATCTCTCTGGCAACTTAATTTTGTGCACATCCTAATTAATTAAACTTCTTTAGTCTGAAAAAATAAAACCGGCGGATACATATAGCTAGTGATGCTCAAAACATTTCTTTCTTTTTTTTTTTTTTCTTTTTGGTCTGATGTGTTTCCTGGATTTTTACAGCTTCCCACTTAGACTGTGTTCGCTTTGGCCTAGTTGTATATTCTCACTTTGAATGAAGATTGTTTCTTCCCTTTGTTTTTGACTGGTAGTGTTCTAATTTGTGAGCTGACACTCTATAATTGATGTCTTAACCGTGTAGACCAGATTCACTGTCCGAAGTCTTGTTTACTTCCTTACATATTTAATGGGGATTCCCACATTGTCCCCGTGGCACACGCGCTCTCTCACTCACCTTACATGCCTACGCACAGACACATGTACACATCTCTAAGAGAAGAGAAGAAGCAGTTGGAGGTACCACCCACGAGCAGTGTATGCTTTCCCAGCCTTAGGTGCATTCTCCACTTGGTGCTTACTCTGCTGGATTCTAAGATTTCACCAAGGTATTTCCATCTCCTAGTTTTCGATTGCTTTGTTGCTACATTTAGACCTTTATAGGAATCCTTCAGTTTTTCCTTTTAGGAGGTTTGTTTGTAGGGGGAAAATTTTGGAACTATAAGAAAGACAGTGCTTGTAAATTCACAGTGTTTGGTGGAATCCTTTTGGAGCACACACACAAATAGGCACAAAGTGACTGGTACCTTATCTATTGTAAATATTTCATTCAAAATGATGCACATATGAATATATTCTTACAGAATTTGCTGTAATTGCTGATCCATTTGAGGCTCTCCAAAGTTCTGAGTTCTGTATATGACCTCGTTTCTTGTTTTTGTTAATGGATTATTTACTATAGTAATGTATTAAGTTATTTTGAGTGTTGTTTCATTGTCTTTCATTGAAGAGATGATTTTAATGTTTTACTGGCAAAGTATGCTGCTTTTTTCATTAAAATATGCTATTAATATTAAATGACTTTTAAAACGTGATGCAGTTTTTAATCATTTATGTGGGAATTATTTTGGTGCTGATTCTTTTAAAAGACAGGGACACAGAGAGTGGCCACTATTAAAACATGGCTTGGACTTTGTAAGAGGCAACTCCCAGGGAAAGGATAAAAGAACAAGAGGGTTTATAATATCACGTTAATGGCCAGGGCTCATCTCACAGGGCACTTTGCTTTTTAACTTAGATGAAATCATGGTGTCTGGCTCCAGATACCTCCTCTGGAGTCCTTTCTCCAGACTTGAAATAATTCTGTAAAGAGAAGCTTACAAAGCCAAGGTCAGATGGAAACTATTTCAGCCACTCCTTCCCATCTCCTATGGGGCAAAGGAAGAAAGGAACCCAGCCCACATTTCAGTAGCTGTGGGAGGCTGGGTGTGGCAACTGTGGGGGCAGGACTTGGTGACTCAGGAGCAGAGTGCAGCCCCCATCGTTCTCAGTTCTTTAGCCTGTCCTGGAAATCAACCTGGGCTTCTGGCAGATGAATAAACTCTCTGTCTTAGTGTCCTCTGTCTCTGTTTTTTTCTATTCCCTATAACCTTTAAGGAAACTAATATTATTGCAATCGACAGGGTGTGGCTGAGGAAAATCCTGGGTGGTTAAAAGGAACAAAATTTTGCCCCTTTTTGTGACTTTGTCTGGCACAGGAGCTGGAGGAAGTCTATTAAACATTGATGTGGCCATGGGATTCTGCCCACTTGGCACAGCCACTTCTTTTTCTAATCCTACTTTAAGACGATTCCTCTCCCATTATAATAATGTTCAGGTCCTTCACAATTGTTGGGCAATGTATTGGGCTTTCAACGTTTCTTTTTCTAGTAAGGCTATGATTTGTAATTTTACACCAATTATAGTTCATGGAATTAATTGGCATGAGACCATTATATTAATGTATAGATTAAGCAAGAAGAAAAAGAGCAGGTACTGACCTGTCCTAAACACACTCTCTGAGGGTAACTCTTCTTAACTATATTGGCCTTCCCCATATGAAACTGTCATGAGATGTCTCTTTATTTGGAAGAAGCTAAGAAAACAGTCCACAAATATATGACAATTGTTACACTGGCCCAATTTGGGATTAAATGCTGCAGGAAAACTGATTACGGTTTCCAGGCAGAACAAAAATAGTTATAGAAGTTGGATGGCACAGGCGTGGAGAGACCATTTCTTCTATAACTGAAGCAAAGTACATGCCTCAAAAACAAGATATAAGTGTTCATTTAGATTGAATGAGATGCACTTCATAGGTTTGGAAGAAAACACTGGCATATAGTGTTTTAGGAAAAGAAACTGTAAATATAAGCACAGTGACATTGGTGGTTTGGTTCATTCCTGTGTGTAGGAGGGCAAAAAGTTCTGTCTTCCATTTCTGTCCCCATCCTAGGTTTCAGGTTTCCTGGAACTCTTTTTTTTTTTAGACAGCTCTAATCTCAGTTGTCTGGGAAGCAATTTCAGCACCATGGCCAGTAACCATGGGGCTGAGCAGGGAGCGCTCCAACAGCTTACCAGCTGAAGAACTTTTCACTTGTTTTTATTTATTTATTACCCCTCCCCCATTTCAGACCAGAGATAATGAGAGGAATAAGTTGAATGTGTAGCATATCACACTTTCTGATAAGATTTTCATAAGAAATAATTTCGTCTTCTCATGTGGGTTTTAAGTAATGAAGATTTGCTCACCAAGAGAAGAATTAGATGATATAAGATTGATTAGTGTGCTAGTGTCTTCGTGCGATGAATAAGCCATCTCTCAGTATAATCACACAAAATCAGTAAACTGAGAAATATTTTTTGAACAGAGATAAAATAGATGTTTATTCTTCTTGGTTCATTTTGAAGTATAAGTCACATACATATGCTTGCATGGCCAAAATTCTTATGAATTGGAGAACTTTTTACTCCAATAGTTAAGACTGAAGTCCCTCATTTCCCTTTAATTTACCAAGTTCTTATATTCCTGAATTTTTAAAACTGCATCAGACTGTCAGCTCATTTCTCCATTCATTATTAAGAGACTGCTAAATGTGTGTTTTATGGAAACACTAGAATTTTTTAAAAAAGCAAATACATTCTGAAAACTTTTATTAACAAGAGTTGCAGAGATACACAAAGCCAAAGATTTGGAGAGAAGAAAGTTGGGCTTAATGAAGGATTCAAAGGTAAGAATAGACCAAATTAAGCAAATTCCTGAGAAACATTCATTTGGTATTGATTTTCAGTGTACTCACAAAAACACAGCAGAATATGTCTGAAATCTTTGACATATCAATCAAAGCCATCAGCATTCATGACTAATTTTGTATTTTCCCTCCAGCCCACAATTGCTATCTTACTGCAAAAAGATATATTATGGATTGACTTAGCAGCACATTTAGTGATCCTAAATCTTATGTTTCAGAACTAAGTTCTTTTTGTTAACTTCTCTAAAAGCAAATGATTTGATCATTTTGTGTATATAATAACATAAATCCACATTAAAACGAGAAATAAATCATTAAGATGGGGCATGGTGGTACACTCTATGATTATAGCACTCAGGAGACTAAGATGGAAAATCAAGAGTTCAAAACCTGTCTGGGATACATGGTGAGTTCAAGGCCATCTCAGGTTGCCTACTGAGATCCTGTGGCAAAAAGCAGAACACAAAACAACATATCACACATACACTCATTGATATTTAAGAACTCTCTATCATACAAAATTATACTGTCCAGGAAGAATATAGTTGCTATTGTAAGTTACCCATTTCACCAACACATTCACTGCTTAACGAAAAATAACAAAGACATGAGGATTTGAATAAAGTAATTAAAATTTAGAAAGCTCTCTCTTATTTGATATAAAATACATTTGTAAATGAATAACAGGCATGATGACTTGCACTTATAATCTCTGCACATGGGCAGAGCTGAGGCAGAAGTGTTGCTGCAAGCTTGTGGCCATCCTGGGCTAGTTAGTGAATTCCAGGTCAGCCACAAAACCCTGCTTCAAAGCAAAATGGAGCAAATCAATAAGAAAATAACATTTAAAGTAAAAAGAAGTAATAGTATGTCATAAGTGTTTTTTTCAAGTTCAGTTTTTGTGATTCCCCCCCCCCCAGATAATTGAACTGGGGTGTGATAAGCTAAAATGCTTAATTTCAAACTTCAGATGAGTTTATTAATTTTTTATGTATTGAGAAAAGTCTTGAGGAGGGTGGGACCAGATCAATGAAGTACAAAAGTCCCACCTTATTTTTATTAAACATTCTGTTTAGAGGGTAAGCCTCCAACTTTCTAGGCAGGTCATGATAAAGGCTTAGAAACTTGTTTCTGTAATTATTTGGCCTAAGTGATGTTTAATTTTAGACAAAGAATTTACACTAGAATACTAACCTTCACTTTATACTGTAGCTGGCTGGGAAGGGAGGGGCTGCCACCAAATGTAGGGCTAGGTGGACACTGCTCCCATAGAGCAAAGAGGGGACAAAGGTTCCTGGTTGGCTGTGATGTCCCTGAAATCCACATTTGTCAAGAGACAGATTTATAGCATTGAGAAAAATATTGCTAAATTTCCCCTGCTTCACCTCTTTAAAAGAGTCATTCCCAGTACTACTGAAAGTCTATTATGAGCGAATTAATAAATTACACAGCGAATTATTAAATCCAGATAATTACAAGGAATAAGTAAGTAATCATTAGTTATCTCAGCTAATTACTGTGGGTCAGAGCCAGCCAGAATGGGAAATCCTCCCCGGGAATTGAAATTAACTTTGCACGGGAAGTCTCTGCTTGACATCCTTACTCTGTAGGCACACGGCAGCTCCCCTGCGAGCCAGTCTTTCTATTTAACTTGGAGAGAATAGAAATAAAATTAAGTGGCAATGTGATAATAGGAAACAGCTCAGAAAGCAAACTGTGGGTTTTATTCTGAACTTCCTGTGCCTGGAGATGAAAAGGTTTATGTATACCAATTTAAAAAAAAAATTTTTTTTTAAACACCCTTGTTGAGCCTCAGGAAAACACCAGCACAAACAGCTACCGTCAGTGGTAGCACAAGAGGACAGCCTCTCTGTGTGTGTGTGTGTGTGTGTGTGTGTGTGTGTGTGTGTGTGTGTGTGAGAGAGAGAGAGAGAGAGAGAGAGAGAGAGAGAAGGAGGAGGAGGTAGTCAGAAAGAAAGATAAAATTAAAATGTTACTCTTTCCTTTTATCTACACAGTGGAAGGGTTGCTGAAAAGTGCAACCCAGATATAACAATCTGTTGTTTGTTTGGGTAACAATGTGCTTTCATCTTGTTAGAGGAAGATCCAGCTCTGTGCACATGTTGTCTCTAGTTCATCTCTTCACCAGATGCTTCATGAACTGGTGTCACTTTTTTTTTTTTTTTTTTTTAAATCTAGCATCACCTTCTGCACCCAGCCTCTCCTATGCTCTCCACCCCCTTTCCACCAAGCCCCTAGGCCTTCCAAAGGGCACAAAAGAGGGTGAAGCCTGATGTGTGTTGGAAGGTAGAAAACGAATCCGTGTGATAATGTGACTGTGTGTATCACAGGTCTGGGAGAGCCTGGGTATGTGAAGAAAACAGTTGTTAATATATTAAAATGAGGGGGAAATCTAAGAGTGCTCTCTAGCTCACTCTCTCTTTTTATCAATTGCAATTAGATGGACGGTCTTTCCGCTCATTCCCTGCTCTAGTCTGGGATGATAATAAAAATTTAATGAAGCCTGGGACGAGTCGAGAGCTCTGTCGAGGGACCGTGGAATAGAATATTTTAACTGTACATTTATACCAACTGTCTAGCTTCAAAGACGTGACTGCTTTTAATCTCGAATTATAAAACCACAGACTTGAAATTAAATATTAGATACCCTCGGATCCCCTTCCTTTCTGAAATATTGTCACGACTCTGTTTTCCTCCATTGCCCCGGAACACACATTATCTTGGGTCTCCAATTACATTTCCGTGAATAATAGATGGCTCTGATAGGGTATTCTAGAGCTTGTGTGTGTGTGTGTGTGTGTGTGTGTGTGTGTGTTTAAAAAAATAGAGTTGATGCAATATTAATTGGCTGTAGATGTTATAAAAATGCACAGCCCCCTTTGCAGGAACAAATCGATGGGCTAGGGATGTGGGAGAGGATGAAGGCGAAGGTTTCCCCCAGCACGGGTCACTTCTTTGAGAAGGGGACCTTTCTGAGCTCCAGTAAATGAAAAGATGCCCTAAGTTCCGGAACCAGCAGCCTGAAGTGAGGTCCGCCGGCCAGGACAGAGTAGAAAAGGTGGGAAGAAGTAGCGGGGCGCGCGTAGCCGCCACCAACGGAGGCTTTCTTTTCCTTCAAAGGTTAATGCTTGGACGCCAAGGAATCAAAGTCCCACCCTGCGGGCCGGACACCTTGCGATGTGCAACTGCGGGCCTTGGGTTGTCCGCTAGCCCCAACTCTTCTCTTTTCATTTCAGGGTCCGAGGATGTGCGGTGGCAGACAGTTGGGAGCGGAGGGAGGACAAGAAGCAGAGCCACCCTCCAGTGGCTAGGGAGCCTCGCTAGCTCTGGGCAACCCCCCAGAGCCCTGGGTAGCCTTGCCAGGCGCACAGCCAGAATCCCGCAAGAAAGAGAGCCCCAGATCCTTACTCCCTTGCATTTTACTAATCACGTCTATTTAAATTCTAGCGCGGTCTGCCTTGCTCTCCTCGGGAAAGCTCTGGAGAACTGGACCCATCAATTATTCTGAAAAAAAAAAAAAAAAAAAAATCCCAGACTCTGAGAGGCTTCCAGCCTGCCAGAGGGAGGTGGCGGGAGGAGGGGTCCACCCTCGTTCCCACCCCGCTCTCTCCTCTCCGCCCCTTCCAGGCGACCCTTGGGTGGACACTTAACTTCAAGGCTCTAGAGTCCCCTGGGGCTTGTGCATGGTCTCTGGGGGAGTGGGAGGAGGAGGGTGTTAACACTTTTGTGGGCAGAGAGGGTAGATGGTGGGAACAGGTTGAGACCCGCTTTGTTTCCCCTTCATGTTACTGGCCAGGTGTCAGTCCTCTGCAGAGAAACCCCGCTCTTCTCTCACACCTCTGTCTGATGCTCAATTTTACCAAGTCCCTTGTGCTCCTTAGGTGGTTGGGGGACTATCGGGGAAGGGCTTACGGACTGGCGGACTGGCGTTGCTGCTTCTCTGTTCTACCACTCTGCCTTGGATACTAGTTCAGAAGTCTTTTAGGAATGTCGAGTTAACACTCTCTAGCCTGCTCCCCACCCCCACTCAGTCTCTGGGATGCCCGGAGGCCGAGCTGCAAAGCAGCAATCCCTGGTGCGCAGCTGGATGCGCAGAAAGAACCCGGGTCCTTGTAAAAGTAGGGAGGCGGGTGAGCTTGGCTAGTAATTACTGCTCCCCATCCCTGCCCAGCCTTACCCGCCCCCACTCCTCACAGGGTCTGCAACCATTACTCCACCTGTCACTTGGCGAGAATAAGCGCCCTCCCCCAACTTGGCTGTAGCTGAGAGCGTCAGTGTCCCTTCACCCTTCCACAGGGTCTAAATCACATCCTTAATTTTTTGTTCTTATGTTTATCAGTACCATATGTCTGTCTGTGTGTCTGTCTCTGTCTCTTGGTTTTTCGAGACAGAGTTTCTCTGTATAGCCCTGGCTGTTCTGGAACTCACTTTGTAGACCAGGCTGGCTTCAGAAATCTACCTGCCTCTGCCTCCCAAGTGCCGGGATTAAAGGAGTGCACCACCACCGCCCATCTCTCTCTCTCTCTCTCTCTCTCTCTCTCTCTCTCTCTCTCTCTCTCTCTCTCTCTTTCGAGACAGGGTTTCTCTGTATAGCCTTGGCTGTCCTGGAAGTCACGTTGTAGACCAGGCTGGCCTCGAACTCAGAAATCTGCCTGCCTCTGCCTCCCAAGTGCTGGGATTAAAGGCGTGCACCACCACCCACGCCCGGCCCCATATATCTCTTTATCCTCAAACTTTTTCAGTTTTCTGACCCTGGGAACGTACTCAAAGTCTTTTTGGGTATAATGGTGAGTGGGTTTGTTTTGAGCATCATCAGCAAGGGCTTAGGTGGACTCTTGTCCTTTGCAGGTCTTCCTGCACACTTTGAAAAGGAGAGACAACGAAAACTATTGTCCTATGAGAACTGATATTTTTGAAAGAAGCCAGCTTACTTCTGAAATGACTAAGAGGTGCCATTCTCCCTATGCAGGCTTGAAAAGCAAATGCATTTGTAAATTATTAAAAGGCTTAAAACTGTAAATCAACATACCCACCAGTGGGCTTCTCTTACTGCACAGTTTGTGTTCTTGGAAGATCCTCAATGATGAAGGTTGGCAGGCCCAATCAGTGGGAGAGGAAAGGCCACCAGACTTCACGTCCTCCTCTGCCCCTAGTTGGCTACCCTGACTGGGTTGAGAACTTGTTGGTCTAGCATGAAGGTGTAAGTGGTGGAAGAACCCTTCTGTAAAAAATAACTGATCATCTTATGCTGAAATTTCAGCAACAACAATCAGGCCAAGCTTTCCTGATGATACTTGTTCAGGCTATGCATCTTTCCTGCTGCAATCCTGACGGTGGCCTTCCTAGTTATCAGCTCCAGGGGCTCTGATTAGCTATACTGGGGTGGGAGTGGAGTGACTGTTCCCTGGAGGTGATTAATGTGACACAGTCAGGCCTGGATTTTAAAGGTGTTTGAGCCAAATCACATTACAAGAAGTAGAAATAGGATGCATATTTTACGGTGTGGAGAAAAGTTTGCCAAATCTTTTGCAGGCTTGGACTGAAGTCATGCAGAGATTCAGATCCCAAAAGCCTCTACTTCAACTCATATTTTCATATAAAATGCTCCCCTGGGTTACAGTCACATATTCCCGTGTACATGGATGGGGGCTCATAAATGTATACAGAGAGCACCCCACCACCACTGTGAAAGTTCAGACGCGAGAGAGGAAGCTCTCCTTATTCTAACCAACACCCCTCTTCTCTAGTGAATGTACTGACTACTCAGGTCTATTTTTCTTTGTCTCCAGTGCGTCTGCCAGTCTTTGACTTTTATCTGTTACAGGCATCCTTGCTCACTCATCCTGTCCTTATTCAGAAACCAACCGTGATGTCCAAGTGCAACACTTTTAACTCCAAAGGTAAGAAGCACCCCGCCTCTCTGAAGACTGGAAGGTACCTGTTGGCAGTCGTGAACAGAAGGAACGAGGGTCTCAGTTAGCTCAAGGGGTCTTCTCAGAGTACTTGGTTCAGAGCTTTAGGGCCCCAATCGCCACAGTTTATATTGCCTTCCAAGAAGGGTAGGCTGGCTATCTTGTTGCTTTTGGTCTTATTTGGGTACCAAATTTGAGATTCTGATTGACGGTGGTAACCAAGGTGGCTTACTTCCTTCAATTCCTGAAGAAGAGTCCTTCTTAACTTGATGCCAGGATGATGGCAACTGCCTTTCTCCCCTTACCAACCTTCTGGAGTCTGTGAGGGGAGGAGAAGCTGCCTCTAACAGGTAAGCCAGGGTATTTGATTCCACCTGGGAGAGCAGTTTGGGAGGAGTCTGTGTTGGTGCTCTTAAATAAGCTCTCTCACCTTTCTCAAGTAGCCTCTTGAGTGAGTTCAGAGAGACTGTTGGTAGCTTGGATTTTCTTCTATCATTTCTTCACCTTGCAGCCCTGAGAGGTTTTAGTCAAAGTATTGTTGGAAAGAACCTTTCTTTCTTTCTTTCTTTCTTTCTTTCTTTCTTTCTTTCTTTCTTTCTTTCTTTCTTTCTTTCTTTCCTTCCCTCCTTCCTCTCCCTTTCTTTCTTTCTTTCTTTCTTTCTTTCTTTCTTTCTTTCTTTCTTTCTTTCTTTCCCTTCTTCCTCCCTCCTCTCCTCTCTCCCTCCTTTCCTTCCTCTCCCTCTCCTTTTCCTTCCTTTCTTTCCCCATCTTTTCCCCTTCCTTCCCCCTTTCTCCTTTCTTTCTTTCTTTCTTTCTTTCTTTCTTTCCCTTCTTCCTCCCTCCTTTCCTCTCTCCCTCCTTTCCTTCCTCTCCCTCTCTTTTTCCTTCCTTTTTTCCCATCTCTTCCCCTTCCTTCCCCCTTCCTTTCTTCCTCCCTTCCTTCCTCCCTTCCTCCCTTCCTTCCTTCCTCCCTTCCTCCCTCCCTCCCTCCCTCCCTCCCTCCTTCCTTCCTTCCTTCCTTCCTTCCTTCCTTCCTTCCTTCCTTTTGTTTTTTTGAGACAGGATCTTACTATGTAGCCAAGGAGACTGGCCTTGAACTTACAAGAGCTCCACCTGCCTCTGTTTCCCAAGTGCTGGGATTAAATGTACCACCAGCCCAAGCTCATTCTTCCATTTTTTAAATAATCTCATTGATTTCCCACCCCACACTGCTTTTTTTTTTTTTCAGTAAAACACCCCCCCTTCTAGAATTCACTCAGAGAGGGAGGGGAAAAAGAATGGTCCTTCTCCTACCTCCCTGGGTTACTATTACAATGCAGATGAAACACAGGGAAATAGTCCCAATGGTACAGGGCTTCCCTGCAGTGGCCAAGACCATGAGGAGAGGAGCCAAAATCCTCCCCTCATAAATTGTAATTAGTTTTGGTAACAAGTGTTGGCTTGCTGTAAAGAAAATGGACCCCAACATGATGGTCCATTAACTGTAGATAGCAGGAGGAAGGGGGCTTCTCTGAACTGAAATGTGGTAAACAACTGCTTCCCAATGGGGAAAACTCAGCCACCTTCTCCAGGTGAGATCAGAAGTCTCAGAAGTCTATGGTTTGAAGCCGGGCGTGGTGGCGCATGCCTTTAATCCCAGCACTCGGGAGGCAGAGGCAGGTGGATCTCTGAGTTTGAGGCCAGCCTGGTCTACAGAGTGAGTTCCAGGACAGCCAGGGCTATACAGAGAAACCCTGTCTCAACCCCCCCCCCCCAAAAAAAAAGAAAAGAAGTCTATGGTTTGTTATTCACATTGTAATTTCAATAACTGTTAACTTTCTTATTTCAAAAATATAGCTTCCCCATCTAATTTTGATATCAGATTATAAGATGATCCAAGGGGGCAGAGTGAAATTGGAGACTTATTCTATTGCTACAGACTTAGGAGTTTAGGAATTAGTAGATGGGAAAAAGATCAGATATTTCTCCTCTGTCCTTTTATCAGGAGAAATAGTTGTAATTGGGGTTAGGGGCGTTTGGAAGGGAAAGCAGTCAGATTTAATAGAAACCCAGAGCAATCATATTTACTGTGCCTCAATTGGAAGCTATTTCACAACTTAGTAATAGTTGATGATATGTAACTATTAGTAATGATGGTCAATATCCTCCGTCCACAACACTTAACTCATGGTCATTAGGTAACAGTTACTGCAAGACAAAATGATTTAATCAGACTAGGAGAAATCTCTTTAGGGCCAAATCCCTCACCCCCCTTCTCTCAGATGGATAAAGAAATCTTAGAAGCTTGTGCCATTTATTGGAACAGAATTTCTTCATCAGCTTTAGCACCAGTCACGAGTTGTGTATATAAATAATCCCACCCAAGTCTACATAGAATCATTTAGAAGACAGAGATCCACACAGAGATGGAATCCACACAGAGATGGAACACTGTTTGTCTTCCCAGCTAGGGTAAGGCTGGGGTCCTGCTTGTTTGTAATTTACAGTCAACAGGCTGTTGGCAAGGCAGAGCAGGCATGCTTTCCAAGTACTGCAAATTCATTTATGTGGGTCCAGATCTCCAGTGTTTTGCTTTCTCCAGGAGAGGGGGGTGTCCTTGAAAACTGAAGCCAGATGCATGAAGTGTCATGAAATCTAGTTTTAGACACAACCTTCTTCCAATATATGGCTACCAGCAGAAACTGGACGGAGGGAACAACTTAGGATGATGCCCTTCTCACTAGCTTCCCATTGACCATCAGAGCTGGCACAGGTTAGGAGGAACAAAGAGCCAAGGGTCAGGTCTCACAGCTGTTCATAGTGATACCTTAAGACTTGATTGTATACTGTGGGATGCAGAAGAGCAGAGCAGGCCACATGAGTGAATGAGGACTCAAACAAAGCCAAGCCTCACACACTTCCAGCCGAGTCCTTTCATATATGCATTGCTTTTAGACTCTTGTTTCTCCTCCCTCCACCTTACCTAGGTATCTCCATCTTCTCCATCTCTTTCCCACAATCCTTTCCAACACACTTTTACAGAATGTGAATTGCATGCCAAGCTGGGGGGGGGGGGAAGAAAACAATCTTAAGCAATTTCACATTAAGCTAAATTTCACAGGATACTAAAAATTGATGCATCAAACTTAGATTCTAGTTTTGAGGGTGACATTGGTTGGAAAGCATGCGAGACAATTGGAGTTCCGAGGAAGAACAGAACTGTGTGGCTATCCCAGCTCTTGGGTGTAAAGTATTGGGGCGGGGAGAAAGAATGAACAAGATATTCTCAGTCTATGGCTCTCTTTAGCTCAGTTGAAGAAGGCATCGAGGACTCTGAGGCTTTTTCTTAAAGAAACACTCATGGGTGCAGTTTTATATTTACTGCTCAAATGCCCTGACTTTTGGATGGAAACACCATCAGTTGTCTCTGCCCAGTCCTTTTGTAGATGTATTAATCATAACCACAAGGATTGCTAAGATGGCAGGGCTCTCTTCGCTTTTCAGTTTATACAGAACAGAATCATTTACATAAAGTCCTTAAGGCAAATAACTGTTGGGGCTCTAATTTATATCTGATCGAAAATTAGCCGTCATTATGCGCTCCATTAGCAGCGTCTTTAATGTGCTTCTAAGCACCATTTGTCAAGCGGCTTGTTAATATCCTTCAAGTCTTTAAAGTTGAGAGCTCATTAAAGAGTGCGCTCTGTTATTGATGTAATTTAGATGAGTTTGGAAGAGCAAGCGCACACCACGCCTTGAATGGGCAACCTCCAGAAGTCAGGGCTAAGGGGCATTCGGTGACCAAGTTCACAAGCAATGATTTCCTATAAGGCTTCTGGTTCCCTGGACAGCAGCTCTAACTCCAGTAAGGATGTTTTCCATGGCCCACTCCCTGACTGAGAGTGAGCCATTCACCTCTCTAGGAAGACCTATGTCGTCTTGAATTCTCTTTTCTTCTTGATTTATTTTGCTGAGCTTTCTTAGAAGGAGAAAGAATGTTCAATGGGCCCTGACCCAGTATCATTTGTGGGATAATTTGATAGTGTAGTTTCTTTCTTCACAGCTCCACCCCTGTTTAGCACCTACTTCTGGAGATATACCTCTTTATTCCCCATTGAGAAAACTCTAGGCCTGGCAACAGAGATGTTGCTTTTGAACCTATTTTGACTGAGGTACAGCAAACCCGCTTAATTATGTACATGTTATTACATTATCTATCAAAAATCCCATCAGAAGAGCATAAAGGCCAATAAATTATCTCAGTTATTCATCTAAAAATCCATATATTTTGTCATTTTCTTTCAGGAGGAGATTATGTTAGTGTAACACAATAAAGAAAACCATTAGCACAGCCAGAAAATTGCGACTGAGTGCAACAGTAATTCCACTGGCAAGAATAAATAACAGTTAGAGAGTGCCATTCCTGCCTTAGATTTTCCGGGTGGGGGGGGAGGTGGGGGAGGTTGTCCATGCCTCCTTTAGATGTCAATCTTGACTTTATCAGTGAATCTTGCTACCAGGGCTTTAGTTACATCTCCCCTCCAAATCTTACACACACACACACACACATACAGAAAAATTAAACCCCCATAATTTCTGAATTCCCTCTTTGGTTTCTACTCTAAATTCATTCCCTCCCGAGACTTTCCCAGGATCCGGAGATTAATGCAGATAATGAAAGACATCAAGGGTTTTATTCTCCCCTCTAAATTTCTGAGATCCCCCCCCCCCAGCTTAGAACGTTGGGTGTGAGGATGGCTTCTACTCTATTAGAGTGGAAATGAAACCCATAGTTTAGGGAGTGGGGGAGGGGCGTCCCAAGCCCTCCCTGCTCTTCCTTGCCCCTTCTTTCCCTCCCTCTGTAAGAATAATCTTTCTCATCATTTCTGGAACAGCGTCTTCTCTCGCACGTCCACACCTTAAAAGAGTTCATTACACACACAACAGAGATGGAGAAGGGAGAAAGAAAGATATAATAAGATCAATTTAAGGACATATTGAGGTCATAGAACAGCACAAATATTCTCAAGTGCTCTGTATAATGTGCGGCAGGGATTTTGGGCAGTTTTATTGTGTGGTTAGGATCCTCATCTCCGTTGTTTTTTACAGGATTCCTCCAGGCTAAAGTAATAAAGCGAGTAATTAGAATGCTAAAGACAGATGTAAATAACAGGAACGAGACAGCGGTGACAGATGAGCGGCTGGGTCAGGAAAGAGCCCAGTTGGTGGAAATGACACGGCTCCACACTCCCTCCCCCCGCCCCCACCTTGGGCCTCTCTGCCTTCTCTGGCCGTGGCCTTAGGCGGCCAGCTGGGGACACAGTGGTTAAAATTGCACTGGGAGGTGAGGCGCTAGAGGGTGTGTGGGCCTCGGGAGCCACAGCCAAGCCACTGCTCTGCTCCGCGAGGAGGGTGCAGTGCGGGGCTCCCCGGGCGGTCCCGGGTCCCTGAGTCTCTCCGTCACCACAGTTCCAGCTCTGAGCCTCGCCTCTGCCCAGCTACCTTCTGCTCTTTCTTCCCAGCCCAGTCCAGCTCTAGCCCAGATCCGAGGAGACCACCCTTCTCCACAACCTCCCATCACACACCCCCCGCCCCCGCCCCTGACCCCGACCCCGCTGCGGAATTTAACAGTTCCCACAAGTTACCAGAAATCACAGGAAACCGTCCACACCACCGCCTCCCCTCTCGCCCCAACAAAGCAATCGCTGTCCCCTTTGAGCAAAAGGTGTAACCCTGGCTTTCCCAGATCTGACCCAGTGATTAGGAAGTACTCCGTGGAAGCAAGTGGAGTGATTCCTAGTGAGTGAATTTCGTTCTTTACACAATCTGGGTGGAAGAGCAGCCGGGGCTCAGTTTGTTATTGGAATTTTACAAAAGGGCCAGAGCTACTCAGGCATTTTAATCTCTGGCACCTGAGAATGAACAATTAGATGACAGACAACCCCCCACGGGCCGTGTTTAGAACTGGTGTATAGCTGGTCTCTTATTTCCTTTAGAAGATCTCAGTGTGGACACTGAGACCTGTTTAGGTTTGCAACTTTACCTTAAGGCTGATTCCTGGGATACTGCTGGTGGTGGATGTGGGTGTGATTTAAACAGATCCACTTTTCTGTTAGCTTTACAACATTAAAGGCCTCCTAACACTCTTTATAAGAGCACCCTCACTCCCTAACAAACCAAGCAACAGACCCCAGAGGGAGCCAGAGTCTGCCAGAAAGCTTTCCTACTCGCTATTGGGATTGTTAACACTGGGGTGGGCTCAAACCTGCTCATGGAGTGAGCCTTACACACCAGTCCAGAAATCCCTCTATTGTGGTCTAAGATAAAGGCATTAATTATATCCTCTATGGGGAAAAAGAATCCCAATATCCCACCCCGTTCTTAGGAGTAGGGGGTAAAATAATGGGTTGGGGGAAAGTAGGGCAGTGTATCTTGAGACCCAAGGATGTTTTGGGGTTTTGAATACCTAATCAGTCCATACAGCTTTTTCATTTCTTCCCATCTGTTACTGAGGCACTTCTCAGCCCATTCTCAGACCATTAGCATCTTGTCTTGGTGTAGCAATTTTACTTTTTGAGGATCTCTTCCTTATAAGACCTAAGAGCCACATATGAAAGGAACTATATATCTTTGCTTCTCTGTGTTGGTCTTAACTCCATCTTCTCCTTAAACAAGCAGAGCAGTGTCGTCTACAGTGTGTCCACGCAGCTGGTGACGGTAGATACCCTTCGACTGAGACTTTTCAGGTGTGTACAGCCACTGCTAAATCGATGCTTTTCAGATCCCTGTGACTGGGACGAAAACTACATTAATACAGTCGGGTGCGGTGGAGAAATCACAGCAACAGTGGAGAAAAATTGGCAGCCTCCTCTGGATAATCAGTTCCCGCCCTTCCTAGCCTGACCAACGGCAGACGCTCTGACTTGGAAGATAGAACTGGACTTCAATGCGCTCAGGCAGAGACAGTCCAGCTAAATCTCCAGTTATCCACATTTGATTTTTGAGAGAAAAGATAAAATTTAAACTCTCCGTGTATTATAGTCTGAGGACCTATGATCTGGAATTCTTGTCTTGCCGCCTTTGACAGCAATCTTTGTTTATGCGCATATGGGCAAGCTTCAAGCCTGCTATCTAAAAACCAAGCCCTGGTGGTGGTAGAGAGGATGGTAGAGGGGAAGCTGCAATGCAAATAGAGTAGCCAAATGGGAGGTGCAAATTCCTCCTTGGCAGGCCCGAATGCGGCTAGGCTAAGGTCACTAAGGTCACGGCCAAGGTCACAGAGGGAAGGCTGTGCGGAAGAGTTAGCAGTCAGTGCAATTACTGAAAAATGTTACTCCTTTGTGACAGGTCCCTTTTCTCTGGGGAAGGTACTTCCTGTGTGCAGAAACCCTTTCTGCGGTGGAAGTTTCCGGCTCTAGGTTGTGACTTAGTGATTGAAGACCACACTTCAGAGTGCAGAAAAGGAGTGATGCCTGCAGAACTCGGGTCAGAAAGTTTCCCGTGGCGAAGCTGTACTCACACTGTGGCGCCTGCTTTCCTTGGGCCGTGGTGGAAATCGCATTTCTTTCTGTGTGTTTTAGGAAAATCACTTAAGAATGTACTTTGTGACCAACCTTCAGTGAGACGTCTTTCCGGGTCACACCAGCCCTGGTGACTTATCAAGGTTTTGTTCCACTTGAAACTTTGTTTTGGGCATTCAACACTTCTCTAACGCTTCTCGGAACTCTTAACGTCACCAGTGTTTTTTTTTTGTTTGTTTGTTTTTGTTTTTTTTTTTTGTTTTTTCGAGACAGGGTTTCTCTGTATAGCCCTGGCTGTCCTGGAACTCACTCTGTAGACCAGGCTGGCCTCGAACTCAGAAATCCACCTGCCTCTGCCTCCCGAGTGCTGGGATTAAAGGCGTGCGCCACCACGCCCGGCTGTCACCAGTGTATTTTATTCTAAGGAACCAAAACTCCTTCAAAGGTGTATAGTCTAGGCTGCTCAAACCCTTCCTGGACTCTAACTCAGTTTTGAGCAAATATATCATCAACCAATGTAGAGAGTCAGCTACATGTTTAATTAAACCAAGTCCCTTCTCACCTCTAACTCTTTCTTCCTCCCTCCTCTTTCTTTTTCTTCCTTCCTTCCTTCCCTCCTTCCTTCCTTCCCTCCCTCCCTCCCTTCCTCCCTCAGAACCCTCGGTATCATTTCTCAGACTGTCCCCTTTCTGAGCACTAATCTCGCTCATGCCTCCTATCATTGACTTTTGTTGTACTTTGTAATGCTTGTCTAACTCTGGAAGGCATACACATGTACACACACATGCATGCACACACACCAAAAACTATAGCTAGAGACTGACGTAAATTAATCAGTGTGCCCTTTGACCAAAAAGATGTAACCTCTAGTAACTTACTTTTCCAAACCTGATCCGGCAATTCAGAGGGAGGGTGGAAGGCAAATACAGCAATCCCTTCACTCAAATTAAATAGCTGAAAAGTGAAAATTAAAAAATGGTCAATACTGAGTAACCACTGTCTTTACTGTAAGAGAAGGACAGTCAAGTCTGCTGTGGGCCTCCAGATGGACAGATCCTTCAGATGCTAAAATCTCATAGGTAACACGCAGAAGAGCAGTGTCTCCCTTCCCCCCTTCCTTCTCTCCCTTCCTCCTCCTCCCCTTCCTCCTCCTCCTTTGTTTTTTTCAAAACTTTTTTTTTTTTTTTTCTGATTAACTCTGGGTGTCCTGGAACTTGCTTTGTAGACTAGGCTGATCTCAACCTGGTTCCAGATCAACAGGCCTGCACTACAGCTGTCATCTGTTCCCTGCACCCGGGAGTAAACATCATCAGAGAAGCCCCACCCCTTGAATTTACCTGTTCCTAGCCCAGTCCTGGTGACACATATTCCACTTAATAAGTGCTTGTTGACTGAAGGCTGAGCTGAGCCACTTTAAAGAGTGACCTGACAGATTTGGGAGGCCAGGGCTGTACGATTCAGAGTTTGAGGCCAACCTAATAGAACTCTCTGAAAAAACTGGAAACCAAACAGAAACAAACACTAAAACCCTAATGATTGGAAGGAGTTAAGCCTGTGTGGTAGCGCTACTTTCTTTTGTGTTTCTAACAGCAGCTGTTTGATACTCCTGTAGCGGGTTCTAGAAAGAGGCCTCTGTAAGAAGCAGTTATAGGAAAATGGCATTTTCTGAGAGAGGTTCAGTTTCTAACCTACGCAAAAACTCCTTGGGATGTATGTGTGAGTTATTTCTCTTTCTGGATAAATGGGGAGTTCTCTTTTTTTGTGGATAAATGAGGGCAGCAACCCCTGTAAATCTCTCTCTCTACCTTGCCCGAGGTTTAAGTTAAAATATAACAGTTTTTTCTTCCACTATAGATCTTTTCAAATACTTACCATGTGATTGTCTAGTGTTTTCAACTTAAATTAAAAATTTCACGTATTCACTTTACATTCTGTTTACTGCCCTTCCCTTCAACTTGCTTTTAAGATTCTATATTAATACTTTTTATCTTCTACCTGACTCTACCACACTTGTGACAGCCTAGCACAGAGGACATGGCATATGCCATCTTGGGTCTTGATGGAATTGAGTTCAAATGCTGGATGAAGTCAGATTGGAAAACTTTCTAATCATATAATGTTGCAGGGGAAAACCTCTCTATGAATTGTTATTTTTAATCTCCAAATTTACAGTGGTCACTTTCCTTATTGTTTTAATTATCATTTGAGACATCATAGTATTCAGTGCATTTTATGTATGTATGTATGTATGTATGTATGTATGTATGTGTGTGTGTATTTACATATTCATTTATTTAGAGACAGGATCTCTCTGTGTAGCTCTGGCTGTTGTGGAGCTCCCAATGTAGATCAAGCTGGCTTTTAACTTACAGAGATATTCTTGCCTCTGCCTCTCAAGTGCTAGGATTAAAGGCAAGTGCATATCTAAATACTAAATAAAAATTAGTGGTTCCCGTTTTATTTTGAGCTTTGCCCAATGGAAGTGTTCCAGATGGTAATTTTGTGTTTTGTATTGTCTTTTGAGAACATGGCAAAGTAATCACATTTTCTCAATTATTTCATCTATAAAATATAAACGATAATAGTTATATGTCCTTTCATAAAATTTATTTATTAGTACTTTCAATGGATATGCAATTTTTGGCGATATCCATGTATTACCTAAGAATGATCTGAAAAAAGGCATACATATCTCCTAGAAAAGATGGCTCAGAAGCCTGAGAATATCATTTCTAGTTTTGGTAATCAGGTTTTTGTAGCCAAACTTTTAAAATATAGAGTTTTACTAGTGTTCCAAGGCATAAATTTATCAATCATTTGTTTCTTGAAGAAATTGAAATTAAAATAATTCACCTTTCCTGTTCTGCATTTTGTTCTAATGCATATAGAAAAATGTGAAGTGGATTGCTGCTTTGGCTTCAGGGGCACCGTGCTGACTCATGAGTGTTGGCTGGGTGAATGGAAAGCTAAGATCTAAGCAGTGGCGGCATAGATCTGGGTGGCGAGGCATCCACGCTGCACAGCCAGGCTCCGGAGATCAGCTGAGTCTCTAGGTTGCACGGGACTGGTACTCTGGGAGGAGAAACAGTTTTGACATTAGGAAAAGGTAGGAGCTGATGTTGCAGAGGTGTTCCCAACATTGTCCCATCCCAGGGATGAAATGGTTAATTTTTGCCTTGTGAACTTTATATAGACTTTGCAGGTGTGTGTGTGGGAGGAATTGCAGGTTAGGACATTCGGCTGCTGAGTGCCTGGTTCGAGGGTGACATTGTCTTTCATGCTTAGATGCTTTCTCTTCTATCCAAGATTTCTAGAAAGGTTATGTTAGTAAGGAAAGCCCCAATCACTATTACTTTTCTCGAATTTCAGGGCAATAGAATGGTTATATTAGTAAGGGAAACATTTCAACTATGTCTGTTGACTTTCATTGCATTTCAGGTATTCTGAAACATGTTGGGAATGAAAAATACACCCTAATTTTGAAAAATCTAACTGTCCCTTGGGAAAGGCACACAAAGAATAATTAAAGGATGCTTGTGTGTCTACATTCTATAGAAAGAAGTAGAGTACAAAAGAGCCTGTTAGTACCTGTAGCCTGGCATCATGCACCTTGAATTGATATGGGCACTGGAAGAACATTTTTCTCTGTTTCTCCCCCCCCCCCCTTTTAGGACAAGGTTCTCTGTATGTAGCCCAGGCTGGTTTTGAACTCGTGATTTTGCATCAGACATTCCAGAGCTGAGATTATAGCCACCATGCCCAGCTGAGAATACCTTTCTTTCTCTTTCTTTCTTTCTTTCTTTCTTTCTTTCTTTCTTTCTTTCTTTCTTTCTTTCTTTCTTTCTTTCTTTCTTTCTTTCTTGTTTTTCTAGACAGGGTTTCTCTGTGTAGCCCTGGCTGTCCTGGAACTAATTTTGTAGACCAGGCTGGCCTGGAACTCAGATATCCTCCTGCCTCTGCCTCCCAAGTGCTGGGATTAAAGGCCTGTGCCACCACCACCTGGTGAGAATACATTTCTTACTTTGGAGCTGGCTTTATTACATTGTAACTATTTGTTGAAGTCTCCAAACTTTAAATACAAGTGACAGACCCCCGTAATTCTGTGTCTTTTAAGGTGGCCCTGAACTAGAGAAGACAGATAGTTTGTTTCTTTTTTTTTTTTTTTTAAAGATTTATTTTATGTATTATATGTAAGTACACTGTAGCTGTCTTCAGACACTCCAGAAGAGGGCGCCAGATCTTGTTGCGGATGGTTGTGAGCCACCATGTGGATGCTGGGATTTGAACTTATCACCTTCGGAAGAGCAGTCGGGTGCTCTTACCCGCTGAGCCATCTCACCAGCCCGATAGTTTGTTTCTTAACTTAGCACATACTTCCATTTCAATCAATATTTTTTTTTTTGTTTAATCAATGTAGTTTTTGATACATTTGCTTAAGAACTTTACTCACATTAGTAGCAAATATCATCAGCCAAAAGGAAAAATGAAAACCCTATTCTTCATCCTTTTAATGAGAATAGATATATTGTAGTCTTGGCTCACAGAAAGCAAACTTACACACACTGTACAGTGGTACAGCACAGGCAATGCTCAGTCACTACACACACTGTACAGTGGTACAGCACAGGCAAAGCTCAGTGATGACCCGTCAATAACTCCCAGAAGCTTATCTATCCCTCACTTGCTTCTACAGTGAAATAATTTGGCTGCTGAATTTGCTTCACATTCTTTAGCACCTGGGGACTTGCTTTGGCAGACAGTGTCCCTCAGGACTTGGCTGGGAGCCAGGCCTCTAAAGAAGGCAACATGGAAGCCAAGGAGGGAGAATTAGTTAAGCATCTAGTTAATTCACACTGTATTTTTATAGAGATGTGTAGAGATTCCCAACATCAGTTAGACTTCAGCCGCTCAATCCGAGCCACACACCACCAGTTAACAATGAGCACCAATGCCACTCACTGAGCCTTAAGGACGATAAAACACACAGAGTGAGCCTTTGCGTAGACAGGAGCCTAAGAGCCTAAAACAATTCACATAGACCTGGGAGGAACAGAGACACCTCAAGGGGATGAATTTCACTTTCCTCTGTGTAGCTAGTTGCCCTGGTGGACCTGGAAGGCACAGGCTGTTATGAATAAAATAACCGAAAGATGTTCAAACACTTTCAACCCTCACGTTTGCTCATAGCTCAAGTCAGTACATTCAGACACTCAACTTACTTACACTTGCAAAGTATTGCCCTTGTGGGGTCTTTAGTAGGTATACATAGGTTCATCCATAAAACCATTGCTTACAGATCCTAATTCTCAAAGATCACAGGTGTGTGTGTGTGTGTGTGTGTGTGTGTGTGTGTTTATGTGTGCGTGTGTGTGCATGTATGGGTGTGCTCACCTATACATGATCTGTGAGGACCTCATCTTTTTGAGATATGGTCTTTCACTAGGGCTCACTCAGCTTGTCTGGCTAACTTGTGAGCTCATGGGATCTGCTTGTTCCTTCTCTTTGCTAGGACTGGAGTTCAGACATGTGCCGCTGCTCCAGCCTTTATGTGAGTGAGAGAGATCTGAACATGGGATCTCATGTTTCAGGAAGATGGTTTTGTCAACCGAGCCATCCCTCCAGCTCCTACATTTCCTAATTCTTGTTTTGTTTTCAAGACAAGGTCTCACTTTGGGTTTCTGGCTGTTCTGGAACTCACTCTATAGACCAGGCTGGCCTCAAATTCACAGAAATCCACCTGCCTCTGCCTCCTGAGTGTTGCAATTAAAGGTGTGTACTCATTTTCTAATGCTTCTATGCCAGTTTTGAGTTGCCACCGACTGAAGTGGCCATTGTCTCCAGATGTTTTTGTTTAAATAAAAACACTGCTATCACAAGAGATGCGGAGTGTGGACATCTCAAGTTAGTCAGAGTGAGTGTCTAGTCAGAGTGAGTGTCTAGTCAGAGTGTAAGCAGCCGCTTACCTGCTGGAAACATGGAACGAAACAGCTTACTGCCCATGGGGCATGACCTGTCTGCCCAGAACTGTTAGCCATTGAGTCTTGGGCTTTGGGGAAGTGCAGACTGCACATGGTGCATGTCATGAGGAGACTGTCAAGGACATGGTTGTCAGCAAAGCTCTCACCCAGTGATGTATTCTGTTGTAAAGTAGTGAAGGGAGCTGGAAGCATGGACACATAGTAAAGGGTTCTACTCGCTGGCTGGAGGGCTTATTATTATGATAGGAAAAACAATACAAAGCAGATTTCTGAGTTTGTATTTTTTCTTTCTTTTCTTTTCTTTTGTTTTTTTGAGATGGTTTTTCTTTTTCTTTTTCTTTTTTTAAAAAATATTTCTATATTTATTATATGTAAGTACACTGTAGCTGTCTTCAGACACATCAGAAGAGGGCATCAGACCTCATTACATGGTTGTGAGCTACCATGTGATTGCTGGGATTTGAACTCAGGACTTCTGGAAGAGCAGTCAGTGCTCTTAACTGCTGAGCCATCTCTCCAGCCCCTGAGGTACCTTTTCAAATGACAAAGTTTTAGTGACTTGTTTCTTTGTGTGTGTGTGTGTGTGTGTGTGTGTGTGTGTGTGTGTGTGTGAGAGAGAGAGAGAGAGAGAGAGAGAGAGAGAGAGAGAGATCTCACTTTGTAGTCAGGCTAGCCCTGAACTCAGATCCTCCTGCTTCTGCCTCTACATGCTTATAATGTATGAGTGTTGCCATGTCTGTCGAGGTGACTCTAAAATCCAGCTCCTGTGTTGTAGGAAGGTAACAACTCCCTTAGCCTTTCCTTGGCCCTTTCCTTGTTCCCCTCCTAAAATTCAAATTTCTGTTTCTCAGTCCTTACATTGTCTCTCCTTAAATTCCCAGCATTCTCAGTGCAGACTTTATCAGAAACCTATTTTATGCTACAATGAGTCTTTTAATTGTACCTACATAGCTAAATATCATTTCTATGAAAATATTAAATGAAAGTGATCCTTTTTGTTTTTAATGCTAGCATTTTGATTTCATACTTGAGTTTATAGAGTTAGTATACATAATAAGCACATGGATAAACTGAAAAATTTCAAATTCCATCATGCAAGAAGGACCCCAGGGAAAGAGAGTTAGCAAGCAATAACAAAAGATGTTAGATTTATTGTGTTCTATTTTTTGAAGCGTATAGCTAAGACTTGGTAAAAAGATTTCCATAGAGTAATAAAACGCTACAGCCAAAAGAAGTTTGAAAGATATTTTAGTCAAGAGTTCTGTTACAGGAGCAAAGACTTATGTCAGGTCACGTACAAAATAAGCTGTATAGCCGGTCCTAGACTTCAGGCAGAATGAAGTGTCATTCTCTAACAAGCTCATAAGGAATCAGGATAACGTAAAACAGAACAAATTGTCCCACCACATCTGCACATCTATCCATCAGGTTTGAAGCAACTTTTCACATTTTCTGACTCTGAGACTGAACTCTGAAGGACCACAGTGAGGGAGAGCTCTGTTCTGGGGAGTTCGACTTGAATGGAGCAAGTGTTGGGCTCTTTTGTCCCTGACTCTGTCCTTTCCCTCCTTCCTACTTTGCCCTGTCTGGACTAGAAGGTACAGTTGTTGTTGTTTTGTTCTTCCCTTTTCAAGATAAGTTTTCTCTGTGTAACAGCTCTGGCTGTTTTAGAACTCAGTTTCTAGACCATGCCTTGACTTGAACTCACAGAGATCTGCTGCCTCTGCCCCCTGCATGCTGGAATTAAAAGTTTATATCATTACCACCCACCTAAAAGCAATTTTTAATAACCCTCTTCATTCTCTAGAGTGTAGCCTAAAGAGTTCTTTGACTCACAATGCCAAGATATTGCATTAAGTTTAGAATAAGGAGTGTGTGGAATGGAATGGATGAGGTCTGTGAACATTAGGGCCTGAGTCAGGAGATAGGAAGTCTTAAGGGTGGGTATGGCTGTGGATCTGACTTTAGTCTTATAGTGTCCTAGGCGTTTCCATTCCATTCTATATGATTTAAATTCTTCCTTATAGAAATGGCTGACATGCTTGTGTGCTGTCTAATGGCATTGGTCTGCTGGCATAGCTCAGTGGTAGACACTGAGTGTCTAGACACACAAGTGGAAAGCACTTGTGTAGCATGCATGAGCTCATTGACTCAATCCTCACCACCATAGCAGCAAACATGTGTAGTATATATTTTTTCATTCTACTTACATTGATGCTAAGTATTAATTATGCCTACATCACTGTTGGTTACCATGGATACCATGCTTAGAACTCCTAAATTGGCTATAGGTTTCTAGAATCAAGATAAATGTAAAAACGGTGATAAGTGTATTACTTTTTCTTCTCCAGTGCTTTCTAAATTATTTATTCTAGATACTAGGTCAAATTACTGGTTTTTGTTTTTCGCTTTGTTTTATGTCTTTAAGACAGGGTTTCAATGTGTATCCCTGACTGTCCTAGAACTTTCTCTTTCTCTGTAGTCCAGGCTGGCCCTAAACTCACAGAGATCTGCCTGACTCTGTCTTCTGTGTGCTGGGATTAAAGGCATGTGCCATCACCACCCAGCTTTTTCTTTTTCTATTATTGGCTTGTTGGCTAAATCATGAAAATTATCTTGTATGGGGGCTGGGTGTGGTGGTACATTCCTTTAATCCCAGCACCTGGGGAGAGCACGTAGGTGGATCTCTATGAATACAAGGCCAGCCTGTTCTACATAGTGAATTTCAGGCTAGCTAGAGCTACACAGTGAGACCCTGTCTCAAGCAAGCAAACAAACAAACCAATCAATTAACCAAACAAAAACCCCTCTAAAAATCTCTTCTAATTTCCTCCTAGAGTGTTTTGTGTATTGCTTAATTTATGCAATGCTTGTATTTTATGTGGCGCCCCATTTGAAGATATGTTCTATTTATTTCAGATTTCCTGGGCTGCTTGGTAGATAACTGTTGGTCTGAATGACTCCTAATCCCACCCACTCAGAGGAGAAGGGTTGGGGGATGGGAGGTGCAGGAAGGATTGTGGAAGGGGTGACTGGGACAGGGCAGTGAGCGAGATGTAAAGCGAATAAGTAAATAAAAAAATAAAATTAAATTTAAAAAATTAAAAAATCTTCCATTATAGAGTAGACCAAAAGGGAGGTTAAAGTGGGGACTTGTGTACAGTGGAAGAGTCCCTAGGCCTTTAGGAGCTCATGCTTCATTTGACTCCCAAAGGATTCAGAGGAGAATTTCCCAGTTACTTTTCCCTTTTAGTTCCCATTTCACTTGGCTTTTCATCAGCTGTATGCTCGGTCCTAGACAGAAGCTGACGGATAAGATTTGAGCTATACCACGTTTCAACTTCGGGTGCCAAGGACTTCTTTTAGGGCGTCAGCAGTTGGTTCTGTTGGAGAAGTCAATGGCAGCCATTATGCCCTCATTCAACGCTTATTCTCAGTCAGGGTGACACGATGGGAAACAGCAGACAGAAGATGTGAAAGCAAATGGAAACATGACAGGAGCCTTGTCATCGGTGGCCGTGTGACTGACTGAAGCAGCCTTCCCGTGCAGACGCCCCGAACCCCTCCATTCTTGCTTCTCAGTACTTCACAGTTTCTGATATGGTTAACTGAAAAGAATGGCGACGTGACACAATCAATTTTAAAGTGTATTTTTAAAATTTATTTATTTTTGGTGCTGAGAATGGACAAGCACATCAAGCACTTGACCACTGAGCTACACCACCTAGCGGGGTCACGTGATGAGTTCTGCTCCCAGTACTGCTCATCTTACATTTTCCTAACACTTCCCGGAAGCTTCCAGACCGGCAGCGTTTGTGCTCCTGGGATCCCTCTACCTCAACCTGTCTTTACAGAGTGGGAGCAGGAGAGGTAGCCCTGCCCCTCATAGGCTGTGGCACTTGGGAAAGCAGGCCCCGCACTTAGTCTCAGCAGCACAGCAGAGCTGACTGTGCTGGCAAAGGCACAGGTTAGTCAGCCAGAGGGCGTGAGAGGAGGAGAGCCGTCCCAGGCCCTCACCTGCTGTAGCACTTGAGAGTGTGGGCCCCCTGTACCTTGACTGGGCAACATAGAGGAACTGGCTGAGGAGGCGTGGGTGCAGCTGAGCAGGCCCCAGGATATGAAGGCAGGGGAGCTGGTCCTGCCTTCCGTCAAAGGCAGCATTGTATGATCTAGCCTGGGCAGTGCTGGAGAGGTTGCCCTGGTGGTGCTAAGGGAGAGCTGGTGCACTGAGCTATACCACCCAGGCCCACATCCAGGGATCTGAGTTGGCCCACCCCCAAAATCTATATCATCTGTGAATGGTTGGGACAGGTAAGGGGCCGTCCTGCAATTCCAAAGCTGCAGGATCTCCTTGACACCGGACAACAACAGGATAACTGGGAGGAGTCCTGATGAGAATACAGTATTGATGGTATCCCAGAAACCAGAGGCCTGAACCAGAGGAATGACTCATTGGAGGAACATTTGCAAGTAAAGATGTGTGGACAGGCGGATATACTGTGGGACACACTGTGACTTGCTACAGATTCCACACTGAGATGTTTTTTGCTTTGGTGTGTGTGTGTGTGTGTGTGTGTGTGTGTGTGTGTGTTTATTTTGGGGGGAGGTTGCAAGGGTGAAGGGCAGATATGAGAAGATGGGGAGGTGGAAGGGAACTGGGGTGCATGATGTGAAACTCACAAAGAATCAATAAAAGTTAAGGAAAACCAACAATGCTGTAACAGAAAGCCCAGACTTCCCCTAATAGAAAGTCCTTGCTGACTGACTGTTGCTTAGCGTCCTCATTGCTGATTGGATCTGACTTAAAACCCCGACTGTTTTCTTCAGGATACTTAGAAGGTAGGTTCTGAAAGAGTTTGCAGCCTTGTTCTGACGAAATACTTATTGGCTGGCATATTTAGCAAGCGAGGAGAGGGGTGGAGCATGTAGGATGATGGCTATCCATCAGTAGAAGGGGTTGGCAAGCCGTGTTTGTGCCAACACACTGCTGTGGATTCCTTCCCCTGTGCAGTGGGAGTACTGAGGGGTGAGTTCTGGCTGGCTGCTCTATGTCTCCTCATAGAGATGATAAACATGGCGTCATGCCCTAACCATTTGCATTTACACAGGATACCCTCGTTCCCAGCTTCCCCTCTGGCTCTTCTTAAATAAGCAATTTATTCTCAGCAGTTTTAGATTTAAAAATCAATATTTGTAATAAAATAGTTCTACACTTTCCATCTTTATGTATGGACATGCGCCGGAAGAGAATCCAAATGAGTTTAAATTTAAAGATGAAACTATTAATAGAAACAATTCTGGGGACTGGGTTTATAGACTAGTGAAACTTTCCCTTCATTGTCTAAATTTTAAGTAGCAAGTTCGCTTTCTGGGAAAGAAAGCAAACCAACTGGTCACATAAAAAAAGGCATTTGGAGGCTGAGGAGATGTCTCAGTGGGTAAAGGCAGTTGCCACCAAGCCCAACCTTGAACTCAACTACTGGGGTCCACGAAATGGAAAGAGAATAGACTCATAAAAGTTGTTCTCTGATCTCCACAGGAACTCTGTGGCACTTGCCCCCGTCCCCAATAAATAACATGTTACATAAAAACATTTTTAAAAAGCATGTGATCACTGGGAAATAGTTTGAACAGTTTGATGTTTTAAAAACTAATACTTACTGCTGGTGTATATGTGTGTGCAGGTGTGCGTGCGTGCGTGCGTGCATGAGTGTGTGTGTGTGTGTGTGTGTGTGTGTGTGTGTATACACACCTAGGGCTCTATGCAGTCTAAACACATACTCTGCCACTGCTTACCACCCAACATGGAGCCCCAACACTGATAGTTCTGTTCATGGCCTGCTTTAGTAGAACAGAGGCTAAGAAACTTAAGCTGTGGAGAATGGGATGCAGGCATCCACCCTCTTCACGCTGCTCACATGCTTGCAATGAGCCGTCATGCAGATTATTTTCTACTGATGTGGAGAAATGGGATGGTGAATTCCTGAAAACACAAAACTGTAACGGCTTACAAAAGTGATGGTATGGAGTTTATTGGCCTTTTCAGTGGGTTACAAAAATGTAAAGAACTGACTCAAAAGATTGTGACACCTAGGCTACATTCACATTGGTGTCTTTATCCCGGTCCTCCCACACTCCCACTTGACTTTGTTGACCATATTGCCTTCACTGTTCCCCTGTGCAAACACAAGCTGTAGGGTCATGTGTTCAATTCGTCTTCTATCATGTAGCAAAGAAGAGCGTGCTGTCTTGGTTCACGTGTGCTGCCTCAGAGTCTGCACTCATGTGCGTGTGTACAGGTGGCTGCAGAGGCCAGACAATCGAATTCAGGGATCCTCCCAATCGGGAGCCACGGGCACTTGTGAACTGCCTGACTTAAGTGCTGAGAAATAGCTGGCATCCTCCGGAAGAGCATCTAGAATCCTAAATCAAGGTGCTGCCAGTGAACACCTGGTTCCTAGGCTTCTGTTCCTGAATGATGAAAAGCAGAGAGAAGGGGGATTGTATCTGAAGTCTCTCATATAAGGCATGAACCCTACCCAGGAGAACATGGTCCTTTTGTCACAGTCTTTTCTTTAAGGCCTTGCATCTGATTGCAGTGATGCTCAAGCTTATAAACTTTGAAGAGGATACAAGCATCCAAGCACAGCACAAACTATGACATCACTCCCCATGCACTTATTTTTTCCCTCTGAACAGTGTATTTTGTTCAAATTTCCAAATAGGTTTGCAAGATCATCCCCATCCTTGTCTTTGTTACCCCCCCCCCCCAGTTTTGTATATTATTGTGTAGTACACCATTGTGTGAATTTACTACTGTTTATTTAACACATTTTCTCGGGCTGGTGAGATGGCTCAGCGGGTTAGAGCACCCGACTGCTCTTCCAAAGGTGATAAGTTCAAATCCCAGCAACCACATGGTGGCTCACAACCATCCGTAACGAGATCTGGCTCCCTCTTCTGGAGTGTCTGAGGACAGCTACAGTGTACTTACATATAATAAAAAAAAAAAAACAAAACACATTTTCTCTCAGTGGATACTAGGACTGCTTCTAAACTTTGAATCTAATTTAAATATTGTAATATAAAATTATGTGTGTGCAATTTCTCATTTTTGTAGGCTTGCCTATAACATGCATACTTGGACTAAAACCCAAAACAAATCCATGGTTTTTACATGAGTAATTTTGGAAATAGTAAAACATATTCTTCTGTTATAGAATAGTTGAACCTGTTTCTAGTTAGGGTGTGATTCAGCCTTTAGCACACACCTTTAATCCCTCTGGCTGGAATACATACACACCTTTCTTTAGTAGTCACTTTTAATCCCAAATGGTGAAGGGAAAGTTAAAAGCACACGTTTGAAAGTGATGTCTAGTTGAGTGGCAGACAAAGTGATGAATCAGAGAAACAGATTAGACTATGTCCAACTCTCATGAGAAGAGAGAGGAAAGGGAAGCTACTTAAGGGGCAGACTGACAGTACAGGAGAAGTGAGTACAGAACAGGATACAGTAGAGTTCATGAACAACAGTAGAGCTGAGACAGTGAGTAGAGCAGAACAAGAGGGGAGAGGCACTTTTACCGGCACAGTTGTACAGAGACAGGTTGGAGAGAGAGAGAGAGAGAGAGAGAGAGAGAGAGAGAGAGAGAGAGAGAGAGAACAAGCTAGACACAGGTGAAGACAGAATGAGCTAGAGAATGAGAAGGAATCAGCAGATTAGAATAGATCAGAGTTGATATGAGGCCAAGCAGAGCAATTCAGGAGAGGCTGAGAGGGAGAGAGAGAAGCCAGCTTGAATCAGTTATCATGGAGAATTTTGAGCCAGAACAGCTGAATTGACCAGCCAGCGAGAGATTGAAAAGAACTAGGAAGGGATGAGCTTATTCAGCAGCAAGTCTCAGAGAAAGAAAACATTCTAGGCCTGGATGGGATTGTACAGAGTCTAGAAACTGCCGGGACTAGGCCTAGGTTAGCAGACTGAGGCAGTAAGCCTTAGAAACAACAATTAAATCAGGTGAATTGTTGGGGTCTGAGAGTCACTCAACAAACCACACATTTGTGTCTGTCAGACAGGGATAGTTTATTGAAGGCCCACCCTGATAGTGATCGGATCAGGGATGACAAACATCTCGGGGCAGGCTTATAAAGGAAAAAAAACCCCACGAAATCCACAATGAACTCATACTCAGGTGCAGGAAGTGTTGCCTGGTGGTCAGCTCTGACTCAAGATATTTTAACTAGCTAGCTAGAACAGTTCTAACTGACATTTATTCTGACTGGCCCTAAGTGGAGTTTATGGTTGTAGATTTTTTTTTTTCTTAAGATTATCAAACCTCAGAACATACAGAACATAACAGGGCATGTGGTCAGCATGACCCTGCCCTGAGTCAAGTTGTTTCTCTGTGCTAATGACTGGCAGGCATGTTACCGCAACAATATAATATAGCTGATAGGCATGGAACAAAATGGCTCTAGCTATGTTGGGGCAGGGGTGAGCCTCCACAGAATAAAAGTGACTTTTACACTTTACATGAAAGGAGGAGGAACAGGAAATAGTAAAACATACCCTTCACGAAACAGAAAGGAACAGCAAGTAATAACAAAAAAATCCACAGGTTGCTATGTATTCTAGAGGTTTTCCAGACATGGCCCACGGATCCTTAGGTGTCTTAAGAAGGACTTTCAGATAGTTGGTGTGGTCAAGTTCATTTTTACAGCTCTATGAAAATATCACTGTTATTTACTGTGTTGATACTTGTACCAATGATGCCAAAAGAGCGATGGAAAAAAACTGTGGGCAGATGGCAATAATGAGGGTTAGGCATCTTACCTGCTTGGTGGTGAATGTGGCTGCCCTCCTGGCTGTTTGTAGGCAAAACCTCTTCCCTGCCTTGTACTCAAGATAATCAAAGAAGCCAGTTACAGGGAAATATGAAAAACACATGGATTTTGGACTAAATCTGAACTCTCGAATTCACTTCACAGTGTGTGCTGGGTGGTAAAATGGGGTTTGCACAGAGCACCCCTGCAGCAGGAAACTGAGCGGCAGTCTGAGCCGTATGCTGCACTGATCACCTTTGTTTCCCGTTTTACTTCAAAGAATGAGGAGCAGAATGTGTGTGGCAGATGCTTTCTTCAAAATGAACAAAGTGAGCTTGTCACTTCAAGAAAATCAGTTATCTTCTTTTTCTTTTGCCGGCAATAATTTGAGTTTTCAAATGAAAAAAAAATCAGAATTTTGGAAAACATTTTTCTTTCATCTTGAGCTTGCAGGCTTCAGAACACTTTCTGATGAGGTTGGTAGAGATATTATTGAATGCAATTAAAAATATTGTATAAAGAAGCTGGTCAACATTTGAAAGAGCTGCTTAAGTTTTTGAGTCAATATTTTCAAAAGGATCAATGCTTGATGTCGTAAAAATCGCACGTGGCTGGGCTGCTATGTAGCTCAGCGGGAGGAGTGCTTGCCTTACACACAGCACTTCCTGAGTGGGACTGAGTCCCAGGTGCCACATAAGCTCAGTGTGCTGTTGAATGTCTGTAATCCCAGCATTCAGGATACAGAGGTGGGAAGATTAGAAGGTCAAGCCATCCTCTACTACTTAGGAAGTTCTTATCTAGCCTGGGAGAGACCCAGTCTGAAGTAAACAAACAAATAAAAAAAACTATCACACATGGTTTAAATGCAAAGTAAACAGGAAAAGTTTACTGCTGTGGCCTCAAATTTTATTTTGCAACCAATATTTAATTATCACTCATTAAGTTTTGGGGTTGTATTGAAGGAGATGGTCAGCAGCTCTTGAAAAGCTTTTTAAAAAAACCCACCCGTCTCCAACTGCCAGTGCTCCCTTCTCTGGCTGGCAGTGCTCCCTTCTCTGGCTGGCAGTGCTCCCTTCTCTGGCTGGCAGTGCTCCCTTCTCTGGATGCCAGTGCTCCCTTCTCTGGATGCCAGTGCTCCCTTCTCTGGCTATCAATGCTCCCTTCTCCGGCTGCCAGTGCTCCCTTCTCTGGCTGCTAGTGCTTCCTTCTCCAGATGCCAGTGCTCCTGAGGCTGCATTTTCTTCACAATAATCCACCATGAGCAATCCTTTACAGGAGTGATTGTAGACAAGTCTGGCCTTGAACTCACAGACATCCTCCTGCCTCTGAAGTAGTGACTTTTATTCTTTCATTTAGGATCCAACAGGAAGCATTTTTTTTTTTTGGCAGTTCCTTAGGAGTGCTCTTCCAGTGGGGAATGCTGCAAGTGGCAGTGGGTTACAGGTGAGAATAACTGTCCTTGTCAATACCAGCAAGGACAGCCAGAGCACTGTCCACGAGGACGTTAGCTCACCTCGCCTCTCATTGCTTTAGATACATACAAAGGAAAAACTGCAGATGAGAATGTAGATGTGGGTGGACTGGACATGGCATTAGATTCTGTGCAGGAGGCAGATGCATGGGTGTATGGTTCCTTTTAAGAATATGCCTTAGCATCTCTGTGAGTTTGAGGCCAGCTTGGTCTACAGAGGGAGTTCCAGAGCAGCAGGTTGTTAAACAAAGCAACCTGTCTTGAAAAACAAAACAAAACAAAAACAAAACAAGCAAACAACCCTCCTCAAACAATAACAAAGAGACCCCCCCCAAAAAAAAGCAAAAAGAAGAAAGGAAAAGAAAATATGACTTAATTTTATATTAGTTTTCTCTCAGTTAGGGTTTTACTGCTGTGAACAGACACCATGACCAAAGCAACTCTTCTAAGGACATTTAATTGAGGTTGGCTTACAGGTTCAGAGGTTCAGTCCATTATAATCAAGGCAAGAACATGGCAGTTTCCAGGCAGGCATGGTGCAGGCAGTGAGGAGAGATTTACATTTTCATCTGAAAGCTGTTAGGAGAAGGCTGGCTTCCAGGCAGCTAGAATGAGGGTCTTAAAGCCCACACCCACAGTGACACACCTACTCCAACAAGGGCACACCTCCAAATAGTGCCACTCTCTGGACCAAGCATATTCAAATCATCACATTTTCATATTGGGATTTTGGGAGGCTGACTGGACAAAGGGCTACTTTAGCTGACATCCACAGACATTTTGCAGAGCCTGTGGGATAAGTGAGAAGCTCACCATCTCCCTGAATCCATGCCAGCAGCACAACAGATGCATATGATATGCGTTGTTGAGCGGAATAGTCATTATCAAATAGAAATTTGCATTCTCTGTGTACTTGCTAAGGTAAAACATCTCAGTATGTTTATAATGTTGGAAGTCTACTGTCTATTGGAAGAGGAATGCAAGCATAAAATACAACAATAATAACGATTGTGAACATTTGTAGCTTGTTCTACAAAGCAATTTGGCCTTTCAAATTATAAAGGAAGAAGGCAGTAAATTAAAAGTAAAGGCTAACATTCACAGAGCACATGTTAGGTAACTTAAATATTATTATGTGGATATTTATACATTAAAAGTAAGACAACACACAAATGCAGAGGCATTATCACAATGATTAAGCTTAGTGCTTGGACTTACTGTGAGAACATCTAGTTACTAAAGAAAATTGCCTTTAAAACTGTACTTATAATTTCAGAGAAAATTATTTAATTCTATTTAGTTTATAAACCACCACCCACCCCTCACGACCCCTGTCTCAGCAGCCCTGGTTGCCTGGGACTCACTGTGCAAAGAACCATATGCTTCTGCCTCCCCAGTGCTGGGATTAGAAAGCTTTGCACCACCATGACCAGCTAATTCATGAACTTTTCACTCTAAAGATCTCTTGGAATTTTATTTCTTATTTGGAAGAATGAATAAAGAGCAAACTGTCAACTTTGGCCTGTTAGACTTTCCCGTGGCACTGGGCGGTGGCAGCTCAGGCCTTTAAAACTCGAGATTGTTCAGCACACAGTACCATTTGAGTACGATGGACATTTATGTTAACCTAGCTACATAATTACTGCAATCTCTGTGAGGTTGGGGGTCAGCCTGGTCTACAGATGGAGTTCCAAGGCAGCCAGGGCTACACAGTGAAATCATGTCTTGAAAAAAATTGTTTTCCCTATGTCAAGGAAACAACTCAAACCATGTACAACATCATCTGTGATAAATCACCTTTGATCTAGATATTAGGCAGAATATAAAGAATAAGAACAGGAAAGGGAAACAAAACTATGGCATGATACTCTATCAGTCTCATGACAGAGGCTGGTGTGTGTGTGTGTGTGTGTGTGTGTGTGTGTGTGTGTGTGTGTGTGTATGAGTATGTGTGCATATGTGTATATGTATGTGAGTGTGTGTATGCACATGTGCACGTGTGTGCATTTGTATGTGTGTGAGTGTGTGTTTGTGTGTGTATGGAGAGGGAAGGTGGCAGTTGGAGTGAGGATGAGGGATTAGAGAGCTGTTTGTTAAAGGACACAAAATTTCAGTTAACTAAGAGGAATGAGATCAAGAGAAGTATTCTGCACTTCAATGTCTATAATCGGGAACAATATGTGTACTTGAAAACGTCTGAGTGGATTGTGTTTCCTCCATGAACGGCACATATGCTGCAGAGCTTGATGGGCATCCCACAAGGCACACGTATCCAAACGGGGTGTGGTACCCTATACAGAAACACACTTGCATCATCTAATTCAGGATAAAAAAGATGTTGACATTTACCTGAATAATGTTCTTCTTGAGGAATTCACTAAAAAGTGTATCAACTGAGTCTTGTATGGCCTAAAATATTGTCACTCATTCAGGCTGAGGCAGGAGGACAATGAACTGAAGGCCAGCTTGGTCTTCTAAATAGAGACAAACCCATAAACTTGGAAACAAAACAAAACTCTCGTGTTATGCTTGGGGCTCATTTGTTTTATATATTATTTCTCATAAAACATGCAATTATCTTTCAAAGATTGTAATTTAGTCACAATAAAGATACTTTGACTTTGAGATTGTCATGAAAGAAGTTCAACCAAAAAGGAATGAAATTATTAAGACAAAATTATAAAAAAGAATGTCTTCTGAATAGAGACTGGAGAATGTGGATTTCTGTTCTGCATTGAAGTCATTCTTGTCACACCTGGGAGCTGGAGGCAGCAGAGTCTCAGGTTTGGGGACAACCTGAGCTATAAACTTAATTCAAGGCCAGTTTGGGCTATAGTAAAATTCTGTGTGAAAAACAAATCAACAAGTAAACCATCAATTAACATTCTCCAAATTCTTTATTATGTATTTTATTTGCTGTTTGGAGCTATTTGCCTTGAGAAATTAGGCACAAAATATGTGCCTTAAGAAACAAAACAAAACAAAACAAAACAAAACAAGAACCCCCCCATAACCCTCCCCCCTAAACACTGACAACAAACAAAAAACGAGATGTCTGAAGAAAAGTATTTCTTAAAAATGACTTTTTATTTTTATTTTATGTACATGTCAACACATCTCCTGGAAATGGAGTTATAAAAAGTTGTGAGTTGCATCCAGGGAATGGGAATTTAACCTGGGTCCTCTGAAAGAACAGTCAATGCTCTTAATTGCTGAGCCATCTCTCCAGCTCTGGAGAAAAAGTAATTTTAAATTAGTTAATTATTAAAAAAGTTATTTTGAGAGAGGGTCTCACTGTCTAGTCCTACCTGGCTCCATTTTCTAGAAGGATTAACTGAGTGGGAAAATCCTTTCCTGAGTGGATGGTGCCTCTACCAACAGAGAGGATCTACAAAGACCTGAGGAAAAGCACTGCTGGATTTTGCCTGCTCTCCTTCACTCCTTGCTGGTGAGCACATCTACCCTATGGTTTGTATTGCTTCTTGGAGCACAGCTTCTTCAGCCTTTCTTTACGAATGGAAGACCAGTGACTTTCCAGGCCTTTAACAACAGATTGGGACTGCTGAGGTGGCCAGCCTAGTGAACGAAGTCGCAACCGGGTTTTCTGTTTCACCAACATGCAGACAGCCACGTTGAACTACCCAACCTGTATCATTCCCACTAATCCAGTAAATCTCCTTTATAATATATGTTATATTAGTTTTTGCTTTTTAGGGAACCTTAATATGCTGCATCTTCACATTTTAACATTTCTTTTCCTAGAAAATCTTACTTTCAGAGTTACGGTTTGAAGTCAAGGTTGAGCACATCCTATACCACTCCACAACTCCACAGCCCATGGGTGTCTTTTTTCTTTTTCAAGAGCTGGGGACAGATCATGTTCGGTAAGCACTTCAACCCTGAAATCAATGCAATCCAGCTTGGTATGTCCTGTGCTGGCTTGGATTTGAAGTGCTTCCCAAAAGCCTGTATACTAAATGATTAAGCTTAGCCTGTGATAACATTGGGTGTCCTTCTGACCACCTTCTTTGAGGTAGGCTCTCTCCAATGGGACAGTAAGCTATGCTATCTGGCCTGGGAATCCTTCTGTTCCTGGCTCTCTAACATTGGGAATACAAGCATATTAACACCATTCTTGTTTATTTTCACATGGGTTCTGGGAACTGAATTCAGGTTGGATCACCAGCTGAGCCATCCCACTAGCCTTAAACCAGGGAGAAGGAATGAGGTGTTTATAATGTAAATTATTATTAAAAAGCTTTTTTAAAAGGTAGAAGAATTCTTTGTTTTTTTAAAAATAATTTTTGTTATGTATTATTTACAAATATACACACATCTTGGCATGCATGCAGAAAAATAAAAAATACAAATATATAACTAAAATAAATTTCTAGAGATATGCAAAGTTCATAATTGGATTTGGGTCATTAAAAACCTCTTTTTAGAATAAGTATGGTGGTGGACACCTTTAATCTCAGGGAGGCAGAGGCAAGAGAATCTCTGTGAGGCTGAAGCCGTTCTTGTCCACCTAGTAAGTTCCAGGCCAGCCTGAGCACACAGCAAGAGCCCGCTTCAAAAAACAAGAAAATATTTAAAAGCTGTTATTTAATTTATTGTTATCATCACCGCCACCATGACTGTCATCATCGCCATCATGTGTGCATATGCCACAGTATATCTGACCACTGCTTCTTTCCTCCCATAGCGTGGTCCAGGAATCAGACTCAGGAACTCTGCTTCGCGCAGCAAATGCTTCTATGGTACTGAAGCATCTTGCTGGCCCTCAGAATCTTTTTGTCCCCTTAATATGTGTAAACGTTTATAAATAAATAACCACAAACACAAATCTATATTTGGTATCCGTTGGACTGAGCCGAACTTCACCCTGCGGCCACACACCCATTTTTGTTTTATTTTAAAGTCAGGTTTTCTGACTTATAATTTGCATAGTAAAAGACACCCGACTGTATCTGTGTACAATTTGATCAGACTTGACAAATGTCCAGGCCTGGTAGCCGTCATTCTGCCCGTCCTGTCCTTCGCCCCTCCTCTGCTAGCTACAGGTCTCTTGGATTTGTGTTTCATAGTTTGTCCTTTCTAGAAGACTTTAGAAGTAAACACTTTTGTGACTGGCTTCTATTACTTGGTGTGGATCTTTGGGGCTTATCCTGTTTTGTTCATGTGTGGCTTCTTTCGTTTTTACTGTGGTTTTGGTTTTATTTTGTCTTATGAATGTATACCAATTCGATTACTCATAAGCTGGACGCTTAGTTTCAGATTTTAGTTGTTATGAATAAAACACTACAGATACTCACACAGAGGTCTTGGCTGTAGGTGTGTGTTTCCATTCCCTTTGTGGAAATATCTCCAGTGGGGCTTGCTGGGCCACAGATACGGGCTTAGGCTGGAATCACTGCAGAGTTTCCAAGCTTCTGACCCTCTACTTTCCGAGCAACCCTGTCTGCCACAGGCCCTTGTCACCACTTGGTGGCTAACTGTTTGCTTAGCCTTTTAAAGAGATCTGGAGCAACGTCTCACCGTGGACACTTACCTAGTGCCTAACAGAGATGCTGCATAGGTCTTCATGGGCTTGGTTGCCATAGAGGTATGTTCTGCACTGAAATGGTACTCAAAGTTCTCCCTTCTCCCTTAGATTATGTCTTTTCTTTTTTTCCTTTGTTCCGGTCAACCCTGCTCGCTCCGCTGGACCCTGCTTGCTCCGGCCGGCTCTGCTTGCTCCGGCCAGCCCCGCTCGCTCCGGCCACCCCCGTACGGCCCTGCTTGCTCCGGCCGGCCGATTATGTCTTTTCTTATTGTTGGATTATGAAAGGTCTTTATATATTCTCAATTCTAGTCCTTTATCCAATGGGTGCTACAGATGACTTTTGCTCATTTTTGTCATTTTTTTAAAAATTATTTTTTCTTTATTAGATATTTTCTTCATTTACATTTCAAGTGTTATCCAGAAAGTTCCCCATACCCTCCCCCATCCCCGCCCTGCTCCCCTACCCACCCACTCCCACATAATGGCCCTGGCCTTCCCCTGTACTGGGGCATATAAAGTCTGCATGACCAAGGGGCCTCTCTTCCCAATGATGGCCAACTAGGCCATCTTCTTCCATATATGCAGCTAGAGACATGAGCACAGGGGGAACTAGTTAGTTCATGTTATTCTTCTCCCCTCACTTCCCCTACTCTCTCGTACCTTATCCCCCCTTCTCTTCCCTTCTCTCACCCTCCCTTTCTCCTTCCTTCTCTTTCCCCTCTTTTTTCTCTTTCCTCTCTCACCCCTTTATTTTAATTCCTTTGAATTTATAAATGTATTTTTTTGATCACATGACAATCATACACACACACACACATACACACACACACACACACACACACACACACGAGTACCTGCCATACTGCCCCCCACCCCCCCCGCCCCCATGGCTCTGTTCCATGTCACTAGCCACACACAGGTGGCTAGCTTGGCTCCTGTTTCCTGTGCATTTTACCAACTCTATTTTCTTTCTTCTTTGAATCATGTCTATTCATTGTCTTTTTTCCTATTAGATTGTATTTCTTGTCATTTCTTTGTTATCTTTATTAAATTATAATTACTGTAAATATTTGTGTTTTTATACACAGAATCCTTTTGTTGTTGTAACCTTGTCTCCCACTCTGTTGTTGGTGTTTTAATTTTATTTTTTTTAAAGTTATTTGTTTATGTCTTTTAAAACAGGGCCTCACACGTGTAGTCCGGCTGGCCAATGTCGAGCACATTGGTCTTGAACTTGTAGCTGTCTTCTTGCCTCTGCTCCCGCAGTGCTGGGATACAAGGTGAGAATCACTAGGCCAGGTGTTTTACTTGATGAACTTTTATAATTAGTCACATTTGTAGTAGCTATGCTATGCCTGGCCTTAGCTTTTCATTTTTATTTTTTATTTTTTATTTTTTTGGTTTTTTGAGACAGGGTTTCTCTGTATAGCCCTGGCTGTCCTGGAACTCACTTTGTAGACCAGGCTGGCCTTGAACTCAGAAATCTGCCTGCCTCTGCCTCCCGAGTACTGGGATTAAAGGCATGTACCACCACACCTGGCTTTCATTTTTATTACTTTAAAAAAAGATCTTTCTTGCCTGGGCTCACAGAGACTGAACTCACACTCAGGGAGCTGGCATGGGTCTGACTAGGTCCTCTGCATACATGTTACAGTTGTGTAGTGTGGTCTTCTTGCGTGACTCCTGACAGTGGGAGCAGGGGCTGTCTCTGACTCTTTTGCCTGGCGTTGGGATCCTTTTCCTTCTACTGGGTCGCCTCATCCAGCTTCATGAGGAGAGGTGTCTAGTCTTATGAAGAGGATGCTTTATTTCCCCCACCTCCCTGGGAGACCTGCTCTTTCATGAAGGGAAAGGGAGGAGGACTGATGAAGAGTGAACTGGGGGTGGGCAGGACTGATGAAGAGTGAACTGGGGGTGGGCAGGACTGATGAAGAGTGAACTGGGGGTGGGCAGGACTGATGAAGAGTGAACTGGGGGAGAGGAGGGAGGGGAAGCTTTGATCTGAATGTAATATACGAGGAAAGAAATATGAAAATTAAAACAGAAAGGTGTTTCTCCATCTGTGTTTATAAGGGTACTCTCTGTTCAGCTGTTAGTCTATACTTCTTTTTCTTTCTTTTTTGAATATTTTCTTTTAAAGATTTATTTATTTACTTTATTTATAGGAGTACACTGTAGCTGACTTCAGACACACCAGAAGAGGGCATCGGATCCCATTACAGATGGTTGTGAGTCACATGTGGTTGCTGGGAATTGAACTCAGGACCTCTGGAAGAGCAGTCAATGCTCTAACTGCTTAGCCATCTCTCCAGCCCTGTCTAGAGTTCTTGTGCTGATAACCAGGAGTTGCAGCACATCCATTGACAAGTCAGCCACCTTTCTTTTTCTTTTTTGATTTTTCGAGACAGGGTTTCTCTGTATAGCCCTGGCTGTCCTGGAACTCACTTTGTAGACCAGGCTGGCCTCGAACTCAGAAATCTGCCTGCCTCTGCCTCCCGAATGCTGGGATCAAAGGCGTGCGCCACCACGCCCGCTCACCTTTCTTTTTCAGAGACTTGTTATGCAGTCCTAGCTGGAACTCTCTGTGATGCAGAGTTTTCTTAGTCCCAGCACTCGGGAGGCAGAGGCAGGCGGATTTCTGAGTTCGAGGCCAGCCTGGTCTACAAAGTGAGTTCCAGGACAGCCAGGGCTACACAGAGAAACCCTGTCTCGAAAAACCAAAAAAAAAAAAAAAAAAAAAAAAAAAAAAGATCTGGATCTCAGAGACTCTCCTGCTTCCCCTTCCTGGATGCTGGAATTAAAGGCGCAGACCACCACATTCAGCTAACCACCATTTTAAAGTGCCTGCTTTATTATATCTTAAACATTTTAATATAAATTAGGTCCCCCCCCCTTAGTTTACCAGTTTGTCTGTCAATTTCTGGACAGCAACCCATTTTAATAGAACAAATAGGACATTTTTGGAAAAAGGTGACCCGGTCTCTCAGGGAGCTCTAATGTTTGTGACTGCCAAGTTCTCAATACTTCTGCCCCCTTCAGGTCCCATTGTAGTGTCCTGTAATTCCCATCCGCCTGAAGGCAGACATCTGGGGCAGACTTAAAGAGGGAATTGCATTAAAATTCTATTTTTAGGGTGAGAACCAGAAGACACAACTCAGGGGCTGGGGTGTTGTGGAAACTGGCTCAAAGCCCAGGAGAACCCTCTCCGCTAATTCACCTTAACTAAGCATTTTAGTGCAGACACCGAGTGGTCTGTGCCACACGGTTGCTGAATCCACCCCTCTGGGCTGATGGTAGCACTTTGCACACCCAAACACTCTCTGAACACTACATTGTCCCAGGGTTAGTCTCTGCTCTGGCAATTGCAGAAATGAAAGGAAAATAACCTGACTGCGTTGAAAAGGAAGAAAGTCTTTATTCTTGGTAATGTACTACCCTTATGGATTCACCGGAGGAGCTCCAGAGGTTTCAGAGGTAAGCTACGGTCTTTCAGTTGCAAGCACACCAGCAAAGGTTCCTGAGACGGAAGGATTTTCCACCTGCCTCAAGGCACGTGGGTATGTTAGGTTGTGTCCTAGTCAGCTAAGCATGCCATGAATTTAAGTTCCTACACACAAAGCAAATTTAGCAGCGCTCAGCAATACAAGCACAGACTGCTCATGGCCTGCTCATGGGTCTGCTGAGGTTTCCCTGGGATTTTAGCAGATTATCATGCATTTATTCAGTGTGAAAGATTTCTTTAACTCGTAAACATTTTGCAATCAGAAACAATTCAGATTAAAACTCCTGGATGTCCCGAGTTCTTGTGGAGTAGCATGCAGGAGGAGACATTCTAGAGTTTATCTTATGAGTAAGCGTTGATCGTTCTAACCATCTAAGCTGTACTTCAACTTCATAAGCTTGCTATAGTCACGGCAGCACAAAATTCAACAAAGACAACTGTAATCTTCTTTTTACAACTCCCTATCACTTGTTACGTGCTCCTGTCTAATGAGGTCTAAGGCTATATGCTAAGTTTCTTCCTGCTTTGACGTTGAGCCACTTCAGTTTCTCATTATTGATTATCTGGAGACCTGAAATAAAATAAATGATAACATTGACTTTTGCATTGTGATAGAAAGTATAAAACGACTTGCTTTGAAAGAGATGTTTACATCCTGTGTTTATAAACATTCCTTAAAGATGAAAATTTCTTAAAGTATATATTTCAGAGTGAGTCTGGTGGCTTAGGAGCAGCACTTCAGTGTTAGACTAGCGAGCACTAGGTAACGTGTAATTGTTGTTAGGAATAGACTGTGTCTGCGGATGGGCAGGGGCTCAGCAGTTGAGAACATTATAGAGGACCTAGGCTTGGTTCTGAACACCCACATGCTGGCTTACAATTGCATATTACTCCAGTTCTAGGGGATATGATGCCTTCCTCTGGCCTGCTAGGGCATCAGGCATACTCATGGTGTACAAACATACATCCAGACAAAACACTCACACACAGAAACAAAACCAAAAAAATATAAAAAAGATAATGTTCAGTATCCCACAAAAGTTGGAACTTCATAGGAATTACCTTCTTGTTTCTTCCTGAACATCTGGGAGTTGATATATGTTATCTTCTGTGGCTCTTCTAGACTCTCCTGGAGGAAAAAGAAAACAGATTCAAAGCTCTATCCTGAATAGTTTCTATTTATTGTGAGCTGGTGTTAATACCACTGAAGGAGAGTGAAGGCCACTGACCCAAGTATTTCAGTCAAATTCAGCTTTGTTTTCTTTCAGACAGGGCTATGTTCCTAGAGTGGGCTCCGAGAGAACAGTCCTAAATGCCGGAGAAGTGGTATTTTTAATAGCCACAAAAACACAAAGCTAGGGGTTTCTAAAGGTTTTTGTTATGTAGGAACTTTTTTGAGATGTCAGAACATCTCAAAATTATTTGGCAGAACATCTGAAGGTGGAAGGCAGGTTACAGAATGTGGAGCATGTCAAATTTCAGAAAATGGGTCAAGACATGGTTAAACAAGCTTTACAAAAAACATGAATGAACTTATTTTGACCTTGTAACAAGAAGACTTCTAATCTTAAGATTCAGGCAGGGTGGTCCATCACTGGAAATGTCTTTTCAGTGAATGCAATCCTTAGCACTTAAATAATAAGGGTATAGGTATCACTGGCTAGATGGTCCAATAGCCATACCCCCCATTCAACAATCCTACAGCATGACCTTGTCAATACCCCTCCAAGAAACACAATCTCTTTTCCCCTGAAATTAAACTATTCTTTATTCATATATATATATATATATATATATATATATGATATGAAATTATACATATATGTATATAAATAATTGTATGTATGTATGTATGTATGTATGTATGTATGTATGTATATGAATAATTTTATGTATGTACTGTTGGTGTCTTCAGACATACCAGAAGAGGGCATCAGATCTCATTATAGATGGTTGTGAGCCACCATGTGGTTGCTGGGAATTGAACTCAGGACCTTTAGAAGAGCAGTTAGTGTTCTAAATGCTGAGCCACCTCCCCAGCCCCCCTTCGGGCTTTTAATAACCAACAGTTTTATTAGAAGTGGCTGTATGCACGGCTTCCAAGGCTAGCTCCGGAGAGGCCTTGCAGCCTTAACCTGCCTGTCTTAGAATGTTGCTTTCAGAGAAGGCAAATTCAACATATGAGATGTTCTTCCACCCTGAGACTGCTTTGGTGGGCATGGTCGGTTCGTTCTCTAGCAAAGAGTCCCAGATAGGCCTAGCCTCCTTGCTGACCACACAGTTCCGGAGTATGAGCAACCAATCCCTGTTTGACCCTTCAAATCACCCCGTATCTCATTCTAGGATACAATAACACTGGCTGGGCCACTGTTGTTGGTAAGATGACTTACCAAAATGATACTAAAAAACTATTAATTTAGAGAGCAATGTAAATTACTCAAATAATGAGGTCAAATATGGCAAGTCTGCCTGTGTTTCAGCCTGCCTATCTCTGTCAGTTGGCTAACTTACTTTCATATTTTTTCCTTTTCTTTTGACTTGAATCCATTGGGATAAACCCAGAAAGATGCTCCATCCTTGCCTGTGAGTGTTTTCAGGAGGCCCCCGTTTCCTGTAATCTATTTTTGAATATGGGGAATGTGAATCTTGGTACCCCACTTTCTGTCTTCCCCCTGCTGCCTGAAGTCCCCTTTGGGTTTTTGTTTGGAAAGTCCAGAGACACCCCCCCCGCCCCCCGTTCTTGCTGCTGACCCTGGAGATGAATGTATATATGTCTCCATAGGTTACCTTTTCTTTACACACTTGTCCTCTTTCTTTTCCTTCTTCACCTCCTTGTCGTTAGATTGTACAGCATCATGACCACTCATGCTCGGCGCTCTCCGTCTGTGAGTGGGGAGGTTTGCACTTGTGGGGTACTGTACTCTGGGTGGGAGCTCTTCAGTTTCCTGATTGCTTGGCTCCCATCCTTTCCTCACCGCAGCCATTGTCTCCCTTGTTCATATGTAGAAGAAGCTCTTCCGGGTCTCCATTTCTTGCATCAGTGAATTAGCTGCCATCTTTATCTTTCCAGGCTTTCTTTCTCTAACTCCAGCAGTCCATCTGCTCCACAAGGATCTGTAGCCCCACCACCTTGTTGTTGCTTGGCATTTACCATCTTCTCTCCTTTCTTCCTCCAATGTAAGCTCCAAGGCCACTCTTGAACTCTGTACCCCTTTCCCGCTGTGTCATGTCATACCTGACATTGTCACCCCTTGTCAAATCAGCTTCCTGTCTTTTCCACTCCATGACTCAATAGCTCCATGCAGCTGGAGAGAATATACAGCCAGGCAGAGAAAGCTCACGCAAACAGAAGGACCACTATTGCTGTCAGACCTGATGAAGCACTCCTGGTTCGATTACTCCTTGTCTCTGTTGGACAGCTCTTTAACTCTCGAATAACTTTTCTCAGCCCTCCAGTTGAATATTCATTTTCATATAGTGACTTATTTTCCAGTGTCATATTGGAAATGAATCACACTAGGAAGGATGTTCTCCAGGTTTTGTTGCCAGAGTGGTCCCCAGACCCGCCTGTGTTCTGTGCCCTTGCTTCCTTCCTGCTACTATGGAGGAGCAGTTTGCACTCCTTCTTAAGTTGTATTATTTGCTTCCTTCCCTACAGCTCTTCATTCCTTGTCCACACAAAACATGGCTCCCACAATCCCTTCTGCTTCCCACCCTGCAGGTTACTTTTTGTATACGGTCTGATACCTGATAACTTACAGAAGTGGGGCTGGGTTATTACGCCTGAAGGCCGGCCCTTAGTGACTCACTTCCCCCCACACCCCCCCCCCCCCGCCCCAAGGTTCAATCACCTTTCAAAACAGCACAAGCCACCCATAGGAGCAAGTGTGCCAACCGGAGCCTAATAAGGACACATCACACTCAGATCACGATGCTCAGCTTTCTCGTAGGTCTTTTTTATCCGCAGATAAATATGCAATAGAGTTTAGGTCTCTCGGTTGCCAGGCACAGACATAGACAGAGTTATATGGAAGGTACCCAGGTCTGGTGTTAGACCACCCAGGTCTGGTGTTAGACCTTGAGGATTTATTTCTTGCATTTCTCCTCTTCCTTGGTCTTTCTATTTATTTTTAAGTGATAGAGCCTTGGCTGTCCTAGAACTTGCCCTTGAGCTCATAGAGCTCCATCCTCCTCTGCCACCCAAGTGCTGGGATTAAAGGTGTGCCACCTTTTCCTCAGTCTGGAACCTGAAATAGTTACTCTATCATTCAGATTCAGTTATGCAAAGATTCGCAAGACTTTGAGGCAATAGTTCTTTGTGGAGGAAGGGTGACTTTGTCCTCACATAGGACATTTGGAAATGTCTGGAGATGCTTCTCTTGTTATAACTGATAGAAGGAAGTATGACTGGAATTTAGGAAACTGATGTCTTTCCCTCAGAACCCAGGGATGCATGGGACAGGCAAGCCCTACCTCTTCCACTAAGACAAGCCTTTGAGAAGAGTGATACCCCAGACTCAAACAATATGTAACCACAGAGTGTTTTATTCTGCACAAGTCCAGCATGCTATGCTCTCGCATTACCAAGATAGAGAGATCACCAAGTGAGCTTGCAGGCCTGATTTTAAAGCACATTAGGGAATTCCACAGTAGGTGACCTCTATGTTAATCTGTTGGGTCCATCTCTATGGACATTCCATTACTGGGGTGTGGGGGCTGGGTACCTGCTGGGGAGGTGTGGAAACTGTTGCTCTGGAAACTGCTGCTGACCCATTGTCCTTGTCTCAGGCCAGGTGGCGGGTCAGCTTCTGAGGCCTGGACTTGCCTGGAATTGTCCAGAAATTGGAAACTGAGATTTAGGCCTAGTCTCCTTAGCTGCCTACTTGAAGCCTGTCATGGAATCAGCCTAGCCTTCTCACAATAATTTAAGGTTGAGAAACCCTGTCCTGATAGCTTTTGCGGGGCACAGAGCAGTGATATTGAAAACCACCACTTTCATGTGCCCATGTGGTTTTATTATATGTAAAGAATACTCATGTAGAATATTCACTGCAGGCCTGGAGGAAAACTGAGTGCCATAATCTTAAGCTACTGTACTTTTAGGCTCCCTATAACAGGAGCACAGCCTTTCTCATAACTAATATGCCCTGCTATTCTCTTTGAGGCTGTGTCTCACTGTGTACCCCTGGCTGGCCTTGAACTTTCCTATGTAGACTAGGCTGGGCTTGAACTCAGAGATCTATGTGCCTCCGTCTCCTGAGGCCTGGGGTTAAAGGTATGTACCTATTCCTGGTTGCCTTCTTTTAGATAAGAGCCTCCTTTGGCTTTACAGTGGAATGTTCTCCTTGCTCCACAATATATGGAAACACCCAAGTATCCTTAGGCCTATCTCATGCTAAGTCTAATTTTCTAAGATAGAGTTTCAAGCAAGGTGAGCTGCACGGGACCGGCGTCTCAGGACTCCATCACTACTGAAGCTCTTATTTTTAGTCCTAATCCAGGACTACTCTCAACCTTGTTATGTAGCCCAGGATGCCCTTTAATTTCTGATCTTCCTACTCTGACTTCCAAGTGCTGGGCTCTCAGGTGGGTACCTCCACAATGGATGGGTTCTGATGGTGCTGGAGACTGAACCCAGGGCTTTGTGCATTCTAGGGAAGCACCTCACCAACGCAGTTACATCTCCAGCTTAGGTCTTAGATTTGGCATTCCTTTCAGTGTGGCGAGTGCAATGGTGTGTGCGTGGGCTGCAGAAGTCGTCCTTGGAGTGCTCCAGTTTGGCTTCAGCCATGTGGTATGGACTTCCCAGATGCTGAAGGAAGATGATGTTTACTCTGGGATACTGTCCATGAAGGTTATCTGAGAAGAATAGTTACACACGCTGTTGCTAATATTCTACTCCACTTGGCTACAACTACTAGTAGAGCACAAAGACATTCCATGCTGTCTCTGTTAGAAAGTCTTGACAATGGTTAATTCACATATGAACACACTTATCCTTCAAGTTTTCTGAACGCCTGTCTGCTTGGCTCAAGGTGAGCGCCATAAGACTGGGGAGTCCATCGGTGCTGAAGCACTCTGTTTCAGTCCTAGACTAGGTTGTGGGCTGTGGATCTGACTCAGGGAGTGCCCTGCAGGGTTTTGGAGATGGAAGACTGAATAAGCCGTCGACAGGAGTATCACAGGAAGCAACAGAAAGCACAGTGGTGACATTTGTTCCTGTCTCGTTCCATTTCTGGAGAAATGAGCACTTCTCTTCTGCTAGCAGTGAAGACATCCTTACGTAGTGGTTTCTCTCAAGTAGGCAATGGACAGGTGTGACTTACAGCATCTTCTAGTGTATTTGGTGACATACCAAGGCAGACAGTGTTAACTGCAGGCATCGTATTGTCTAATCCCTTTATTTGAAAGCAGAGGTGTGTAACCTTCATGCTGTGCAGGGTTAGGTATAAATGAGACCTTGAAGACCTGTTCTGGATAAGTTTGGACCGAAATGGAACAGACACTTCCTGGCAGTTTGGTGACTAGATAGGCGAATGAATTTTTAAAATTTTGTCATGCAAAACATTTTTAGTGGCCATATTCTAGAAAAGGGTAAATCATAACTCATACGTAAAGGTTGTGTCAGGGTTTATAGACTAGACCCCTGATAATGGATTCAACCTTTCCACAACAAATCAAAGGTATTGTTGTATGTTCACATGAATATACAGTAGTCATTACCTGAAATTTAAAACTCACTGTAGGCAGCAAACCCGGAGAGCAGGATGTGAAGGCTGTATTGTATCAGTGTGCTCTGCAGAGAATTTCTTTGTGCGGGTTTTGCCCGGTTGAAATATATGCTGCAGTTCAGAGCTAAAGGGATTACTTATGAATAGTCATTGCAGAGTTTGATTACGTTCGTCTATCATATTTAGCCGGACCCTGCAGGCTATTATTCCATTAGCTGGGCTGGCCCTGCCATTGTCAAAAAGTTGATCACCTAATGTTAAAAGACCATGCTTTCTGTTGACCTTATCAAAATGCTTCATCAAAAGGTTTTGTTAAAAGAAACATAGATTGTGTGTTATGTAGCAGATTAAGAACATATACCGTGTATAAAAATGCCCCCATCTCTGGGAGGAGCATGTACTTCTGTCATTGCTGAAGGTAAGATTTTTGTTTTTGTCTTTCAGCACATTTTATTTGAAAGCACAGACTTAACTCAGGAGACATGGCACCGCATTTTCACTGATAGTAAAGTCTCAGAAATGGATTTCTCAGAAGAGTCCTTTTCTTTCCTAGCATGTACTTGTCTCACGCAAAATTAACACAGTAAAAGTAAACTCGTTCATTACTGGCAACAGTCAATTCATGATGCTGTGAGATCAACATGATTTTGCAACAGTTTCCCTGGAGAACAGACTTGCCTTGTATTTTAAGAAATATATGTAGAAACTTAAAATTTGCCATTCATATTTGGTAACCAGAAAATAACTTTGGATAAATATATAGATTTCTGCCAGGCGTGGTGGCGCATGCCTTTAATCCTAGCACTTGGGAGGCAGAGGCAGGCGCATTTCTGAGTTTGAGGTCACCCTGGTCTACAGAGTGAGTTCAAGGACAGCCAGGGCTACACAGAGAAACCTTGTCTCGAAAAACGAATATATATATATATATATATATATTTCTGTTTATTTCTTCTTCTTCTTCATCTTCTTCATCTTCATCTTCTTCTTCTTTTCTTCTTCTTCTCTTTCTTCTTCTTCTTTAAAGATTTATTTATTATTGTATGTGAGTACACTGTAGCTGTCTTCAGACACACCAGAACAGGGCATCATATCTCATTACAGATGGTTGTGAGCCACCATGTGATTGCTGGGATTTGAACTCAGGACCTTCAGAAGAGCATTCAGTGCTCTTAACCACTGAGCCATCTCTCCAGCCCCTGTTTATTCCTTCTTTAATGGATGCATATCTTCAGTTATTTAATCATCATAGTTAAATGTCTTTAATGAAATAAATATGTATTTTATTAAATTAGATTCCCATTATCAGTATAAGGCATATTTTGATAAACTTGACTTTCACCATATTTTATTATGAATTATCCACTACTAAGTAATAAAGTATGAGTATATCTTTAGAAAAATACTGAGAAGTCCAGTTTTAGTATTTAAAATAGTATAAACAATTTAGTGTAAAATAGTGAAAACAATTTTCAATTGGGATCATATTACAAAAGGTGACTCCTAGGAACAGAGACAGCTGGGAAGGCACCACATGAACAACTATACCTTGACCTATGATCTCAGAGCTGGTGCTGGCTTGGCACACTCTTGCAGGTCTCCCTTGTAACTGACGGTGTGTGAAATGGCTGGTCAGGGATACAGGCTGTGATCCTCCCTGGAACGCAGCTGCGTGCCAATTTTGGCCCCTTAGCATTGTTCTCTAACCAAAAGAACTTCTCAGGACATAGAAGTTCCAAACACTTCTTACTCTTGTGGTTTTGTTTTGTTTTGTTTTTTGCTTCTAACTTGACTTTCATGGTAGAGAAGTGGCAGTCAGTCAGAAAGGAAGAGATGGTATGTCCAATTGGGATTCTGATGACCATTTGATAAATTGTTATTAAGAAATAAAGGCAGGATTCAGGATCTACCAAGGGATATCAAGGTGCCCTATGTATAATGCAAAGAAAGATACAACCTTATTATCTCCCCTAGGTCTGACAGGAGAGATTGAGAGACAAAGGATCACCTGAGAATGCAGAAGGCACAGTTAGGAATGAGCGGAGGTGGAGCATCTGGGCAACAACAGCCAGTCACCCTCACTCCTGGACAACAGCAGCCAGTCACCCTCTCTCCCAAGTCCCCTCCCCTGAAAAAACCCACATCAAAATAAGATGCAAAATAAATGATTTCTGAAGACATTGGTTATCAGGAACAAAACCAGTGATCACTGACTGGCAGAACACAAGCAACATGAGCCTTTAGTTGTCTCAGATTCTTTCTTTGAGTAAGTCTTCAGACTTCAAGTTGAGAGAAGGAAAATCCAGGAGCTCAGCCTAGATCCTAAGTTAAAGAGATATATGCTTCTGAGAATCAGAGGATACCAAGTCAACTGGAGTTTGTAACCACTGCTACAGTGTACTGAAAGTGGGTGGGTTCTCAGATGTCTGAGACGAAGCCTATTGTAGATGAAGAACTTAATGGGTTGGATCTTTGGGAGCTAATTATACCATGAGGGTAGAACCCACAAAGGATAGATTAGTGCACTTGTAACTAAAGACAAGAGACAGATGTGAAGTTACAGCCAGGCCATTTGCAAAGCAGTGGAGGCTGCTCAGCGGAAACTGCGTGTGCTAGCACTCTGAGCTCAGACTTCCTAACTTTCAAATTGTAAGAAAAAAAACTATGTTGTATTGTATTGTATTGTATTGTATTGTATTGTATTGTATTGTATTATATGCTTATGAGACTAAGGCCCCCAGTAACATGACAGCCAAAAGCAGACTGAGACAAGGGTACCAGGGAGGAAAGAGCCGGGGATGAGAAATCTGGAGATCTGTACAGGTAAATGAAATCTCAAGTATTTACCCAAGTACAAATCCGAGCCTTTAATCTGAGGCCAGAGAAAGTAAACACTGTGTGGATACAGAATAAAGTACAGGGTGCTCACAGAGAGCTGGGACTATTCTCTGTTGTCAGCCGTCATATAGGGAAACTTCAAGTTTCACAGGATGTTGGGTCTTGCTTCATTGTGGATAGTAGTTACCCAACACTAGACCTCACTTTGACCCTATGGAACAGATCATAAAAGTAAGATCTTTGAGGCCAAACTGCTTCCAGGGAACTTTATTGCATCAGACAAAAGCTCGGAAATATTTATGGGACTAGAAAACTACACTACACCAAAAAGGGGCTAAATGTTTGCAATGCCTGGGATCCAGGAAAAACAAGATGGACAGATAAAATTACCCACATTGACTCAGTCTTAGGGGGAGAGGCATTTAAGACGGTTACTATAATTATATTTTAAGCACTTAGAGTGCTTAGAAATACAGAATGCATAAAAGAAAACATTAATGAATGGGAAGACAGAATTTGAGAAACTACTCAGAGAGTTAAAATAGTAACTTATTTTATAAGCTGTAGGACAAGCCCAAGCAGCCTAATAGAGTTGTCTCTGCCTGTCCAGATGAATTCATTCTGTGATCTCCAGTGTTAGAGCCTGGATAAAATGTTAAGGCCTAGGTAACTGTTACCCGTCTAGCCTGCCATTTTGTGCTGTTACTAGGAAAATGTTTCATGCTCTAGTTGATTGCAGATTCTGTTATGTTCTGTGCTTTGGTGTTCTTGAAAACCAATCACAATAGAGGTCAGTTAGAGCTGCTTTGTGTCGTTAGCCACAGTGAGTTTGGACTCAAGCCAACTGCCAGGTAGCACTTCCTGCACCTATGCATGATCATGCTTTTATGGTGTTTTTCTTTTATAAGCTGCCCCTGGGATGGACCCCGACATAAGAGAGACACCTGCACCGATATAAGAAGCTATTTGGAATAAGACTTCCATTTTGAATAGTGGTTGAATAAAATTTAAGTTTCCAAGACTTCCCTGGGAATTGACATCTGCTTGACATGACCTTAAATAAGATGGCGTGCAGCAGTACCAAACTTCACCCCATCACCCCAGAAGACTGCAACGTAAAACAGAAGAGTTCTTCATGCCCAAAGTCTTTTCTTTTAATATTTTAAAGCTGTAGTTCATCACTGACAGCTGAAACAATACAGAAACAATACAGTCCCCAGGAAGACGGAGCATGGTTAACCAGTGGGAATCTCGTTCTGGACAGAGGATTGATGAGTGCCAGAAAGGCCAAGCACAAGAGAAATTATAAAAAGAGTTTTAAAAATGTTTTAAACAGTAAGAGAAAGGGCTGGGGAAATGACTCAGTTGGTAAATTAAGGGACTGAATTTGGATGCCCAGCACCCATATAAAAAGCTATTTTTAGTGTTGTGCTGAAGTAATCCCAGAGATGGAAAGACAGAGATCCCTGGAGCTCTCTGGCCAGCTAGCCATAGTGAGTGTGCTAGCTCTAGGTTCAGTGTATGCATGGCATGCGTATGCATATATGTGCGTGTGCACTGGCACACACACATGCACACAAACACATGCGTGTACACACACACACAACACATGCACACAGACATGCACACATGTACACATACAAATAAGTATGCACATATATTGCACACAATATGTGAGATTTATAACAGACATAAACATTGAAAGCCCAAGAACAGGACTGCCAAGGTGGGGGCTGGGGTTTTGTGTGGTGGGGTGGGGAGGGGTGGAGTTGGGGATGGGGTGGGGGAGAAGAAACACAAGTTTGATGGCACAAGCCCAGATCAACAGAAAATATCACATGTGTGGTTGTCATGACTTTTGTTTTACACTTTAGCTTATGTATTTCGATTATGTTGGTTAAAAAGATTTGCAAGTTAACATTCTTCAGATCTGAAAACGAGAAGCTCTGTCTCTAATTGAAACATTGATTTGAAAATTTTTCTGTTTTCTATATTTCCCCAAAGTTCAAGAATGAGTGAATGAATTCAAAGCACGGGCTGTTTCATTTTTATTCATAATTTTCCCTGGACAAGTTATGGGAAGTGTGGTCCACCTAGTATGAGGTCAAGCATCACTAGCTACATTTACAGCTTCACTATGAAACAACACAAGTTGGAAAACACATAAATCCCATGGCTGTGCTTTCACAAATAGGCTATTTTAGAATAAAATATTATTTAGGAGATCTTTTTCAATAGTCACTTATTAGAGTTATGAATGACTATAATACATTAAATTCACACAGCCTGATGAGTTTGGAAACAACTGGGTAGCTGAAACCATTGGCACAGTTTATCCATAAACACACCCATCAAACAGATGTCTTAAATGAATAATCCAGAAATGTAAAATGAAGTTTTTGTAAAAACTGAATATCCCAATGAGCAGCAAGATCTTCAAAGCGAAGTTACTGTACACACAGTCTTCAGTCCCGTATAAGAAGTCAAGTGAATGTGGATCTCAGGAGCAGCAAAATGCTTCTTGGAAATATCTTTTTGTTTGAAAACCAAAATGATTTTTCTACCAAAACTAAGAGTCAAAAACCTTATAGATTCCTATTTATTTATTAGAATTACTTATTGATTTTATGTATTTGAGTTCTGTAACTGTCTTCAGCTATATGTTTGCTGGGAATTGAACTCAGGACTTCTGGAAGAGCAGTCAGTGTTCTTAACCAATAAGCCACCTCTCCAGCCCCATCTATTTATTTATTTTTTATAAGAATGAATGAGTCTATCTGTGTAAGGCAATGCCTGTGATAAGTTAAATTATATATAAAAAATTGTCCAGGCAATGCATATTATCTTCAGTCTGAAGCAGTGGGTCTCAACCTTCCTAATGCTGAGACCCTTTAATACAGTTATCATGTTGTGGTGACCCCCAACCACAAAACTATTTTTGTTGCTCCTCATAACTGTAATTTTGTTATGAATCCTAATGTAAATATCTGTTTTCTGATGGTCTTAAGCGACTCCTAGGAGATGGTTGTCCGACTTCCACAAGGGTCACAGCAGGTTGAGAACAGCTGATCTAAAGTGTGGTCTCCAAACAGGCAGCCTCATTTTATCTGGAGCTTTTTAGGGAGCTTTATAGCTGTAGAAGTTCAGGCCAGGGGATGTAGCTCAGTTGACAGAATGCCTGCCTAGGGTACATGAAGCCCCACAGTAATCATGCACCGAGGGGCACACCTGCAGTCCCAGCACTTGGGAGGTGGGCTCAAAAGGCATGGGAGTTGAAAGTCATCTTGTTGACATTCAAGGTTAGCTGGGGATATACTAGACCTCATTGAAAACAAACAAACAAACAAACAAACAAACAAACAAACAGCACATTCTCAGAGCCCAATTTTGATGCAGCAATCAGAATAGACTCCTAAGACAGTCAGTGGAAAACTTCATATTTGAGACGCATTATTTTGCATAACCTTGCTCTCAACTGCTTAACACTGGGGGAGAATAGTGTGCTCAGGAAAAGGCATGGCAGTACATGTACGAGTCCCAGGATGCTTTGAGAATGTAGGCGATAATGAAGTGTTTCCCCGCGCCAAGAACATATGTTGTTCTAGGAATGCAGCTAGCACTTTACTTAGACCTCTCAGCCCCTACAGGGGTCATTTGTTTATAGACGAGGAACACAGAAGGCCAGTGGTAACACTAACTTCTTCAAGTCTCACATGGCTGATGAAAGACTTGTTGGAGAGTCAAACCTATGTCCACAGCTATTCTTCATGTCGCACCGATGAACCCTCCTCCCAAGGAGAGTGAGAAGTCATCCCTTGGGTGAGTTGGGTTTAGCCAAGTTGATTTATTCGACTTCGTGGCAAGAACTGCTGCCAACAAGCTTATTCAGGTCCTAACCGTCCGTTAATTGTTGAATTCCTTGTGTTTTAGAGGCTACTACAGCACTTACAACAATAACAACAAAAGCCAGATACTCAAGGCAGCTCTTCTAAAACCATCAAGCAGTTTGAGGTGACAGCCAAGCTGGGGACAGCTAATCCGGAGTTGCATCCTGTAACTCACCTTTATTTCATTGCATTTTAACTCAGCTCTGGATGGATTCAGCGTCATGAAGTCAGAGGAGGAGGGAATCTGGCAATTTATTCATGCTTTCCACTGGAGTTCCACTGCAGACAGGAAATTTCTCTAAAAATGCAAATCACTTGGTGCCACACAAGTGTGACTTGCCAGCTGAAGCACGCAGAGGAAAGGCCCGTCCCAGGGCTAATGTTTTTATGCTCTGTGATCGAATAAATCGACCCACTTATTACACCATCTTCACCTAGATTTTTATTTTTAAGCCCTAGATGAATGTGTCTAGGGGTAGTGGGGGCTTTTCGCTAACACTCAGAAAATGAATTACACTTGTTAATTTGGCTTTGAATCCTAGATATATCAAAATAAATACCATAAACAAGTGTTGAAGAAATCAATCTAGATCTGCTCAATATAAGAATGATCAAAAGGGGATTTGGGAGGACTCAGATGTAAAGCACTAAGCCCTTATGTAATATGACTTTCTGACATGATCGGTTTAGGGAAGGAGGAAACAATTTCTGAAGGCAGAAACGGCACACTCTTGTTGCATTAAGGAAAAATCCCTCAAAGGCCCACCTACACAAGGCATTAATGTGAACAGGTGTCCGTGAAAACGCCTCTTGTTTTTCATCTTGACCTTCTTCTTAATTCATGGGGCATTGTATCACAGAGCTTTCTTATGTTACACAGAGCAGCAATTACACACAACAAGTGTAGGGTTAGTCTTTAAATATAGATGAAACAACACTCTGAAAGCCAGGATACCGTGAGGGAGGGCGGTCCTCTATTCTGTTTCAGAGAAAGTAAAGTTAGGAGAAATAAGAACCATATACAAAATCTTCCAAAATGCCATTTTACTGTCATTTTGGACTTGAGGCCCAAGTAGCAAAAGCCAACATTTTATTTTTAATTTTTAATTTCACTTGTATCAGGATGAATAAGACAAGAGCTTTCTCACAACAGCACTATTGAGAGACGGAAGTCACCTTTTCAGCTGTGACGTGGGTTGTGTTGACCAGGTTGTCGTGGTCACTAGCTGGTCTCAATTGGTATTCTCCATTCACTCCTCATCCATTCAATAGCTGGCCACTGAGTACCCTTAGAGAGGAAACACACTTGTGGCACAGAGGACCCCTCAGAGCACAGCTCAAATGGGTGGAAGCAGAGGCATGGCTGATGTGTGAGGAGACAGACTCAAGTCTGCCAGCTTAGATCAGGGCACGATCTTCAGGGAATAAATGAAACATTCAGTAGGAGGCCCAGATTTCTAAAACAATTATTGACTTTCACTGAGTCAATCTCATCTCAGGAACACACCTGGGGTTTTCCACTGGTATTCAAATGCTCTGATAGCATGGATGGGTAAAAAGTTTTAAAAAAATCACAGAAGTATTTATTGATTAGACCCTCCAAAACCCATTTTATGTATGTTTATGACTTTATTTATGGATAGATAAGTAGTGGTTATTTAATAAAATATTTTACATAATCTTTAATGCTGTATATATGTGTGTATCAATGTGTTAGTATGAGCCTGTGAGTTCAGATGTGGCATGTGCATGAGAGTACGTATCTATGCTAGTGCCTGTGCCTATGAGTGCAGAGGTGTGTGTGTGTGCCTGTGCCTGTGAGTGCATATCTATGTATGTGCCTGCACATAAGAGTGCATATCTATGCGTGGGCATGATCAGTCCTACACCCTGAGCTTCAGTTACAGGTGTTTCTAAGTCACCCAAAATGGATGCTATAAACTGAACTTGGAAAAAGCAGTACAGGCTTTAAATCACTAATCCATCTCTCTAGGTCCACTAGAGGTCACTTAAAAGATGTTTTGGGGCTTGAACACAGGCTTATAATCACCATTTCAAAGAAAAACTTCCAGATTATAGATGTTTCTAACCTATATATTGACTTTTCTACCTATAGTAGTACCCTGTATAATGTTTTAAACACTGTATATACTTGTTTTTTTGTTTGTTTGTTTTTTATTTTTTTGAGACAGTCTGCCTATATAACTCTGACTGATCTGGAACATGCTATATATACCAGACTGGCCTCAAACTCACAGTATATATTTAATTAAAAATTAATGTGCTTTGTAGCTTATGATTTGCTTTAAAATGTATTAAAATATTGAACAGCACATATAAAATGTAAATAAATGTCTGTTGAAAGACAGAATAAATATGTATATTAAAATTTTAGACAAGAATACAAAGTTGTATGAGAAAAACAATGCTTGGGACAGACTCTATATATGATCTAGTAAGTGTGTAAGAAGTAGATTTAGCCATGTGTGTATTTCTCTTCTTGTTTTGGTTACAGATTCTCAGAGTGTGGCTCAGGTTGACCTCAGCATTGGGATCCTTCTGCTGTAGCCTCTGACTGTCAGGATTGCAAACATAGCCATCAAGCTTGGCAGAACAGAAGGAAGTTTGGAGAATTTGTTTTTCTGTTGAATACTTTATTTAGTCATCTTACAAATAGGTAAGAAAATATTTATTCTGAATTTCTGAAGTGTTTCAAAGAAGAAATGGTATGTTTTAGTGTTCAACTTCTTCAAATAACTTAAAACAAGCCTTTGCCTTCTGTCATAATGAAGGAAGGTTCCAGATACACAAATACCTCTGTTTTCACGACTCAGTTTCTTTAAAGTGTTAGGAGGTATTGAGACGCCCTTCACAATAACTAGGGGTCTGCAGTGTTTGTGACCACACACAGGAGGAGGAAGGGACAGAGGAGGAGGAAGGGACAGAGGAGGAGGAAGGGACAGAGGAGGAGGAAGGGACAGAGGAGGAGGAAGGGACACAGGAGGAGGAAGGGACAGAGGAGTTGGAAGTTTGCTGACCCTTCCTTCTGTGAACATGGCTGGCCTTCTTTGTATGACCTTCTAAGGTTTTTTTTACATCATGGTTAAGAAAGAAAAGCATCATCTCTTAAAACCAAAAATACTTTGTGTAGGAAGACATTATACAAATTACAGTGTCAAAAGTGGGATGGAATTACCAATTATAACATGCTGCATTCAACGATGACAGCTAAGGGAAGTTGACTTTATGGATAATCTCATGTCAATGAACTAAGTTGAGAAAAAATTGATAACATTTTAACCCCAAGAATGCCACGGTATTTATATTTCTATCCTTTCACCATCTTTCATTAAGATGATGACCTGTGTCATTTTTAGCATTTTCTAATCTGAAACACTGGGAATGAAGACCTGAACACCAGGGGCAGGAAAGGTGGTTTAGTAGCTAAGAGCACTGGATGCTCTGTCAGGGGACTTGGGTTCCCAGTGCACACCTGGCAGCACATAACCACATGTAATTCCAGTTAGAGGCTCCAATATCCTCTTCTGGCCACCACTGGCTCCTGCACATATGTGGTGCACACAATCACATTCACACACACACACACACACACACACACACACACACACACACACCAAACTTGAATCCCTGATTTAAAAATCCATGTACCATATGTAGCTTAAAGTTTGGTTCATATGTCCCCAAATTTGGGGCATTTCATAACACATATATTAGGGCAGAAAGTAAACTGAGTGTTAACCTCAATGAAAATCCTTTTATTTTAATATCCAAATTATCCTTAAAAGTCTTTCCCCTACACAGTCTCTGATCAGTTATATTTCTTACTCAGGTTGGCCTGTTCTTTCAAAAGTATTTATTATATTTAAGTATATTTCTGTTAACGTTTTTCACATTTAAATACCACCATAAGATTTTTCCTTTCTCTTTGGCATTTGTTATCTTGCTCAGGCTTGGGTGGTATTTTTCACTACGATAGCTTACAAATTTATTTGGAATAATGTTAAGTGCCTACTGCTTTATCCATACCACTGGGGACTCTGTGAGACCACTTTTGCTAAACTATATGTCATATAAACAGTAAAGGGCTTTGAACTATGGGGAGGAAATGAATAGAATAGTCCCTATGTATTGAAATTATGGAAACATTTTATAAGACCTTTTATGAAAGAGTAAACAGTGGGTCCCTAGAAATCAGTAATTATCCCTCGTACATCATATGCCTTACTTTCAAGGTTAGTTATCGCTTGTGTGGATGAGGTATGCGTATGGGACACTGTTCTTAAAGGGTGGCGAGTGAAGAATCTGGACGTTTCTACCCTCAGCTTCCCGTTGTTTCTCCCCTAGAGGCATACGCTGCTGCTGCTTGGGCACATTCTCTTCAGAAACAGTCTGTGCATTTTAAAAGGATAAAGAATCTATATTCATATACAAAAGAGTGTATATTTATGTTTTCTATTTGCACAAGTGTCAGCACACTATATTCATATTTCTGTACAGATGCAGTATACACTGGGCATTGTGCTCTCTCTTCTTAAATACACCAATTTTCTTTAGAGCCATTTAGGCTCACAGCAAAACTGGGCAGAAAGAATTCCTTATGCCATCTCATATAGATGTGTCCTATCATGTACAGTTGCTACCACTACCGAGAGTGGTCCATTGTTCCGACCCATGGACCCACACTGATACATCATCGTCTCAGTTTAGAGTACAATTTTATTTTATTTTTTATTTTTTGGTTTTTCGAGACAGGGTTTCTCTGTGTAGCCCTGGCTGTCCTGGAACTCACTTTGTAGACCAGGCTGGCCTGGAACTCAGAAATCTGCCTGCCTCTGCTTCCCGAGTGCTGGGATTAAAGGCGTGTGCCACCACGCCCGGCCACAATTTTAGAGTACGCTTTTGTGTGTTCTCACGATCTTGCCTTCAAGGATAAATCTGTTATAAACATCAGTGTGTAGACATGATGGTGTGCCTGAATGTGGTGTGGGCATATGTTTTCAACCTACAGGTGTGCATTTCCATGCCTAGCAAATCATAGGGATTTTATCTAAAGAAAGAAGTAGGTTATCTACATGGTAAGTTCTTTAATGTGACTACTACCCAGTTGTGTTGCGGGTGCTCAGTGAGGTATGCATGTTTGCTATTGGCCATAGTTGCTTGCAAATTTTACTAATTGCAATATTTCTTCAGATACCCATTTTTTAACTTATTGGCCTTAAAAAAACAATATGTGGAGAATATGAACACTTAGTACTTTTAAGAATAACATGGTTTTCAGAATTCTTGTGTATACAAATTCTACTTTTCATTCCCAGGAACCTAAAATGGTTTCTTGGGAACTTGGACATAGTAGAAATGTTGGTATCAGAGAACAGAAGGGAACTGGAAAGGAGACAGGGTCAGCTGACTAGGGTTGGGTAGGAGCCCATGCACTGTTTGAGCGACCTGAGGGGGACAGTGTTGAAGGATGCTGGAGACAGTTTGGGGCACGGTGCAGCTGTGGGGACTAGAAAGGCCTAGGGTTAACTATGGGAATAATTAAATGATATAACAGAAGACCAGATCATGGAAGTGAGACAAGAGAAAGTGAAGAATAGCCATGTAGATATTGGAGGTGTCCAAACATACCAGGCTTACTGGTGGAGTGTCAGTGAACCAACAGCTTAGAGCTTCACGGGATGAAGAGGAGACTGAGATGGTTGCAGGGTACAATCAGAACCAACAGGATTATACAGACTTATTGATAGTTACAGATCATGTCTTAGCCAGCCACAAGTGGGAAGTAAGGTTAGAGTTATGTCCCAAAGGACTTGAGAACACAGACAGAAGGTGCTTTTGTGGGAAATACAGAGGAACAAAGATTCCAGGAGCCAGCCAGATTCCCATGTCACAGGAGTGTTGGGAGAAGGGGGAGGGTATCCCTTTGGCTGTGAACGGCTGACAACTCACAGGAAGTGTCTCCAGAGGTGGAGAGTTGGGAGAAGAGATGAGTAGAAAGGAATTGCAGGTGAGGCTATGGTCAGAAGAGTCCAGGGACATTAGAGTTTGTCGTCCGTGTCACAGTAGGCAATGCTTACTGTGAGGGCATGAGAAGCAGTAGACTTATATTCTGAACAGTCTACTTCAGTATAGATTTGACATGATAGGGAATTTACCATTATATTTTGATTAATTCTTGACCATGTTGATAAAATGTAGTGGTGTACTACTACTGTAGTGGTGCACGCCTTTAATCCTAGCACTTGGGAGGCAGAGGCAGGTGGATTTCTGAGTTCGAGGCCAGCCTGGTCTACAGAGTGAGTTCCAGGACAGCCAGGGCTATACAAAGAAACCCTGTCTCGAAAAACCAAAAAAAAAAAAAAAAAAAAAAAGAAGAAAAAGAAAAAATATGTGTTTTGAATACTTCTGTAAAGCTGACTTCTGTAAAGCTTGTGTAAAATAATGGCATCCACAGACCTGTTCCTTTCCACCTGTTTTCCTTGAATATATAGTAGGCTAACAGTTACATGGGACTTCAGTAGGTGTATTTAAAATATTATTAGGTCTATTACTTAAATATAGTTCTGCTTACTTTACAAATTTTAAAGTTTATTTATTTATTTTTTTTGCCACATGAAGAGACTATTATAGAGATCCACAACTGGTCAAAATGGAGAAATGATGTGATGTTGGGGCTCTCAGCCATGAATGATAGATACATCTATGATACAAGCCCTTAACTAAGGCTCAGGGCAAACAGAAAAGGACAGAGTGGGAAGATTCAAGGAGCCAGAAGCCCAGGATACCTGGTGATAAATCGTGTCCATCAGACACGACTTGGAAAATACACCCACTAACTCTCAACAATATACTTGTCAGGCCAAGGCCACCACAATGACAACACCAGCTGACATGCCAGTTCTGACAGAGGCGATGTCACATGGCCATACTCGTAGATGAAGAGCCATAGGAGATCAATCAATATGCAGAATTTCCAATCACTGCCCATGACATAGCTGCTAAGTGCTGGGGTCACAATCTCACCCAAACCGGAAGTTAGCACTTTGAATTATTTCATTTGCCGAAATGAGCTCTTCCCTCCACAGAGTTCTCTCCCCACACTTCCATCTGCCGGTCTTGCCCAAACTCTCCTGGGGGGGGAGGGGGAGGGGGAGGGGACTTTGAGCATCCAGCCGAATGGAATACTTTTTCTTCTCTCGGTGAAATAACATTGTGTTTCATGTTTGTTTTAGAAAGTGCTAAGAGCTGAAGGCCAGTTAGTCAATCTGCCTGTCCTTTCTCAGGCCGAGGAGCCAGTGAGGGTTCCAGGGTAGCTTTTGGGTGTTAGTGGACAGACACATTGCACTCAGCTGGTCAAAGTCTGACCTTGGAACACTGGCTGCTGCGACTCAACTTCCTGCATTTCTTTGTGGCACCAGAAAAGCGACAGTGGGGGAGGGGAGAGTCCAGAACTCAGAACATGCATGTACACACGGAGGCACATGCAAACTCTGGGGAAGAGGGTTCTTAGCATTCTTTTCTTTCTTTGAGGGTAGCTGACTCTGTGAACATGTTAGAGCTGTGTGTGTGTGTGTGTGTGTGTGTGTGTGTGTGTGTGTGTGTGGTATATACATCTACAAAAGTGAAAGGCATACTTCAAAACATTGAAACAAATCTTTTAGCCGCATGACCTCATCCTCCCTCCCCTTTTTCCTCCCTTCCTGTTTCCTTCTTTCCTTATTTCTTTCCTTTTCCTCTTCCCCTTCCTCTTCTTTTTCTCCCTTTAACATAAACAAGTTGACTGCAATAGAGCAGAGTATCAGAATTATTAGATGAGGCTGCATTTGCACAGTGTCTCTTAATGAGATCTTTTCCCTTTTTGGAGAAATTTTAAAGGAAGCATAAAACCAGCTAAGATGATTGGGATCACAACTAGTTTGCCTAAAACCTGAGCTAGCTTCTACCCTGACCTCACAGATAGCTCTCTCCTCAGCTCCCACCACCCTTTACTCTTCACCGACGTTAGTCACAGACTGTCCCTGGCAGGAAGGACCAGGCAGCGTCTCTCAATATCATGTGGAAAACATGCCCCAAGACACAGTTAAAAAATATAAACAACATGAGATTTGTGTCTTCTAGAAAGAATAGGAAGCTCTGCCCACGAAAGCTCAGCAGTTACATGGCTGCTTAAACAAGACCTCTTTAAACAAGCACAACACCAACAGACATGCTAACACGGAAAGAGGAAATCTCACTGGGCCCCACCCCCTAGACACAGAACTAGAGGCAAGTAAGGAATGATGAGAAAGGAGAAATAGTCCACCCCAGGGACGAGCCCCTAAACCGTTATCTGATACCAAGTGGTCAGCTCTGAAGTCATGTTCATGCAGCACAACTAAATGGACTGAGCAGTTTGCATTTATATATTTAAGCATTTATACACAAATATATAACAAGTAAAGGAAAAGAAGCCATGAATTGGAGAGGAACATGGTGGTGGTGGGGGAGCTCGAGAGAGGAAAGGTGGAAATATATACAATTATATTTTAGTTAACACAACCAACTTTTGAAGATATGACCTAATTGGGCTTTGTAAAATGAAGGCTGGTAGTGCACAGTTAATTTCACGAAGACTGATTTTTTATTAGAATGTTTCAAATGCTCTGTAAGGGAAGATTTCTTTCACCTCCTTTACAGATCACTGAAAATAAGAGGCAAGCCTGGCGCCACCCAGGGTTCAGCCATGCCGTTTTCAAGCTCCAAACAGGTATTGATTTTCATTTCAAACTCTAATGCCAGAATTAGCAGTGTCAGGTTGAATTAGGAGGTGGATGGCTGGGAGAGCTCAAAAGCAAATCGTGGGCCCAGCCAGGCTGCTTTTTCTGGTGATTTCCTCCCCTTTCATGCTTTAAAGGAAACAAAGCACAGGATACAAGACCCCCTTCAGGTTTATTGCTCCCAAAGAAGTATTTAGCTCGGCTCTACTTCTAGGCCTGTGTAGGAGAATCTCTCCTCCAAGTTCACCAATGGGTGAATGCACCTAGTGTGGGTCAGCCTATGGATGGTAACCATGTTTTATATTCCATAAGAAGACGCTTGCCTGTATTGTTGCTGAGAGGAGCAATCTTGTGTCTTTGGAAACTTGAGGTCTTCTGATACACAAAGATGGCTTTTCTACCTGCCCTACATTGCCTCTCTTGTACTAATGGTTTCCATAATTTATTCGACAGCACAGTCAAGTATCCACAGCGTGGAGTGGGTGTAAACTGCATGGTGTTTCAAAGTACAGTGTACACGATTTACTATTAAAGTGTTAATTCAAGGTCTGTTACGGGCACAAGACAGAACTTCGTGCTCAGTACCTTCAGTACTAGGCTCTATTGACAGTACCTCAGACAGGACAATGTCATCTCACCCTGGATTCCTCCTTTTATGTAAGGAATGGCACAACAGGAAAAGCCATTTGCAAAGAGATTCTTTGCTTTCTGTACTGCAGCTGGGAAGCACAGCTAATTCCCTCTGTCAAACTCCCAGCTCAGCGATTGATGTTGGAGAAGGTTCAGTCTCCTAGAGTGAGAGGAGTTTACAGACTAGCCTTCAGCCTGCAGATCCTCTGTGCCAGCCTTAGGGGAGGACAGATTTTATAAATAAAATATCGGTGAACAGCAGTAGTCACAATATTATTACAAACCTAAAGGAAAAAAAATGATATCAAAGGGTTTGGCTACACGAGCCAGCAACAAGTCAGTACCGGCGTCTCTGAATCAGTCAGGGCTGGAACAGAATGCAAGACTAAAGATTCTCAAAGAGGGAGTTCTGTATTAAGAATGAGGGGCATGGAAGATGTCAGAGTCTAAATAGACTTAGGACTAATTTCCCACTGGGGTCAACATTATGCTGTTAGGTATTTGTGTTTGTGAAGCAATTACACACTTTAGGTGAGCACTCGGTTCTAAAAACTGATTTGTGATCCTGTTTCCAATATCCAGATATTAAAATACTGGCTGACCCATTAGTTCTGGGTGACTGTAGTTGAGGGGACAATATTCATTTGAAGTAACTTTTCCTGTAGTGAATGTGTGCAGGGCGGGGAGGGGTGGAGGTGGGGCATGTGCAGTTATCCTCTCGCCCAACCTTGGAGGAAAGGGTGGTTATGCTAATGGAGAAGACATATCACACCTCCAATTTCAGAGCTCAGTATAAACACGACATCTCTCAGGAATGACCTGAAATTTAATTTAGTCTTGTATCACGGGTTGAAATCCAGTTCAAAGACTGACCAGAACCACGTGTCCACTATCCCAGAAGTGAGTTTTCTTCTGGGAGCTGTCATCCAAAGGGCCTTTGATCTGAAAATGAGCAGCGATCTCTGGACTCACCTCATTGGAGTTGACTGATTTTCATCTTGTGTTTAAAAAGAGTCAGAACCTGTGGTTTTCTTTAGCAAAGACTTTAGCCTGGTTTTTATGTCTATTCTACTATTTTCATGTGTGAGAAACCCCATTACCCATGAAGTTCAAAAGATACTCCGTGCCAAAACAGAATAAAAATTGTGTATCTGGAGTTTACCATGGTTTTGTGCAGAGTGGCTGGGGTAGGACCAACCAAAGATTCACTGCTTGTGGAGGCAGAATCAAGGCTGAAGGGACAACTCCATTTCCATTAGGATTAAGAAAGGTAGGCTCAGGTGGAGAGGTGGCTCAGTGGTTTAGAATACTAGTTGCTCTTCCAGAGGACATAGGTTCTATTCCCAGCACCCACATGACAGCTCACGACCACATGTAATTCAAGACCCAGGGGAACTGATATCATTTTCTGGCCTCTGATGGCCTTGCATGCACATGACAGCAGACGTATATGCAGTCAAAAAACACTGATATACATGAAAAAAAAAAGAGAGAGTAACATTGTTCTTAGATAAGCTCCTGTAAAAGCCAAGCTGTCTCCTACAACAGTGGTGTAATCTACATAATTTCAATAACCAGGGACTGTCTCTGCACTCAAAACCACCTGCTGGCTTATATTAGCTAATTAATGGTGATTTATTTGATTCCTAATTTGAGTGGAGCTGATTGTTTTTAGGGCAGTTTCCTTAAAAGAGTTTTGGGTTTTTTTTGTGTGTGTGGGGGAGCTCAGATCAATTTTTTCTTTTCCTTTTCTTATTTTTTTCAACTTTTATTAGATATTTTCTTCATTTACATTTCAAGTGTTATCCAGAAAGTTCCCTATATCCTCCCCCCTCCTGGCCCTGCTCCCCTATGGCTCAGCGGGTAAGAGCACCCGACTGCTCTTCCGAAGGTGATAAGTTCAAATCCCAGCAACCACATGGTGGCTCACAACCATCTGTAACGGGATCTGGCTCCCTCTTCTTTTCCTTTTCTTTTGACTATTTAAATTTTTTCTCCTTTTCTCTCACCTGGGGCCTTGCATTAGAATATTTTTTTTTTTTTTTTTTTTTTTTTTGGTTTTTCGAGACAGGGTGCATTAGAATATTTTAAGCCTCCTTTTATAGAATGTTGACTGTTTGACAAACAGTACTGATCATGCATCTACAGACCTCAGTCATTTTCTCAAGCGCTAATACAGCAGATTGTTTTAAACTCATTTCTGTCCTAGTGTCTGACTGTGTGAATTTAATGGTGGCACAACGCATGTAGCAGGAGTAGCTTGGCAGCTCAGCAATGTCTTTTCTTTTCGGTGGGATTTCTTCTTTTTTTTTGGTTTTTCAAGACAGGGTTTCTCTGTATAGCCCTGGCTGTCCTGGAACTCATTTTGTAGACCAGGCTGGCCTCAAACTCAGAAATCTGCCTGCCTCTGCCTCCCGAGTGGGATTTCTTTCTTTCTCTTTTTAAACAATGTTTTTAAATCTTTATTTTTATCTATTTATGTGAATGGATACTTTGCCCATGTGTGTGTCTGTACATTCTGTGTGTGTTGGATCCCCTGGGCCTGGAGTTACAGATGGTCATGATCTGCTAAGTAGGTGCTGGAAACTGGACCCTGGTCTTTTCTGGATAAGCAGCCAGTGCTCTTACCCCTCAGTCATCTCTCTAGCACTTGGTCTCTGTTGCCCTCTCTCCATGTCTCTGTCTCTCTTTGTCTCTGTCTCTATCTCTATCTCTGGCTTTCTGCGGATCTCAGTGTCTGTAACTTAAAAACATCTCTGTTCTGTGAAAACTGACTATCTTTTTCACTGTGATTTAGTTTCTGCTGCTGTTACAGCACAGAGAGAAGCCTCTCCTCAGGCAAAGTGTGTGTGTGTGTGTGTGTGTGTGTGTGTGTGTACAATTGTTGAATACACAATTTGGGTCTGCAAGAAGAGTGGCTTCATAATTTGTGGCATGGTTTACGTAGATTTCAAGAAATCTTGAAGTTATTAACTTGTGTGCCTGCCAAGATTTGGATTCAAGAGTATTTTCCTGAGCCCACACCCCTCCCAGCAAAGATTATTCAAGTGATAGCAAAACCTACATTTTCGATTTCTGCTCATAATTCACAACATATACCCTTTTGGGAACAAGGCACAATTCATATGTGTGTGTGTGTGTGTGTGTGTGTGTGTGTGTGTGTGTGTGTTTCCCAGTGGCCACAGACTTAAAGGTTGACTGGCTTGTCTAATATTGAGGCATACAACTAAAGAATAATTTGCCATGTTTTTCTGATATGCTTTCAAAATATAGAACACATACACACACATACACACACTTTATGGTCACAGATATGACTCAAAAGCAGTGAACTTGCTTGGAAGGCATGAGGCTCTGTGATCAGCACTACATGTGTTAAATATTTATATGTATATATAAATATTTGTATGCATACAGACATGAGTGTAATACAAGCACACAATCCACACCGGCCATCAGAGGTGACAACCAAAGCCAGGTTTTGCTGTTGTCACCGAGCTGTGCCTGTTTAGATGGAGTTACTTTTGTCTCTAGTAACTGAGGCTGGCATGACGTTTTCATAGTGACCCATCTTTGCATCTTCAACAGTTCAGCTCACGTCCTTGGTTATTCAGAATTAGGACATCTGCCACACTGGTTCCGCTCACCGCTTTTGTCTTATCTGTGTGACTTTCAGCTTCCTATGACAGAGAGGCACCTTAGTTCTGTGTGACTCTCAGCTTCCTGTGACAGAGAGGCACCTTAGTTCTGCTGTTCTGACTTTGATGTCTACCCTTCCAACAATGCATGAGCTAAGTTAAGCCATGAGACCTTCTAAATCTCTTTATGTTGAAATTAGTAAAGCCATGTATCTGTTCTTGATCTCCTCTTGGATGAAGATTTTCCTGAGCACACCTATCCTCCCATTTGTTTTCTCCTGTTTCAGATCTTAATAAATATAAGGCATTCTCATTGGTGATACTCTGTCTTTGAGTCCAGCTCATTATCTCATGGAGGTTGTAGACCCCAGCTTCTGTTACTCCTTCAAAATGTGTAACAGGGGAGGATAATTGTCTAATGCTTTTCAGATAGATTTAGTTGAATGACATGTTTTAAAAATATATAGTCTCTTTTAAATATATATTTATATATACTAATTTTATGTGTACATTTGCCTGCATGTCTATATGTGCATCATATGTGTGCCTGATACCACGAGAGACCAGTAGAGGGCGCTGGATGTCCATCACATTGGAGTTATAGATGGTTGTGAGCTGCCATGTGGGTGCTGGGACCCAAACCTGGGTCCTCTACAAGAGCAGCAAGTACTCTTACCACCGAGCAATCTTTCAGCTCCTAAAACGTCTTTTTAGAGACTAGGTGAAAGAGGACAGAGAGCACATGGCAAGACATCAACGAGGCAGCATCAGTCAGTTTATCTTGGTTACCATCTAAAGTGAGCCCCAAGAGAGGAAGTGGAACTTGAACAGCAGGCATTGTGACTACCCAGCGTGCACTCACAGACCACCAGGATGTGTCTGAGTGTCATCTGCACATGTTTCATACTCACATACAGGGTCTTCATTTTTTATAGGTTGAGTCCATACAACTGCTAAACTCTGTTCTTGAGAAAAGATACCACTCATTAACAGAGCTGGTTATTGCTAAAGCCACAGGGAAGACAATAGTGATGTCCAGAGAACTTCGTTCTCTGCTTGTGGCCTGTCTGCTACAAAGAAGCAACCCGCTGACATTTCAAGAACACAGAGCAGAGAAGATTCCCAAACAGGTACCTCTATGTTGACACATGTGGATGTGAACTTCCTCGTGATTTCTAACACTCAGAACGAGGCTCTGCAGTAAGTATTCAATCACATTATGATTGGTTCCATTTCATGAGTGATTGAGGGAGGAAATAGACTCCCATTTGTAGCTGCTGTCTTGTGCCAGATTCTTATTAAAAACAGCACATTCCTGTAGCCCAGAGGGCTGACAGGTTTTTCCTAAGCAGGAGTGCCGCTGGAAGCTAACCTCGAGGGGCTACTGAGAGAGACGGAGATGCAGCCTGCCCCTCTGAGGGGGCCTGGGAGGGGAAGAGAGCATGGGAATCTTACTGTGTTGCCAAGCCTCAGTCACCCTGATAAATAAGATTTCTTAAGGCTCTGCTAACTTCCAGTTCTATGATTAATTGGTTTTTAAGTGCACCACTAAGAATAATTGATCCGAAAGGGAGACACCTTTGAATCAGTGTGGGAGGTGCTGTAGTACACCCTCGCCACGTTAGCTAGCGTTTTTCCTGTTTTGTTTTTTATCATGTTCAAACATAGGTGTCGTTTACTTCTATTTCATCACTTGGGCTTGACATTCTATCTAAAGATGATCAAAATACAATAAAAGGATTGCTGCCAGACGAGGCTCTTAACAACCTTGAGTGAGGTAAGGCTTGGAGACACTGCAGAGGAGCAGAAAGGCACTGAATAAATTCAGTTCAAACAAGACGCTCCTGTCCTGAGGTACCACTAATGCGCCTGGTTTTTATTATTGTTTGAAGAGAGTGACAGCGAGTTTGAAGACAGGGTTTTGTTCTTTGCTTTTCCACGAAGATCGTCGGTTTCTAGTTTACCGCCTTCACCTTTCATGGACGAGAAGCTAACTCTAACAGCATCTGTACGTGTTCCTCTGTGACAGAACTTCCTTCTCAAAGCCTTGACTAATGTTATACATCTATTTTGTGTACTATCTCATCACATAATAGGCCTAGAAAATACAGTGATGCTGGCTGTAAGGATTCCAGGGTTCTGGATGTGGAGGCAGGGGAATAGGAGTTGAAGGTCATCTTTGGCTGCACGGTCAGCATCAACTGAGCCTTTTGAAATGCTATCTAAAAAATTAAAAAGCAAACAACCAAATAAAGACAAAAATGTAGTTCAAATTTGGAAGAATTTGGGGCTTATTTAAAATATTTTGGGAGCTGTAGAGATGACTCCTGGTTAAGAGCACTGGTTCCAGAGGACCCCAGTTCAGTTCCAGTACCTACATGGCAGATCACAGCTTCTGTGACTCCAGTTCCAGGGGATCTGACACAGACATACATACAAGCAAAACACCAACACACATAAAATGAAAATAAATAAATCAATAAAAACATAAAAATTGTTTTCATCTTGCATTGATGATGATGATGATAATGAGAGAGAGAGAGAGAGAGAGAGAGAGAGAGAGAGAGAGAGAGAACACTGGTAGGCTCTGGTATAATGTAATTCTGAAGATTAAATCTGGGTTACCAGACAAGTGACCTACCACTGAGCTATGTCAGTAGCTCTTGATTTTCTCAGGATAGTCTTGCTATGAAACTCAGAATAGCCTTGAACTTTAGCTTCCTCCTGCCTTAACTTCTTCTATATTTTAAAGGCATATGCATGTTGTTATATATACATATTTTAAATAGGATGGTCTACTGTTTTATAAATTTAGAACATTATACTCTCAAGGTAAAAAGGAAATGAGGTGTGGTGGTGTACATCTTTAATCCCAGGACTCAGTAGGCAAAAGCAAGTGGATCTTGCAAGTTCAAGACCAGCCTGCACAACATACATAGTAGTTCCAGGAAAGCCAGGGCTACATAGGGAGCACTTATCTCAAAGAAGAAGAAGAACCAGGTGTGGCACATGCCTTCAATATTTGGGAAGTAGAGGCACCCTGGTCTATATAACAAGCTCCAGGCCAGTCAAGGCCACATAGTGCGACCCTGTCTCAAAACGGCCACAGCAACAAAAGGAAGTTGGAAATACAATTCACACAGAGATAAACTATTAAAATAATCAAACTATAATTTAAGTGCCCAATTATTTCTTTAAGAGAAACAAGGAATCACAAGGAAGTGTGTATACAGAATGCAGTAGGCTTTTCACTTTCCACTATACAAATCAATTAATGGGGTGAGTTTGGAAACAAAGCTCTAGTTTTTATCTTATGGGAAATAAGTACATGATTGTTCAGTGATGACAAAGGATTCTCATGCCAACATACTTGCTAGCTTGCACTTCAAGTCAATTCTGTGTGTCATGTGGCCCTAAATCAAGAGCACTCGAGACAGACAATGTCCAGAAGATGGGCAGATCTGGGCTTCAGCCCAGACTCACCATTTCAGATGATGATAATGCTTTGTGGCAGTATTGGGGAAGAGATGCTTGGTCAAGGAGGGCAAATTTAAAGGAGACAAATCAACTGTCAATAATTCTGACACTAATTCTCCACCTCTCTAGAGGGCTCTGCTGCTCAGAGATGACACATGCTGCATTCTTGGGGTGCACAGGTAGGAATCCTAGGGAGTGAATCTGAGGACCGAAGAGGTATGAGTTGTAGTACAACTTACTCAAATTCAGTCTCTTTGCATATCTCTGGGCAAGAAGAGGAAGAAGGGGGAAGGAGAGGGGAGAGGGAGGGAAGGGGACAGAAGAGGAGAGAGAGAAGGAAGAAGAGAAAAAGAAAGATATAAAGTAAGCAAGCAAGCAGATGGTCGTACAAATATTTGTATTTAGAAACCGATGTCAGTAAACTTAAAAAAATGACCAATTGCCAAATCTCAAACAGAAGACCATGGTTGTGTAAGTAAATAGTTTTGACACAGGTAGAAATGAATTTGGTCAGGATTACCATGTACAATCTGGGTCTCCTTATTTTTTTTATTTTTTAGTTTTTTATTTTGTAGATTTAATTTCTACTCATTTCTCTGTGAGTCTGCATGTATGTATGTGCAGATACATGTAGGTGTCTTTGGAGGCCAGAAGAGGGCGTCAGAGCTCTTGGAGCTGGATTTACTGGCATTTGTGAGCTGCCTGATACAGGTGTTGGAAACCCAACATCTCTCCAGCTCCTTGAAACTATTTTTTTGTGGTCACTTCTCTTGATTTCTGCACCAATACATATTGTTAAGCAGAAGATTTCCAATTCCTTTATCATCTCCCTGGTATTAACGGGTATGTAAGGGTAGCTTCATTTTGTAGGGGATGGGAAGGGCCAAGTATTCATAAATGACTATATATTGTATAGACTTCCTGTCTGATAAAAAGAATGAATGAGGAAAACTGAATCGGTTTTGATAAAACCATTAATCTTTAATATTTTAAAATATTTGTTGTAATTGTTAAACCCCACTGCAGTGATTTTCAGAGCTGGTGTTAATGACTTTGTGAATAGGTAGACCCCAGCATTACATTTTGTGGGATCTTTGTTAAGTGTATGAAATCATACTCTTGCCAGATACAAATGGCAAATATTTTTTTTCTTACTTTCCCTAAAGAAAACCTCTAGTTAGATTAGAAGAGATCTTGCAAGGGTTGAGAACTGGGAAGAAGTCAGACAGCGGGCAGAAGTGTGCCTTTACGGCTAGACATTCAGCAGTGACTAAGTCAAAGGTCAAAGGAAAGCCAGTGGGAGATCCTTTAAAATCATTCACTAATCTCACTGCCCATTAAGCCCCAGAGACTGTGATGGCCAGCCAGCCATTGTGTTAGCAAGGTGACACCACAGAGCAACTCTGCAGATTCCCTGGGGAGTCTAGCTCCAGCTCCAGCTCCAGCTAGTCTAGAATTGGTGAGCCTTGGTTTTAGTTCTGTGTGTGTGTGTGTGTGTGTGTGTGTGTGTGTGAGTGTGTAGAGGCTAGAGGCTTACTTCACGTGACCTCATCATGCTCCCCTCCTCACCTTTCCAGGCAGTCTCTTGCTGACCTCAAGTCTCACTGGCTGGTCAGTGAGCCTCTGCTTGGGACCCCTTTACCTCCATCTCCATACCAGGATTACAGGAGTGTGGAGCCACACTTAGCATTTTATTTGGGTCCTGGGAACCTGAACTCAGGTTTTACACGTGCGTGCGGAGAAGCACTTTGCACACAGAGCCTCTCTCTGGCTTCATGAAGGGGTGTGTCTTGTGTCCCATCACCCCCTGGCGGGGAGATTGCGGGGAGATTACTTAACACCTCCAAACCTTCACTCTCTTACTGAGAGTGTTCATGTCCTTTGTTCTGTTTGACAACTGCCCTGGATCCTTAGTAGTTCTGTTCTGATGGCCAATTCCTCATCTTTCTCTGACTTTCTTCTTACCCAAATGAAAACTGAATACTTTGTCCCATTGCTTCAGACCTGGTAAATATGACCGCTCACTAATAATTCACCTCTTAGGCAGTAATATGCCTTAATTTAGTAGGAGACACCCCTTCTTAATCACAACCCACATTTATATAAAGAACTGTAGTTTACACAGTGAAATCTTGGTTAATCTACACAGCACATGCAAAGTAGGACCCCACTGCCTACACTTTATCGGTGAGGGGTGGGAATAAGCAGTCAATGGTGGTTTTCTCAAGGATGCACGCACAACTTGGCACTCAAGTTCAAGATCAGCTACGGCTAAGTCCAGTATTCATTGACCGTTGTAGTCAGTATGATGCAGAGAGAACACAGAGAAATACAAGAATTTCCTACTGGGTGACTGATACCACTAAAACAGCAATGGAGAGATGCCTCCTGCCTTTCACAGATAAGTGTGCTGAAGGCAAGCTATGTAACTTGCCCAGGTCTCAGTTTCTTTGCCTTTAAAGTGGAAGTGTTGGATAAGGTAACACCTTGGACACATCACAGTTCTAAGATGCTGTGACTCAGTGAACACATAAACACCATCCTTGCGAGTTTTAATGCCAATTTCCGTTTTCTTATCATTTTGTATCAGGTGTACATGGTATTTGTAGTTACCAGAGAAAACTGGTAGAGTTTCAAGAGTGTTTTATGACATGCCAAGAAAGAAGCAAAGATACAGAAAATTGAGGATTTGGCCGTGAGCCTTTAAACAGACAGTGTCATGTTGACACAGCAGCGAGCGCCTCCTGAGGAATTGTGCGTGCCTCACAGTGCTCAGCGTTAGGATGGATATGCAAAGGGGAAGTGGTATCAACATCCAAGCACGCCAGCAGCCGAGTCAGCTTGAGTTTTCATAGGGTCACCAGTACAGAGACACAAACATACTCATAGATTAAAGTGGACTAAAGTCAGATGTGAAGCAAGACCAAGCCATGTGGCCCAGATTGACCTTGCCCAAGTTTAAGCACTACCCTCTATTTATTATTATAAACAGTTGGCTAAAATGCAGCTCAGGATTAGGCTAAGGGCAGAGTTAAAGGAAAAGATGTTTCAAACTAACTGCCCCCTTCCTTAACACACAACGAGGCTGGCCGAGCTATGAAATTGTGATGGAAATATTTGAGCTGGTGTGTCTGAAAAAAAAATATACTGATCATTTCACTCTTCCTGGCTTTTAATGCTCCAGGGTTTTGGAGACGAATAGGAGTAATAAGTTCACTTTGCAGGATTAATGCAGTAATTCTTTATCATAAGGGCAGAGCATTACCTCAATCTGATTTTGCTACAAAATGGTTCAAAGTCTATTTTTAATGATGGCCCTAATTTGTTAACACCTTTTACATTATTAATCCCCTTTATATCCAAGTAGTTATTGCATGTCATAACAATGTATCTATGCAGGGAATTTAATAGTGTTTTCTAGATGTCAAGAAAAGGCTTGTTCCGCAAAATGCTATTAAACTGATAATGAGCTAAATATTTGCCATAGCAAACCCTGAAATTACTATATCAATCAGCATTGGGCCCTCTTATTCAATAAACAGAAATTAACCTATTAACTACAACTTCCAGCCACAAAATGCTGCTTCCAGCCCCTGCTCTCCATCCCTAGTCTTTATTTTCTTAAAACCATGTATTGTCCTAAAGTATCAGAGTTTTGGGTAAAATTTCAGTGTTAACGCTGGTGATGCAGACCCTGAACAAGAAGTGAAATCATGGGCGCTTTCGCAGCTACAGTGGCTGTGAGTAGTTTTAACCTTCCTTTAAGGTAGGCACCTACTTATACACACAAAAAATTAGATTCTACCAGATAAAATAATGAAACATGCTTCTAAATCATGCTTTCAGATTTTTCCAGATTTCCATTATTTAAAATGAAGATTTCTCTAGTATGAATTCTCTATTAGAATGTGACTACAGTATCTCTATATCCCTATGTCGTAAAGGTGGCTGAGGACCAGCCATTGGTCAAATACGGCATTCAGATATTAAAATAGAGACGAAGCATCTATTTTTCATAGCCCCAGAAGAAAGCTGTATATTCAAAGATACATTATATATAATCAAAGCCAAAAGAAAGCCTCATTCCTACTGTGTTTTAAGCAGCCCTGGGTGAGTGTACTGAGCAACTTCATGGGCTGCCCAGATCCAATTATCCTCTTAGTGACACTTAGAGGCATTGGACTAAAGATCAATGCTGTATGGCAGTGTATGGGAACTGGGTTTAGTTCTGACAGCAATCTGCTGGTACTTACATAGTTAGAAGAGTTTGCATGTCTTTGGTTGTCTTCATGATTTCTGATTTTCTGGGCAACATGACACTACACATTTTTATGCCATTTAAAGTCAGGCCATGTTGATGTTTAAATGGCGAATTTAGAGATTACATGGGTTGCTATGCGTATCAAAAATAATATTTTGTGGTTGTGTTTCATAGTTTGCAGAGCTTTTGGTATCTGTTTCTACAGGTCCTTTGGAGCAGGCAGAACAGCATAGTGCTTCTATTGAGGAGTTACAAGGTAGCTCTAGAGCAATTAATTGATTGGTTAAGTCAGCTTGGGCACTAGGGGAAGGGCTCACTTCTGGTTACCTCCCTGACTCACTAGGGGAAGCTGATATATTGTTGAAATGCCACTCCGTTTGAAGCCCAAATTCCTTGGTGTGAAGTCTCTCCATCTTTTTTTTTTTTTTTAACATAAAGTTATAGGGCACCCCTTATATTTTTGACACACGCACAGATTATATAATACTCGAGTTAGGGTAAACACCGGTTTCCTCCAATGTGTGCCTTTTGTTTGTTATGAAAGCATTCAGATTTCTTTCTTCTAGTTTTAAAAATGTATCCACTATATTATTGTCCTCAATAGTCATGCTCTTGCATCCAGGAGTTGTAGAGGGTTTAAAAGTGCAGCCAGGGCAGAGGACCCAGGGATCTTGTTAAAAAGCAGACTGTGGTCAGCAGATCTGGAGGAACCTGAGAGTCTATGTTTCAAAAAGGCTCCTAGACTCAGACAGGCAGAGCTCATGCTGAGTATCAGATCACTCTTCCTTAACACCAGGACTCCATGGAGACCTTGATGGGCAAATGACATATCTCCAGGGGCTTTTTCAGATGGAAGGACTTACTTCCTTGAGTGGCCCTGTAATTTCTTTGATTTCATTGGATCCTGTATGGATTCACTGAAACACATTCAGTTCAATCCTAAACTTCAGTTTGTTCCAAGTTAAATAGTCTTGTAAAAGCATAGTCTCTAGTTAGAGCATTTGGGAATAAGGATCAAGTAGGGCCCAAATGGTAGTTCTAAGAATAATAGATTTACAAATTAGCTTAGGGCCAGATACCTGCTCAGTCAGACTTCAGTACATGGGCCTCATGTGGCTTAGCCTTGGATCTTTAGATTGTAAGGTGGGCGCAGTGTGCAGAAGCTGTGCTTCGTCGCTAAGTACATCCAAACCCTGTACATTGGAGAAGAGCAGGCACCCCACCTATAACCAGCGTCATGTCTTTGTAGGAAGAGACAATGATGCCTGCAAATTGCCAAGCATCTGGCTGAGCCTGGCGTTGCAAGGGCTCCACAAATCTTAGTCATTACTTTGTATTAGTGCTAAAGTCTTATCTGTTATTATGTCCAATTAGTACATGGAGCCCTGATTTGTTGATACCCTAATAAGGACAGGAGCCATTGATTAAATAGACTAATCATAATCTCGGATGAGGGAACAGGCCTTACAGGCACATTATGTGAATATGCCTAACAGCAGAGAGCAAAGCTTTCTTGATTAAGAAACGCACGGACTTTGGTTGTCAGTTTTATGTTATTATCTCAGAGACCTGTGGCTCTCAACCTTCCTAATGCTGCAACCCTTTACTGCCACTGGGAGCAGATAAAAGGAACTTGTCTTAAGCGCTGCCATTTTGACTTCATACTCTACTTTACCTATGCTGACCAACCTCCTCTCTAAGAACCGATAGCTATGCAAAGCATAATGTCTGTACCTAAGAACAGAAAGAGCAAATGAATTTGATTGGTTGGGCAAAAAAACACATTCAATGTCAGTTGATAATGATGGAACCCTGGGGAAAGGCCCTAATCCCCAAGTTCTGATTGGTGAAAAATTATAACTGTAACTTGGCCCAGAGGCTTGGGGGGTTTTGGGGTTACAAACCCTGCTTCAGTCCCTACTCAGGGCTGCCAGAAGAAACAAGGCTCTGGAGTTCTTGTCTGGTGGTCAGGATCCATCAGCCACTCCGTGTATGTGGTGGGAATAATAAAAGATTTTGTTGTTTCAGGAGCCAGCTGGTGTTTTCTCACCCCTTTCCTTGTGGCCCACAGCAGACACAGTGTAACAAATACAGTTCTTCATGATGTGATAACCCCAACCTTGAGACAATTTTTGTTGCTCCTTCATATGTGTAATTTTGTTATTGTTATGATTATAATGTAAATATCTGTGTTTTCCAACTGTCTTAGGCAACCCCCATGAAAGTTTGACCACCAAAGGGTTGAGAACCACTGACCTAGACGGACCTTACTGTTTTATATATACTATAACTCCATCATTTCCCTCCCAACCCCTCTGATGCACTCTCCTTACTCTCTCAAATCCATGGCCTTTAAAAATATTGTTCACACACGCACACACGCGCAAATGCACGAAAGGATGGATTTCTTTTGTTGTACCTGATCTTGGCACTCTCTCTCCCTACATGTGGTGCCTTTGAAATTTCTAGGTGACCTTGACGTATCTAAAATTTTATCAAAATTTATAATAATATGCTAGTGGGATTTCTGCACTCTGTGTAAACACAAGCTGCTCAGCCTATATAATGTTCCCTGAATGTATATGATCTCAGGGCTGACCTCATGTTACTGTGTAAACAAATCGGTTTCCACAATTTTTAAAAGCCCATCAGATTAGATTTTACAGCTTCTTTGTATGGGAGCATTCATTGACCGTCCAGATTTACTTTAGATTTGGCTTTTCCTTTTTCTCCCCACCCCTAATTTCATCCATGATTCCTTTGTCCCCCAGTAAGCATGTTAGAATCTGCTTCAGTGAGCCAGCTTGTGTTTCTGCAAATGTCTTTATCCTGCCCATGGTGGTAAGGTTTTCTGTGTTTACCATTCTGTGTTCATGGTGACTTCTCTTGTTAGAACAAGGTCCATGTCCTGACTTCCATTACTGTCATCAGATAGCGTGTCATCTTGTCCTGTCTAGTAAAGTCTTCGCCTTCTGGCTGCTATTCAGATCTTTGCTCTCTTTGAAGTTCTGCAGTTTTACTCTGAGGTTTCCAAATTGTGGATCTTTTTTTTCCCTCTTTTATTTGAATGTGCTGTGAACCTCCTTTCTTGGCCCTTCTCATGGTTTCCCACTGGGCTATTGGGTGTTGTTTTTCTCCTATTTTCTTGTGATGTTGCTCTCCAAGTTTTGTATCACAGGTATTTTTAATTGTTTTTTTAAAAAGATTTATTTTTATTTGTATCTGCATTTTGCCCATGTGTATGTATATATGTATACATGTATGTATTTGTATGTATGTATGTACATGTGTATGTATGTGTATGTCTGTATGTGTATGTCTGTATGTGTATGTCTGTGTATGTATGTATGTATGTATGTATGTATGTATGTATGTATGTATGTATGCATGTGCAACATGTGTGTGCCTGGTGCCCACAGAGCTAGAAGAATCTGTTAGATTCCTTAGAACTGGACTTAAGGATGGTTGTGAGCTGCCATATAGGTGCTGCAAACTAAACCTGGGTCCTCTGCAAAAGCAGCAAGTGCTCTTAATCACGGAGCCATCTCCACCCTGTAGTGTGTGTTCACTCTCTTTGACGATAACTTTGTCGATGGCATCTCTCCCTTTGCCCACTCACATTTTTAAAGGCTTGCTGTTTTGCTTTATCAGCTTTCCATTTAACTGGATCCCATCAGACATTTAGCATATCTGTGAGGGTTTTATTAAAATTTCTTCTACATTTCATTGTTTATCTCTTATTTTCTCTTTGGTATGAGCTCTTTATTCATTCTTTTGGTTTTTGAATATTAACTCAGTAAACCCAAGCCTACTTTGGTCTGGATATCTTCACTTGGTAGAGAGGAGCCACAGTATGGTGACCGATCTTTCTTCAATCAATGGACACTATCTCAAGTGGTCCCTTAGCTTGACTTTGGAACAGCCATCTGCTGACCCAGCACACATACCCTTTCATTCTAGAAGAAGATTGTGTGTCTGCCACAGTTTGGACCTTGAGTGTCATCTAAAGGGGAAGTCCTTGGGTGATTTAGGCTGTCTGTCTCTTCTTTAAGGAGATCGTAGGATTCTGGACCCTTCCTCTCTGCCCATCTGATTCCTGGCCATGAGATGAATGCATTTTCCTACCTCAAGCTCCTGCCACAATGTGCTCCCCTCCCCCACCCTTCATACCTGGCTGGGCCCTGACAGCAGCACATCTGCCTGATTGTGGATGGAGCCTTCAAAACTGTGAGTGCAAACAATGCTTTTCTCTTCATGCGATGATCATCTCAAGCGCTTGACATAGTAGCAGAAAGCAGACTAACACACCCTTTCTGTCTCTCTGATCTCTAAGGTGATATTTTTCCTGCTGCGCTGCAGTAGCTCAAGCATTTAAAAGATGACTTTGAGAAACTTCCAGTATGTCAGCTCACCTAGCTTACCTGGTGCCTGCATTTCTGTGTGAAGAGGTATGTGTCTATCATCAAACATAAAGCCAACACGGCTTCTCTTAGGTGCGTTCCATCTGTCACACCTCATCAGGGACATTTCACCTGTGAGTCTCTTCTCTGTTGGTTCCCTTGGCTCTTTTGCAAACCACCAGCCATCAACTCTGGGACCTTTTTCTCTGACTTCTTTGCTGTTTTGTAAGCATGCAGACACACTGTGGCTTAGGACTCTGGGTATTTTCCAGTGAAGCTCTGCATTTTAGAAGTTTTTGAAAACACTCGTCATATTTCAGTGGGAATAAAATGCTCTCTGGTGGCAATGGTTTCCATGGTGAGCCACCATGTTCTCCTGCCCACCTCCATTGTGGCCTCCTCAGAAACACAAGGCAGAACACCATTTATCTTTCTTTTCTAGTTGTACTCTCGCAGGCTTATTTCATAAAGTATCATGGATTCCAGTACTATGCATAAATAAATTATACCCCACCCCATCTTGAATGTAATCCATCAAAAAGTCTTGGTCCTGAACACAAACATGTCTCAAATCTCTCTGTTCCTCTCTACCCCACACTACAGTGGTGTTACTACCCTTTTGCTAGCCAAAGTTTCAGAGGGACAATTTCAGTATGCTATTTAACTTTTTTTTCTATTCATTTTCCTTTTGGTAGTAATTAAGCTGAAATGTCTCCTTTCTACTTTCTACTTGGGGTTTGGCGTGCTTCTGTTCTTACAGACTGCAGCGAAGAAGCATCCACATGTGCAAATACTCCAAACAGCCGCTCCCAGGGCGGAGGCACAGCCGCTCCCAGGGCGGAGGTGGCACTCTGTGACAGAACACCTGCTTAGCATGTGCAAGGTCCTGGGTTCATCCCTGGAACCATAAAGACAAAACAAAGAAACCCAAGCAGCTACTTCCAGGCTGCCATTTCAAGCTTAATCATGTCTGGCGTTTGTGCCCTGTATATATACACGGATATACATTTCTACATCTGGGAGACAATGAAGTATATGTGCTGAGTTCATTTTCAGAAGTGATGAGAAACTGAGTAGACACACAGAAGCATCTAGAGACGCTGTTTTGGACTTTCTCGTGGGCAACTGCTCTGAACAGTGAGGGAGGAGTTTGGTCCCACTACAACTTGCTGAGAGTTAGTTTAAAGGTAGTATACAAAAATGAAAAGAACATACAGTTTCACAATTATTGTGTGAACAGCTTAGAAAAGGACTTGGTAATAATTCATCAGTGGGTATTACTATCTAGTTACAGTTTGTGCTCTTTCTTCTGCACCATGCTTACTTCCTACTAATTTCCAAATTTTTCTGAATCATTTTTACTTTTCCTAATGTTTAGGTATAGCTCAAGAACATAATTCAGACTGATAAATTTTAAAAGACATTTGTATAAGCTTACAGACAGATTTTGAAGTATATTATTAGCTGAATTCAAGCAAGGTATAAGGCATCTTCTTAAATTGGTTCCACTGCTGAAAATCTCAGAGCTGTAGCACTGGTTTTAATATTTTGCCAATTGCCTAGATGATTTTTAAATAAAAGTAGACGACTAGATTATCTGCTTCATGCCCGTCACAATGGGCTTATGTAGTCTCAGTTTTCAGACCAGGTTCTAATTAGGGAGATTAGGCCCTGCGTGGCTGAGTCTGGCCATCACTTCGTTCATCCCATGGTCGCTGGCTCCCAGCTATGGGGAGGCTGCCAAGGGCTCATTTTACTTCCGTTACATTGGTTCTGATCTCTACTTAATGGAAGACTAACCTGGAAGCTAGTCAAAAATCAGACTGAATTTATAGGTTTTCGTGTAGACTGGAACCACCTGCTATTTCTAGTGCCTTTAAACTAGATGGCTAGAGCTAGAAAGTGGATCTTAAATTCAAACAATCTTTTTGGCTGATAAAATGTTATATTTCACCCTCACCTGGGCTTAGTAATGACATTTATAGCTACTTGGGATTCTAGACCTGTGCAGATTCTCAAAAATTGGAATGTTTTACAATTTGAAACTATTATGCATATTTTTATGTCCTTGTGAAGTGTCAGAGATTGTAGTACACACAATCCTAACAAAAATTTTTAACCCCCCAAAAAGCTAAGACCATTTAAGTAAGATAAAAGTAGTATCAATTTTCAGTAAAGAAGATAAAAGAAAAATACTGTTTAAAAACACAGTTATCTACTGTCTTCTAAACCCCCCTACTTGAAACAAGTGTGGCATTACAGTTTGTGGTACATCTTTGCAAATATTTCAATTAAATTTTAACAGTTGTGAAAGGGTAGTTTTAGAAGTATAAAATTCCCAAATGTTTTTCACATCTACTAAAACCTGTGTTTCTCCCCAAGCTGAGCGTAGTGGAATCCTTTTCCAGGGCATCTGGGGAGCATGTGTAAGGTAAGGCCACAGCGCTGTAGAGGAGTCCTGGAGGATCGAGGCGATGGACCAGGCTGTTTATCTCCAGGACAGAGTGTGAGCAAGTGTACGGCACTTTCTGACTTTCATGTAGTGCTTGTGTGCATGTGTATGTACGGCACTTTCTGAGTTTCATGTAGTGCCTGTGTGCATGTGTGTTACAAGGACCTTCATGTTTTTCATTACATCTTGAATGGCTAAAACACTTCACAAACACAAACTACAAAGTAGCCCTTTCTGTTTGCCTTTTGGATGAGCTATCTTTTAAACTTGCAAAAAAATACTTATTTAACATGTATATAAATTATCATACTCCCAAGGTTCTCATACTTACATGTTTGTGTGTTTCTCTATTAGTGTGTTTTCTGTTGCTCTAATGTCAGTCAACCATATGTAATGAACCACAGGCAGCTAAGGAACACTGAGAGCAGGAGAAACCGTCCTCCCCAGAGAAGAGCACACCAAGTGTTATCCAGTACCAACTGTTCAGCTCTGAAAACACATATGGAAGTAACATTCTAAGACTGAACAACTTGTATTTGCATATTTAGGAATGTGTGTGTGTGTGTGTGTGTGTATATAAAACAACAATTAATGAAAAAAGAGACTTTGACTTTGAAAGAGAAGAAGGAGGGGTATAGGGGAAGGGTTGGAGGGAGGAAAGGGAAGGGGGAAAATGATATAATTAGTTATATTAGAATCTCCAAAAATAAAAGAAATAATTAAAAGTTACCAAAGGCTGGTTTCTTTATAAGAAATAATATTTTGGGATTGTTCAGCTTCTGATAAGGACCCATCTGGGCTGCATCAGATCATGGCAAATGGCGTCTCGGTGGGAACACACGTGAGAGGTGAAGATGTCCCAGTGAGACAGGAAGCCCGAGACACAGCAGCCAAGTTTGCTTTTTTTTTTTTTTTTTTTTAATGGGAGCTCACTCTTCATGGAAGTAATTGTGGCCTAAGAGAACCAAGTTAACTCCCTTGGAGGTCACTCTCCTTGCTCTAACGAGGGCCCTCTACTTCTCTTCCTAACGGTCCCGCCACCCTGAACCGCAGCACACTCAGGGGCTGCGTCTTTCTCAGACTCCCTCCATGTCCACCCAGTTACTAGAATTTGCTCGGATGACGAATCAGGAAATAAAGATCAGATGGTCACGGTGGGATTGTGATTAGAATCCATGGCTCTGTATCTCTCTATAGATAACTTCCTGTTTCCTCCCCAACTGATCGGAGTTTGTGAATTTGTGGGTGTCTCACAAGCCCTAGCATCTTTGTTCAGAAATTACACCTGCCACTACAACTCCAGAAGAAAGTGGGACAGAATAAATACTGAAAACTGTGTGTGGCTGGAACTGCTAGCTCAGATTCGGCGGCTGTACAGGGCTTGGCCCCACCCCAGGCAAGGCATGCAGACAATATGAATCGTTTGGTAACCTCATCTGGAAGTGAGCTAACTTGAGAATCAAGCATACACATAAGAAAATTAAGTTAGTCACTGAACGTTCCTTTTTAAAAAGACTTCCGAAGCTGAGAGTTGGAAACCACAATAAAATATACGGCCTAGCCTGGTACCCCCAAAACACGCGATGGTTGGAAAAATAGATTTGGAGTTTAAGATTAAAATCCTAAATTTCATGTGCTCTTCTGGTGGAATAAAATTAATGTGTGGACTGTGACATGAGAGCGTTATTCAATACAAGTGAGCACTATATAAGACAAATTCTCTATATTTGGGGGATGGTAGAACTTCATTACATGTGAAGTCAGAAGCATGCTATTCCAATACTGCATTAGCTCAACTTATTCACCTGTAGTGTAGGACTACCAGAAAATGAAATTTTGTCTCAGCAGCACTTGGAAATGTTTTACCTTTGGTATCTCGAGGAAATGAAATCTACCCAGCTGTGTGCCAGGAAATGCTGCAAAAGTCATTTTATGCATGCGGAGACTGCTTAAGGAACTCTCCAAGACTCACAGAAAGTAGATTTGGTGGTAAAAGTGAACTCCGTAAAGATTCCAGCAGTGAAGGGAAAACCTTGAGTTTTAATTTTCAGAGAACAAAAATACAAAACAAAAGCCACAGGTAAAACTCAAGGCGAGCGAGCGAGTGCATCCAGGACAGTGCCACTCACTCAGGAGGCTGCACGTACTGTGGAGACATGTTTATTCTATGAGCCGATTGCGGAGAGTTACTCCACGTACAAGGAAGACGCCTCACTGTCTCTGCTCTCCTCCTTTTCCTCAATACTATTCCTCTTTCTTACGTTTCTCCTTTCTATGGTATCTTTATGCAGAGAGTACAATCTTTACACTGTATTTTGACATAACCACCCTAGCATGTGTCCCCAAGTTGGGCAGCTCCATGGAACATTCCCGAGTATAAGGATTTGATGTTCAAATCTTTCTTCCTGGTTAGATTTCTGAAATGTATCAGACTCTGAAGCTCAGATGAAGCTCATCCAGGGACTCCAGGCATGGAGAGAAGTGCCCTCATAGTTTTATTAACATAGGAACCTGTGATATTTGTCCTCTACACTCGCAAAAATAGTACCATGTCTTAGGCTATAACCTGGCAAGTTTAACAAATTCCTTCATCTTTTTTTTTAAGAGAAAAGGAGAAAGATGGGACACAGATCAGTGAAAAATTCAGAAAGCGACTAACTTTCGTCTTTACCTTTATACAATGCATATAACTGGCAACTTACGATGTATAATCCTTAACCTTCCTCAAGACTTGAAGAAAAGAAATTCAGCCACTAACACAGGCGCTTACATCAGTTTTCTCCACTGAGAAAGGACGGAAACCTCAGTTATAGTATAGCATAACATGACACAGTATATAAACAGATATTCAATATAATATACATGATACCATACACTATGTAAGTTCTACATTTACTGTACTATTTGCTATATAATAGAGGAACACTGTATTAAACTACATCATATATACAAAGATAACCCACAGTTCCTGTCTTCAGACACAAAGTTGAAATCCCAACTCTTAAGCTGGTGTTAAGAGTGGGTTCTCACTGGGCAGTGGTGGCACAGGCCTTTAATCCCAGCACTTGGGAGGCAGAGGCAGGCAGATTTCTGAGTTCAAGGTCAGACTGGTCTACAGAGTGAGTTCCAGGACCAGCCAGGGCTATATAGAGAAACCCTGTCTTGCAAAAACCAAAAACCAAAACCAAACCAAACAAACAAAAAACAAAACAAAACAAAAAAAGAGAGTGGGTTCTCAGGAGGGAGCTAGGTCACTGCCTCAGCAGACAAGGGCACTACGACACCTCTTCCTTGCCAAGTTGGTTCTCCCGTCTTTCCGATGAAAAGTAGATTGGAAATCAGGGCCTTTTGTATTACTAGAGTTCTACATGAGTGTTTCCTTATATTTTCCCTTAAACGGATGAACTAAATTAAAATTTTTCCATGTGGTTGAGTAAGAGACACCAATAGGAAACCTGTGTGATGTTACACGAGGCCATTGAGTTTGTAAGGACTCAATCATGGGATGGGTTAAGAATTCTACACGCGTGGATGGGCAGAAGGGAGAAGAAAGAGAGCGAGGAGAGACACTACTATTTCCAGCCACTTGCCGATTTTGTCAGTGAGTTTACAACTCATTGTGGGGCAAATATATACATCTATGAAAGACAGCAACAACGGAAAGAACAGGTGGGGCTGGTTGAAACTGGCTGAAGCTGGTTGAAGCCACCACCAGCTGACGGACGGACAGTGAAGGATTTCTACACTCTAATAAACAGGAGATCTAAAACAGAAAAAAGCAAGAGCCTGTTGTGTTGTAATTGCCAGTCTGCTAGCCTCTGCAGCATCCTAGAGGAGACGGAGAGCAGCTGTTGAAGTCTCCTTTGCTCATGATGCCTCTCTGGACATGTTATCGGGTCATTAGAGAACCTTCCTTTCCCACAGTCTGACCTTTGCTAACGTGTCGCGTTTTCCAAATGATCATACTTCTTTCTTATATTCTCAAAATCATTTCCAGTGATTTTTGTTTATCTTTTGAGCTGTCTGTTTGCAAAACCAAAATTGTGGTCAAATAATAAAATCATTACCGTTTAATTTCACGTAAAGTAATAGCAGTATTTTTTTTTTTAAATGACAAATCTAAAGTCAAAGTTGAAGCACTTCACTGAAGGTCAGTAAATGGGTATAACTGAGAAAATCACATTCTTTCCAACATCATTATTAAAGAACAGATGTGTGTGTGTGTGCGCACATATGTACCTCCACAGATGCATGTGTGCACATATATACCTCTCACACACTTTTGAGGCTAATAATCTATTTGGGATACAAGGAGAGCTTTTTTGTGAGTTGCTTTCAAGCCTTAATGCTGCTTAAGATTAGCTGAGAAGACACCAGGCCATGGTGTTAAAGCAAGATGACTCCCCTCTGCCCCTCTGCTGTGCTGTGTCTATGAGCTGCGCTTCTTTGCAGGTATGTGTGAGGTGTAATGAATGCAGAAGGGCTTGGTATCTGTTTCCCTAGAAAAGCATGGAACTGCCAGGCGATGCTCTATGTAATAAGCCTATGTTTGAAATACATGATTTAAATGAATGCCAAGTCAATTTGTAGAACCAAATCCATTCCACTCACACTAGTTAAAAAAGAGTACTTTCTGTTTCTCTGTTTCTCAATCTGTGGGTCACAACCCCTTTAGAGGACAAAGAACCCTTCCAATGTGATTGTCTAAGACCATGGAAAATGCAGATACTACATTATGATTTGTAATAGTAGCAAAGTTACAGATATGAAGTAGCAAAGGAAACAGTTTTATGGTTGGGAGTCACCATATGAGGAAGTGTATTAAAGGGTCACAATGTTAGGAAGGCTGAGAACCATGAGATAGAGGGACAAGGGAGATGGCCCAAGTAGTATAGTTTTGCCATATAAGCATGAGGACCTCTGCATAATGGAAAAGGTTGGGCATGGTGGCATGTACTTGTAATTACTGTGCTGGGTTGGTAGATATGGGATGGTATCTGTTGTCCAATGACAAGCCCCAAGTCCCAGTGACAAACTGTCTCAAAACTAAACCAAACCAACCAACCAAACAAACAAACAAAAAAGAAAAACAAAAAAACCACTGTAACACTCAAGACTGACATCTATGTACATATACACGCAAATCTGAAAAATATGGCGGCTTATGTCAACCTCCCTTGTTTTGCAGACATGGATGGAACCATGGCAAAATGTTCTGCTCCTCTAACCAGCTTCATTTCCAAAATGTTCTCATTGTTAGTGGTCCCCTGAGCCCTCCAGAAAGAACCTCCCATAGCAACTATCCCACAATGACCCCAGTCTTCAGCATCTGAGATTCTATAGGTTCCCCAACTCTTCTGCTCATTGATTTATCTTCAGAGAAAAACAACCTTTTGCTTCTATTGCTTATTCCAATACCTGTAGACATTTGACCAGTACTATGAGCTATTTTCTGGAAATAGTGAAAACAAGTGCAAAAGAATCAATCAATCAATCATCTGAAAAATCTGCATAAAATGTAGAAGCTGATATGTAAACTCAGGAAAACAATCTTTCATTTCTAAGAAAAAAAAAATCAAAGAAGTAAGAATTGCATACTAACGGGAGATAGGTACTGTGTTTGTCAATGAAGGACACAGCACGAGTACGCATCCCCGAGCTTATCTATCTAGGATGAGGAGCTTTAGATTGATGTGAAGACCTCTGCATGTGAATGGTGTCACACCGCATCCAGACACAGCTTAGCAGTTCCATTGAATTGTTTGAAATTTATTCCCCCAAAACTTAAAAATGGGACTAAAAGAATTTTACTCAAAATACTGCTCAAAATATTGTGAGATCGTTGATCATTCACCTATTATAATTTTCACATTGTCTTAAAAAATTGTGTGTGTGTGTTTGTGTATTTAGAAATAGCGTTTGGATAAGATATTTAAGCCAAATATTTAAGTCCTATTCACTGGAGAAATTGGTTTACACAATTGTTTGCTTGGGCTCAAATAAGTCCAATATACAGAGGTTTTCTCCTGTGCCTGCTGGTTTTTGACAGCTGTCAGTTTGCAGGTCTGACTGCTTTATCTGGGCCTTGCCAAGGCCACATTAGTATCTTCTGAAAATGGGCCGTGAAAGCTGCAGTTCCAGTGTCCCAAATCAATTACTGCATTCTTAAACTGGCAGTGTGTTCATCTGTGGGCACAGAAGCAGCCGGCGGCGGGGCACTGCTCGGAGTATAATGTCATGTGTAGCAGGGGAGAGAGGAGAGTGTTTCCTGCTTAATGGGTTGGTATTAAGTAGGTGGGAATGGCTTCTAATTAGCCAACAATTGCTGTGTTTTCTAGTTCCCCTCCTCCTGCCGGTCACCAGCTGCCAATCGGCCTTCAGTTCTGGATTATTTATTTATTTATTTTTTGAGTTCATTGCTCATTGTGGTGGAAGCCTTTGTTTAAGAGAGGGCTCCCAGGGTCTCAGCTGCCTGGGTGCAGCTTGCTGCTTACCCTGAGTAGCAACTGTCAGTTTATTTTATCTCAACCTTTTCATCATCCTGCTGAAACTGATCGACTGAACCCACCTGAGAGACCTGAGGATTCAGTACCTACAAGTCATTAGCTGGGACGAGGCAGCCTTTTGCTGCAGTGGAGTGAGTCAACACACTTCCTAAAATGCAGTCCACCTTAACCCCATGATGCCCCTGGAAAACTCAAGAAAGCCACCAGCCCCTTTGTGGTTCAAAGCTGAATGGAAAGGGAATGCTTCTTCTCACGTACATATATTTTGCTTTGGCCAAGGGACACTGTGCTTCTGTCACATGCTGTGCTATAGTGATCTCCGTACGGGGGGCAGGGGGACACATATGGCAATATACAGCAGTATTCCAGCCACAGGTAAAGCATATATAAAATTGGACGACATTCTACAGAATGACTTTATAACATGAGGGATTAAATCCCATTCTTTACAAACATCCAATGAGTGGGACTGGAGCCTTATTTTGTAAGCATGTGATGTATGATGCTGGGTTTTAAAATATTTATTTAGTGTATAGTGTGTGCAGTGTGTGCAGTGTGCAGTGTGTGTGTGTGTGTGTGTGTGTGTGTGTGTGTGCAGTTTGTTTGCATGTGCATGCCACAGCACACATGTGAAGATCAGAGGACAGCTCCCAGGAATAATCTTTCAATCTATGGGTTCCAGGGATGTGAACTCAGGAAGTCAGGCTTGGCTGCAAGCACCTTACTGTTAACACAAGCCATCTCACTGGCTCTAATGTGGCTTCTCTGTGGGGCTCGCTGTGTTTCATTTTACAATCAACAGGGGACAATTTTCCTGCATGAATCACTGCTATTTGGAAAAATCATTTCCTAAAGGAGCCACGGAACCTGTTGTGTCCAGAATGCATCTAAAGGATAAATGCCATGACAAGGAAACCCTGCTTATGGAGCACAGTGGAACCCGGCGGCTGGCCAGGCTACTGGAACTGGTATGTCTTTTCCCACTCAGAAGTGTGGAGTGACAAACAGATCATATTCAGCCACAGTCAGACGGGCAGAGCAGCTTCTTAGTGGGATAAAACTGTGTAGGAGCAAGCAGATCATGTCAGGTACTTCCCACTACACTGCAGGCAGGCTCAGGGCTGGACATAGAGGTGGCGAGTGCTCAGGGAAGCCTACCCCACACTCAGATCGGCTCTGAGGGCAAAACAGAGATGTTTGAGCGTGTGTGAACTACAATCACTTCCCACAGAACCCATCTGCTAAGGAATGCTATCCTTTAAGGGAAACACAGTGTAAAGATATCACCAACATTCAAAGAGCTGTATACATTTACCGGAGGGAATGAGTTTGGAGATGAGAAGGTCTTGTTCTAATAACTAGTACATGGGTTTATATATTTTAGTGAAGTGGCTTATAGTCATGAGGAAAAATTAACTGTATGATCAGCTAACATAGTAAAGAAACTTAAGAACAGTTCTCATATACAAGAATCAAGCTTGAACAGAAAGGAACTGGAAAGCAGGCAGAAACATCTCACCATTGGAAGCCTGTATCTATTAATTCCCAGGGCCCTCCAACACTCGTTTACAGTAACTATGCCAGCCTTCGCGCCCTGGTGCAAGCAACCCTTGCATTCTACCTTGAGACACTGCCCAGAGCTAACGTGAAGCTTAAGTTTCCATAGGTCATCTTAAGGTACCTGTGTGCAATAGAAAATCAACAGATTGTCCTGGTTCACCCGGGGACACCTCTGACCTCAATGCTGTCTGTTTGCTTTCATTGTTAGGAGTCTCCTACGTGAAATGAGAAGGCTGGACAGGGAACTACACCACAGAGGAATGGCACACTGCTTCCGAGGTGGCACACACTGTGTTTGTCTAAGGTTTGGTTCAGCTCCTTTTCCTATACTGGTTCAGCTCCGTGTTCCAGTCACAGCTGCTCTTCTGCAGAGCTGTGGAACCAATCTGTTTGGAAAGGGAACCAGTGTGGTGACCTCCCACCTCTGGGTAGTTCCTCTCATATCTGTAACAAAATTCAAAACACTCACTGTGGTTTACAAGAACTATTAACTAGATGTCCCATCTCTCTCTCTCCCCCCCTTCTTTTTCTCTCTTTCCCTCTTCTCTCCTCCCTTGCCCCTTTCCTTTCCCTCCCTCCTTCCTCCTTCCCTCTCTTCCTTCTCTCCACTTCCTCTTTGCTCCTCTCTCCCTCTCCCCACTCTTTCCTGTTCCTTCCCCCTTCCCTACTTCTTCCTGCCCCTCCCCCTCTCCCCTCTCTCTCTTTGCTTCAGTCACACTGCTCACCCTGCTGTTCCTGGAGCCTAGGCTTCCCTGGGTACACCTTTCCCAGAAGAGCTTGCTTTTTCCTTTTCCCTGTCTGCTTTGGGGGATGTCTTGGAACTTTCTATCTAGAGCAGTCCCCTGTACCATTGGGCTCTCTCTCTCTCTCTCTCTCTCTCTCTCTCTCTCTCTCTTTATATACTTGGTGGGAGGTTGAGAGGTATGCTCACAGCCTATCTTAGGAAGAGACTCACCTATGTTACCCGATAGACAGCAGAACTCTTGTGAGCCCAGATAAACCTATCCACTTTGCACATGCTACATTTTGTGCTGGGAGCCAGGGACCTATTGATGTGGGACTATCAGAATCCAGTCCTGAGAGACATGATGCCAGGCAGGGCTCCATACTATAAAACTTCCTTGGCATTTCCCATGATAATACATAACCCACCAAAATAAATACATTGTTAAAAACCTTTTCCTATGGATTTCTTACTGTTACATAATCTTGGATGTGATATATGCAAACCTGAAAGATTTGCTACCTGCAATGTTATTTAGGAGTCACTCTCTTATATCACTGCTGCTAAGTTTGTATACGTATTTATGCAGACCTAGGCTCCCCTAAGTGTGATTATAATTCTATCTAATTGTTGACTTATTTCTTCCGTTTGATTTATTCATGAATTCAGGTTTCCACTCACAAGTATATTTAATTTCTGTAGATAGCATTATTTTATTTTATTTTAATTTTTTTCAAATAGGTTTGCAAAAGAGTCAACAGGAAACCTGGAGGATAATCTTATCTTATCTTCCATGATTTACATTTTACTGAGAAGGCTACTCAGTAGAAAGTGAAAGTTTAAAAAAGGATTCTGTGTTGGATATGGAAAGTGACAAGATTATGTATAATTATCTATGAAATTACACTTGCTTGAGCTTGAAGATTTTTAGCAGGGATGCTTAATAACATTTGCATGGTCAAATGAGACAGCAGAAACACTAGGAAAGGCCTTAGGGCATGGTCATCTATTTAAGCATCCACTTGGATTTTCAACATAATTAGTCATCTAATTGTGTGCCTAAACTTAGTGGATCCACGTAAGTAATTATCAATTATTAAAAAGTAGTGCTTGTAATGTTTTTCTCTGCTTCCTGCCAATCAAATTACCAAGGAACATACTACATTCATGTTTGATCACATAAATTTTCAAGTAAAATGAACTGTGAAGCTTTGGGTGACGGTGAGTGACTGACGGGCCTGTTAATTCTCTCAGACGAAGGGTAGCTAATTCAGCCACTTGGACATCTGTGTTTTCAGGGAGTGTTCATGTTAGCCAACCCTAGCATCACTGGAAGACTTGACAAGGGTACACAGTACCACAGCGCTTCTGAGGGTTCAGGAAGCAGATACGTTCAAGTTCAAGTACGTTCATAGCAACTTGAAGGTGCATTTCAGATGCACTGACACTGTCCAGGATGGACTGGGGCTAAAAGGAAGGGGCCACATGCATTTTCTCCTATTATGTTCTGGCACAGAGTTTCCTTTATGTTCACACCGTGCTCAGCCCAGGAGAGCCATCCTCCATGAGGAAGTGGGTGTCAGACCATGGATTGATATTCAAGTCAGTGTCACGTCTGAAGAACTGTAAGAAATTGCTAAAAGAGAAACCGCCATTAAAAACATCTTGTTTACACCAAAGTGTCCAAGTTATAGAACATTCACTCCTGTCTGAGAGAGAAAATAGTCCTGCCTAAGAAAAAGCATGCCAAACAGTCAGTCCTAGAAACATACATACAAATAACATCGTATAGACTGGACAGGTTGTTCTTATGAATTTAGAAACACACACACACACACACACACACACACACACACACGTAATAACAGTTAATGAGAAAAGACCACAAATTTGAAAGAGCAAGGAGGGCATGTGGAACACTTTGGAGGAGGAAAGGGAAGGGGAGATAATGTCATCCGACTCTAATGCCAAAAATTAAAAAAATCATTCCTAAGGGGGATGAATGATGTAATTATATTATGATTTAAAAATAAAAATATTGCAAAAAATTAAAAGCTAAGTTAAAAAATATAAGGACATTAGATAAAGAAAATTTAAAGAAAAGTAAATTCAGGAATTATGTTATAATTCTTAAGGTGAATTCCCAGTTACAGAAGGTTTGGGAAGAATTAGAAGCCAAGCAGCAATGGCGGATTGCGTCTGTTTTTCAGAAGAAATTTTGAAATGAGACAGTAACACTAACAGAGCTTTATCAAAGATGGTGATATGTCCCTAGGAGAGAGGCCCCATGCTCCCACATCCTGCCTGTGGAAGAAGGATTTAGCTACATTCACAGTACATTAGACATGGCCACAGGCCAAAGAACATGGCTAGACAGAGGAGACAAACATTTCTCCAGCAATTGAACAAATATGACCAGGCAACAGTCAAATGCAGACTTTTTGTTCCGGTGTTAGCCTTGGTTTTGTATGGCTGAAACCACCTGAAGACAGTGCATAAGTTTCTCAAATTACCAAAAACAACAACAAAGCCCCAAACAAAACCAAACCAGAGCCTAGGAGAGGTGCACTCGGTGTGCTCTGGAAGTTAATCCTGGTCACACCAACAGCTACCGAGTCTGTGAGTGGAATCTAAAAGAGGGATAGGTTTTGTCTGAGCCATCAAGAATTCTCTTTTATTGAACCAAGGCAGCAACAGAGAAGGAGATTCTCAGAGTGTGTGTGGGGGACCAACAAAACACCCACCCCTCAACCCTAGGGAGCGGCAGGCTCATTAGTATTTCCCAATGAAGTGAGTTTTCGCTTCTGAAGAAATACTTTATTCTTTAGTAAGGAACTTGTTACTTGTGTTAGAGGAAATGGACAAAGGCTGGTGATGTGTATTTTAATGAGGAAGTTGAAAATCCACACTCAAATGCTTCCTTTTTCCTTTGGAATTTGACTACAATTAAGTCTTGGTTTCTCTTTTTTCCAGACATTCCTCATTTTGGCATTATGCTTGTTTCGTTTAAGTGGCAGAAGGCACTGAACTCACAAAGCTTTTCCTGAAGCTTGTGGGAAGCACATTCATGTGATTGAGGAAGGCCAACAGAAAGAGGGCCTGTCTTGGTTGTCCTCTTTGATGGGCAGGACACACACGGATGGATTTTAATGCTCTGCTCGGTTTGCCTCATCCAGCTTGTTCGCTCTCATTACAAATGATGGAAAAACAGTAATTTAAGAGTCCTTACCTTAAAAAAATTACAGGTAGACCCACAGACTATAAATGCACACTTTACAAATTGTCCTACACAGAGATGGCTGCCCCAAGTCTTGGAAGCCACTGAAAAGGATCCCAAAACTTCTGGAGTCAGAGAGGGCTAAACAATATGGAAACCTATGTAGGGAGTGAATGTCAGGATCCTATCCATCTTCTCCTAAAAGCCATGGGTTATTAAAATTCCAGGGCCAGGTACATGGAAAGCGCTTATAACACTGGTAAGGAAAATCCAAGAGATCACCCCTCAGCAAAGCCCGCCACTCCTACTTACTCACCAGAACTAGATGACAAGGGCCTTTGATGAAGGTCCCATATCCCTGACTACAAGACAGGTCAAGCTAGAGCTGACTAAAAGCATCCTTGCTGCTGACCAGCTTTCACGGTGCTGAAAGGCGCTAACTACGCAGGCTGCCTTGGGAGAAAAGGCGTCAGCAGTTTCAGCCAGCTGTGCATCCTATAAACCACCATAGCATCTTGTCAAACAAGGTGTACGGGCTGAAGCAATAATAACAAGTATGACTGTTAGAGGAGTAACTAAATGGTCATTGAAGAGATATTGACGGGACTGAGGTAGCAGAATGAACCTATTTGGTTTTTTTTTTTTATTTTTTTTATTTTATTTATTATATGTAAGTACATATACTTAATTCTAAGTTCACTTTCACTTAGAGAGATGTGGCCAATGAAGAGGAAAAAAAAGAGCAGGACAGATTCCATCTTGTCCTCTAAACGCTATTTTGAGCTGCTGTCCTTGGAAAAAGCTACTGTCTAAAAAGCTACTGTCTGCTGTCCTTGAAGTGGTATGGCCCCCTACCCTTGGGCTCTGGGAAAGAGACCAACATTCCTTTACCCTTTCATGTAATGCCAAAGCTTAGATTAGAAACCCCTGCTTGAAGTTTTTTTTTCCTTTATAAGCCCCCTTCACTAAGAGCTGGGGGTCACTCTCCTTCCTGTTCCATCAGGAAGGTTCGTAGCCCAAGCTCAAGCTTGAATAAAGATTCTCATGTACTCGCTCAGAGTTGGGGTCCCTAGTGGTCTCTTGGAGTCCTGAGAACTGGACACAACAATATGAGGCTGACCACCACTTGTGGGGAATTCTTGCTTGATAATGTAAATGTGGTAAAAACTCATGATTGATGAGTTTTTCAGTCTAGTGGGGAGGTTATGACTATTTATTTGTCATAGCACCAAATAGCCTTCTAAGTATTTACATTTATAGCATGCACAAGTGCTAATCTCAGCCTTAATCAGAGATGCCTCTCTTTGTAATGAATGGTGTAAGCTGCCTGCCTGCTCGGGGTGCTTAGAATAAATGACAGTTGAGTGCTTAGCCCCAAACAAGACATACCACTCCCTCAAAGGATTAGGGAACATGCCAGAAGAGGGTGCAGAAAGGTCATCAGAACATGAAATAAGGAAAAGGGGCTGTGACATGGTAGCTACTCAAATGATACCAACAACACAACCACAATTTCATAGGAGCATTGGCTGTATGTAATCAGCCTGCCAACAATGAGATAGATCCAGTCAGGCTTGGGAAGGTCCTACCTCTCCTTCCCAAACTGTTTACTGATGGACTCTGGAGGAGGGGGAGATGCTTTGCAGTGGTTAGTTCAAAACCCATCATCATAGAGATTGCCCTGGTTAAACTCAGTGATCACAAAATAAAAGAACATGGAAGGGGAGAAGGGACTTGTTGGGTACAGGAAATGTAGGGGCTAGGAGGGAATTCAGAAAAGTCAGGGGTGACAACAGCCAGAGCATATATGTACAAAACAGTCAAAGAACAAATTAAAGGTTTTTCTTTTTCTATTTTTTAAATTTTAGTTCAATTTTATTTTTAATTTATAATTTACACTCCATATTCCATTCCCTGTCCCCCCTCAACCATCCTCTGACTGCTCCACATCCCACACCTCCTCTCCACCCCATCCTGTCTCCACATGGATGCCCCACCCCCATCCTCCCTGACCTCTAAATGCCCTGGGGCCTCCAGTCTCTTGAGGGTTAGGTGCATCATCTCTGAATGAACACAGACCCTACTGTATGTGTGTTGGGGGCCCCATATCAGCTGGTGTATGCTGTCTGTTTGGTGGTCCACTGTTTGAGAGATCTTGAGGGTCCAAATTCATTGAGACTGCTGGTCCTCCTACAGGATCACCCTTCTCCTCAGCTTCTTTCAGCCTTCCTAATTCAACAACAGGGGTCAGCTGCTTCTGTCCATTGGTTGGGGGCAAATATGACTCTTTCAGCTGTTTGTTGGGTCTTCCGGAGGGCAGTCATGATAGGTCCCTTTTTTGTGAGTGCTCCATAGCCTTAGTAATAGTGTCAGGCTATAACCATGTTTGCTACCCTTTCGGATAATTCCATGATTGTCTCTTCATATTTATGGTTATTAAGCTATAGAAAAAGAATCCAATCACAGTAGCATATGAAGGCTTGGTTATGATTGTGACCTTTTCATATTCCTTAAAAGGGTGAGGTAAGATTGTGAGTGAGAAATGCAAACAAAACTTACAAGAAAATGACTTGATAACAAGTCTGGGGTGCAAGGTGAAGCCAATGTCAAGTGAGAGCCGAGAGACCAGGGCACAGCATTGCTTGTTTTCTTGAAGAATACTGCATGAGTCATAAAACCAAGATGATAACGTTTCCATCCATGTGAACCTTGACGTGACATCAAATGGAATACCATGTGCTTGCGCTCCAACTAGCTTGTGTACTCATGTGTTTCATTGCTCAGGGTTTGAATCTTACTTCTCAGGTGTAATTTATGTTTGGCCTCAATGAGAAGGTGCATGGAAATCCAGTTACTGATATGATTCTCATCAGTGATGTAGCTCACAACATTGGCATTTAAACAGCTCCAGCTGCAACACCAGGGTTGACGCTGCTGGTAAGCTAAATGAGGAAAGCTTCCGTTCCTACATTGCAGTGTCTGTGACTGCAACATGAATCATTTTTCCCACTTAAACAAACTATCTATCTATCTATCTATCTATCTATCTATCTATCTATCTATCTATCTATCTATCTAAAAACTTTATTAGATATTTTCTTTATTTACATTTCAAATGCTATCCTGAAAGTTCTCTATACCCTCCCCCACCCTGCTCCCCTATCCACCCACTCCCACGTCTTGGCCCTGGCGTTCCCCTGTACTGGGGCATATAAAGTTTGCAAGACTTAGGGGCCTCTCTTCCCAACGATGGCTGACTAGGCCATCTTCTGCTACATATGCAGCTAGAGACACGAGCTCTGGGGGTACTGGTTAGTTCATATTGTTCTTCCACTTATAGGGTTGCAGACCCCTTTAGCTACTTGGGTACTTTCTCTAACTCCTCCATTGGGGGCCCTGTGTTCCATTCTATAGATGACGGTGAGTATCCACTTCTGTATTTGTCAGGCACTGGCATAGCCTCATACGAGACAGCTATATCAGGGTCCCTTCAGCTAACTCTTGCTGGCATATGCAATAGTGTCTGGGTTTGGTGGCTGTTTATGGGATGGATCCCTGGGTGGGGTAGTCCCTGGATAGTCCATCCTTTCATCTTAGCTCCAAACTTTGTCTCTTTAACTCCTTTCATGGGTATTTTATTCCCTATTCTAAGGAGGAATGAAGTATCCACACGTTAGTCTTCCTTATTCTTGATTTTCTTGTGTTTTGCAAATGTATCTTGCGTATCCTAAGTTTCTGGGCTAATATCCACTTATCAGTGAGTGCATATCTAGTGACGCCTTTTGTGATTGCGTTACCTCACTAAGGATGATCTCCTCCAGATACATCCATTTTCCCAAGAATTTCATAAATTCATTGTTTTTAATAGTTGAGTAGTACTCCATTGTATAAATGAACTACATTTTTCTGTATCCATTCCTCTGTTGAGGGACTTTTGCGTTCTTTCCAGCTTCTGGCTATTATAAATAAGGCTGCTATGAACATAGTGGAGCATGTGTCCTTATTACCTGTTGGAACATCTTCTGAGTATATGCCCAGGAGAGGTATTGCTGGATCTTCTGGTCAAATTTTCAGAGGAACCGCCAGACTGATTTCCAGAGTGGTTGTACAAGTTTGCAATTCCACCAGCAATGGAGGAGTGTTCATCTTTCTCCACATCCTCGACAGCATCTGCTCTCACCTGAATTTTTGATCTTAGCCATTTTGACTGGTGTGAGGTGGAATCTCAAGGTTGTTTTCATTTGTATTGTCCTGATGATTAAGGATGTTTTCAGGTGCTTCTCAGCCATTTGGTATTCCTCAGTTCCCTATTTTTTTCAATTTTTATTAGATATTTACTTCATTTACATTTCAAATGTTATCCCAAAAGTCCCTTAAACCTTCCCCCATTCCCCCACCCTGCTCCCCTACCCACCCACTCCCACTTCTTGGCCCTGGCGTTCCCCTGTACTGGGGCATATAAAGTTTGCATGACCAAGGGGCCTCTCTTCCCAATGATGGCCAACTAGGCCATCTTCTGCTATATATGCAGCTAGAGACATGAGCTCTGGGGGTACTAGTGAGTTCATATTGTTCTTCCACCTATAGGGTTGGAGACACCTTCAGCTCCTTGGGTACTTTCTCTAGCTCCTCCCTTGGGAAACCTGTGTTCCATCTAATAGCTGACTGTGAGCATCCATTTCTGTGTTTGCCAGGCACTGGTATAGCCTCCCACGAGACAGCTATATCAGGGCCCTTTCAGCACTATCTTGCTGGCATATGCAATAGTGTCTGTTTTTGATGGCTGATTATGTGTACCCCATTTTTAATGGGGTTATATGAATTTCTGGAGTCTAGCTTCTTGAGCTCTTTGTATATTTGTATATTAGTCCCCTATCAGATTTAGGATTGGTAAAAATCATTTCCCAATCTGTTGGTGGCCTTTTGTCTTATTGACTGTCTTTTGCCTTACAGAGGCTTTGCAATTTCATGACGTCCCATTTGTCAATTCTTGATCTTACAGCACAAGCCATTACTGTTCTGTCTAGGATTTTTTTCCCCTGTGCCCATATCTTTGAGGCTTTTTCCCACTTTCTCCTCTATAAATTTCAGTGTCTCTGGTTTTATGTGGAGGTGATCCACTTAGACTTGAGCTTTGTACAAGGAGATAAGAATGGATCAATTCACATTCTTCTACATGATAACCGCCAGTTGTGCCAGCACCATTTGTTGAAAATGCTGTCATTTTCCACTGGATGGTTTTAGCTCCCTTGTCAAAGATGAAGTGACCATAGGTATGTGGATTCATTTCTGAGTCTTCAATTCTATTCCATTGATCTACCTGTCTGTAGCTGTACCAGTACCATGCAGTTTTTATCACAATTCCTGTGTAGTACAGCTTAAGGTCAGGCATGGTGATTCCATCAGAGGTTCTTTTATTGTTGAAGATAGTTTTTGCTATCCTAGGTTTTTTATTATTCCAGATGAAATTGCAAATTGCCCTTTCTAACTCAGTCAATAATTGAGTTGGAATTTTGATGGGGATTGCATTGAATCTGTAGATTGCTTTCTGCAGGATAGCCATATTGACTATATTAATCCTGCCAATCCATGAGCATGGGGGATCTTTCCATCTTCTGAGATCTTCTTCAATTTCTTCAGAGACTTGAAGTTCTTATCATACAGATCTTTCACTTCCTTAGTTAGAGTCACACCAAGGTATTTTATATTATTTGTGACTATTGTGAAGGGTGTTGTTTCCCTAATTTCTTTCTCAGTCTGTTTATCCTTTGTGTAGAGAAAGGCCCTTGATTTGTTTGAGTTAATTTTATATCCAGGTAGTGTACTGAAGCTGTTTAGCAGGTTTAGGAGTTCTCTGGTGGAATTTTTAGGGTCACTTATATATACTATCATATCATCTGCAAATAGTGATATTTTGACTTTTTCCTTTCCAATTTGTATCCCCTTAGTCTCCTTTTGTTGTCGAATTGCTCTGGCTAGGACTTCAAGTACTATATTGAATAAGTAGGGAGAAAGTGGGCAGCCTTGTCTAGTCCCTGATTTTAGTGGGATTGCTTTGAGTTTCTCTCTATTTAGTTTGATGTTGGCTACTGGTTTGCTGTATATTGCTTTTATTATGTTTAGGTATTGGCCTTGAATTCCTGATCTTTCCAAGACTTTTATCATGAATGGGTGTTGGATTTTGTCAAATGCTTTCTCAGCATCTAACGAGACAATCGTGTGGTTTTTGTCTTTGAGTTTGTATATATAGTGGATTACGTTGATGGATTTCTGTATATTAAACCATCCCTGCATCCCTGGGATGAAGCCTACTTAATCATGATGGATGATCATTTAGATGTCTTCTTGGATTTGGTTTGCAAGGATGTTATTGAGTATTTTTGCATCGATATTCATATGGAAAATTGGTCTGAAGTTCTCTTTCTTTGGTGGATTTTTGTGTGGTTTAGGTATCAGAATAATTATGGCTTCATAGAATAAATTGGGTAGAGTACCTTCTGTTTCTATTTTGTGGAATAGTTTGAGGAGAGTTGGAATTAGGCCTTCTTTGAAGGTCTGATAGAACTCTGCACTAAACCCATCTGGTCCTGGGCTTTTTTTGGTTGGGAGACTATTGACGACTGCTCCTATTTCTTTAGGGGAAATGGGAATGTTTAGATCATTAATCTGATCCTGATTTAACTTTGGTAGCTGTTATCTGTCTAGGAAGTTGTCCATTTCATCCAGGTTTTTCAGTTTTGTTGAGTATAGCCTTTTGTAGTAGGATCTGATGATGTTTTGGATTTTGTCAGGATCTATTGTTATGTCTCCTTTTTCATTTCTGATTTTGTTAATTAAGATACTGTCCCTGTGCTCTCTAGTTAGTCTGGCTAAGGGTTTATCTATCTTGTTGATTTTCTCAAAGAACCAGCTCTTGGTTTGGTTGATTCTTTGAATAGTTGTTTTTGTTTCCACTTGGTTGATTTCAGTCCTGAGTTTGATCACTTCCTGACGTCTACTCCTCTTGGGTGAATTTGCTTCCTTTAGTTCTAGAGCTTCTAGGTGTGCTGTCAGGCTGCTAAGTGTATGCTCTCTCTAGTTTCTTTTTGGAGGCACTCAGGACTATGAGTTTTCCTCTTAGGACTGCCTTCATTGTGTCCCATAAGTTGGGGTATGTTGTGGCTTCATTTTCATTAAACTCTAAAAAGTCTTTAATTTTTTTCTTTATTTCATCCTTGACCAAGGAATCACTGAGTAGAGTGTTGTTCAGTTTCCACATGAATGTTGGCTTTCTATTATTTATGCTGTTATTGAAGATCAGCCTTAGTCTGTGTTGATCAGAAAGGATGCATGGGATAATTTCAATATTTTTGTATTTGTGGAGGCCTGTTTTTTGTCCAATTATATGGTCAACTTTTGAGGAGGTGCCATGTGGTGCTGAGAAGGTATGTCCTTTTGTTTTAGGATTAAATGTTCTGTATATATCTATTAAATCCATTTGTTTCATAACTTCTGTTAGTGTTCATGTATCTCTGTTTAGTTTGTTTCCAGGATCTGTCCATTGGTGAGAGTGGGGTTTTGAAGTCTCCCACTATTATTGTGTGAGGTGCAATGTGTGCTTTGAGCTTTACAAAGTTTCTTTAATGAATTTGGCTGCCCTTGTATTTGGAGCATAAATATTCAGAATTGAGAGTTCATCTTGGTAGATTTTACCTTTGATGCGTATGAAGTGCCTCTCCTTGTCTTTTTGATAGCTTTGGGTTGGAAGTCTATTTTATTTGATATTAGAATGGCTACTCCAGCTTGTTTCTTTGGATTATTTGCTTGGAAAATTGTTTTCCAGCTTTTCACTCTGAGGTAGTGTCTGTCTTTTTCCCTGAGGTGGGTTTCTTGTAAGTAGCAAAATGTTGGGTCCTGTTCATGTAGCCAGTCTATTAGTCTACGTCTTTTTATTGGGGAAATTGAGTCCATTGATGTTAAGAGAAATTAAAGAAAAGTTAATTGTTGCTTGCCTGCATAGAGTACTCTGACCACTGAGACTCAGGAGAGGGCTGGTCTCTGACAGAGGCTAACAGAGGCTGACAGAGGCTAACAGAATCACAGGAGGAACAAGCTCCACCAGAGACAACTATAACAACTAACACCAGAGATTACCAGATGGCAAAAGGCAAACGTAAGAATCTTAATAACAGAAACCAAGACCACTCACCTTCATCAGAACCCAGCACTCCCACCTCAGCCAGACCAGGATACCCCAACACACCCGAAAAGCAAGACTCAGATTTAAAATCTAATCTTATGATGCTGGTAGAGGACTTTAAGAAGGGCATTAATAACTCACTTAAAGAAATACAGGAGAACACTGCTAAAGAGGTAGAAGTCCTTAAAGAATTACAGGAAAACACAACCAAACTGTTGATGGAATTGAACAAAACCATCCAAGACCTAAAAAGGGAAGTAGAAACAATAAAGAAAACCCAAAGTGAGACAACTCTGGAGACAGAAGCCCTAGGGAAGGTGCACAGAGGTCTGTTGTTCAGACCTGCCTCCTGGCTGAAGATGAAGGCCGAAACAGGGCCTGTCCCAGAAGATGTGTTCCCTCTGCAGTCTGCATGTTCACCTGCATAGACTGGTCTCAGAGGGACCGGGGACACAAGATGGCTCTCTCACCTGCTCTGGTGCTTAGAGCCCTCCCAGGCAGCCACCTCTCCTCTGGCGGGGGTGGGGGGAGTTGCCCAGATGTCTGGAGCCTGAAATGGGGTCTGTCCCAGAAGCTGTGTCACTCCTGCCTGTCCCAGAAGCTGTGTCGCCTCTGCAATCCACACTCTCACCTGCGCAGACTGGTCTCTGAGGGACCTGGGATACAAGATGGCTCCCTCACCTAATCTCCAAACATTTATTTTTATTATTTTTTTGTTAACCACGGAATACAGTTTATTCAGGGCATGGAAGGGGAATGAAGAGGGCAGTAGAGGCAGAGAAAGGCAGAGAGAAGGAGAGAGTAGAGAAGCAGAGAAGCCCTGGCCACCTAGTGAGAAGGGGGAAGGGAATGGGGAGAGAGGGGGAGGAAGGGAGCAAGAGGCAAGAGAGAGAGACAAGAGAGGCAAGAGAGTAAGAGAGCAAGAGCTTGATTGCTAACTTAGAAGATATCTTAGGTATTGGAAGTAAATAATCTGGAGAATTCAGTAGAACTTTGTAGGACTTTGAGCCCTGCAGTACCAAATAATTAGAGTTGCCTCAGGATTGAGTGCTTTTAGTGAGTTGTAATAAAGTTGACTTTTTTACCCCCTCAATTGTTAAATTGGTGAGATTCTTAATGTCAGAAAGGGAGGACAGGCTATATGAAATCATTCTGACCAGCTCCCAGTATTTGAAGAGACTGTTCTTGCCGGCTGTGTTCTGTTGGAGAGGCATGAGATGACAGTGGTTTCTGGTGAGTCACCATCACATTTCATCTGCAGGCCTGGGGCTCTCATGCTCAATTCCCTTAGGGGGTCATGTTCTCTCCTTAAGGGAATATTGGCAGTTCTTTGAGCTAATGATTTGTTTGGAGGATGGAAGTCTCCAAGGTGCCAATAGCTGCACAGCCTTTCATAATGTATCTTTCAGATCTTTGATCTGGATTTCTTTTCTGAATATACGGGATCTTCAATAGCAAGATTAAAGATAAAGATGCCTTTTCCTACAAGGAAGGCAGAAGTTGAAAACTTAAAAGCTGCTCAGATTTCCAAATAATATTTTTGTACTTTTTCATTTTGTCAACATCATGTTTAAGGAGCACCTTCCTTCATTCATGTGGTAATTGGATGGGAATCCAAATACTGTGGAGTCCAAGGCTTCCCCAGAAAGCACTGCACATGTATTTAAATGGTGCTGTGTAGTCCAGCATGTAGTCAGGCTTATGGATGCACCCTGAATACTTTCTGATTCAAATAGTTACTTGGTACCTTGTAGGTGTCAAATATCATATCTCCTTCCTAGAGAGTTTCAAGAATTTGGAATGTGTGTTTGAAAAACCCATGCTCCTACTTGAGCACTTAATTAGAGGGAAAAAAAGGGTGGGGGCATGGTACAAAGTGAAATGAAATGGCTTGGAGAGAAATAAATGCCATTCGTTGAGACCAGAGAAGAGAACAAGTTCAAGTGGGAGGGGCTTCAGGCTTCTTCATCTAAGGACATGGCTGCACCTGGAGTGACATTCTTCTGGCTGAAGTGAGCTAGAAGGAAGATGATCAGTAGTAGTGTGTGCAGCGTGGAGTGTGTGTAGAGTGGAGTGTGTGTAGGGTGAAGTGTGCATAAGGTGGAGTGTGCATAGGATTGAGTGTGTGTAGGGTGGAGTGTGTGTAGGGGAGTGGTCAGGAATGAACTGGGCTCAGAAAGATCAAGAGATCTTAAATCAGAACCCAGTGAAGAGCCAGTGAGGAGTTTTAAGCAGAATAAAAATGAAGAATATTCGCAAAGAATTTTAAGGCAGATTTTAGTGTACTCTGAACTAAAATACACATATTCAAAAGGCTGGTTTAATAATTTCCTATCAGTATTATCTCCAAGCAGAGAAGCTCCCCTTGACAATGTGAAATGTGTCTGTGGGATGAGAACCCAGTGCTTGTGTATACATGTCTGAACAATGATTATGTCTCACTTCTGCAGGGACGTAGCTCATCCCTGCACAGAGCTCTGAGCTGTGTGAGAAGCAGCACAGATGGACAGGATTTCTACAGCACTCTGAGGAAGGCCACATCCTCCACAACACAGACCACAAAGAGATTTAGTATCTGAACCACACTGGGGAATGCACAATTTGCTTCTGCTCCCAAGTCCTTCAGAAGAAAATAGATCCTCTCAAACAAACAAAATACTAAAGAGCTACAAATTTAAGAGGTATAGATGAACAAAAGCAGAAAGGTTTTCAAAAGCAGAAAACAAGGCACTGACAGACAGGCCTGGATCTTGTCAGAGGACCACTCCCCTTGCCCGGCAATCCTCTACCTGGGATAATTTTTTTTTTTCAGCGTCATCAGGATGGTGAGAGTTTATTCAAGACAAACCTGAGACCCCGAGCTGCTCAACATATCCTCTGCAGACTGAGCCTTTGCCAACTAACAGGGATCATTCCCCAGGACTAGTTCCTGATATTCCAGGCATAAGACACCAACGTCTAAGGTTTAGGTAACTCAAGGCTGTTGGAATGAACTCTCAAGTATCTGACAATGAGCTGACATCTACAAGTGGCCAACTCATGATTACTTTCAGATATTTTGGGGCAGTTGAGGACACAGAACTTCACACACCAAGTGTTTACAAGTTTCGCCATCATCTTATTGTGTGACTTAGAAGGAAGCTTGTCCCTATTTCATGAGACCCCAGCATTAACTGGGGATTACTAACACACATTTGTAAGGTCTTTCCTGCTGAATTTACTGTTTTATTCTATGGTGGAAACAAACAGAAAAACCCTTTGCCCCCTCTCAATCTAAGTTTGGCATTCAGGGTAGTCAAGATGGCTCAGTGTATAGAGGTGCTGGCCACTCTGCCTGAGGGCCTGAGTTTTATCCCTCAGGTCTAATGATGCTAACTTTCCAAACTGATCCCTACACACACCCTGGTTGTTTATAATAAAATAATTATTCCCAAGACAAAGCAGTATGAAGAGACACTGCTGTAAAATATTTCCCAAAAATCCAAATTCAAGATAATAAAAATAGTATTATCAGTAGAGCACGTCGCATGTACTAGTGTCTCTATATAGATGCTCTCATCTGTATACTGTATGGCTGGATATTACTAAAAACCATAAGCTGATTTACACGCCTTACTTCTTGTTGTAAATTATTTCTAACAATTGTCTGGAGTGTGACCTCAGATTACTGGAAGAACTGTGAGGGACTGATTGGTCTGTGAGGCAGACCGCTCCCGCCGTTTTATGCTTCTCTTAACCTCGCCAGCACGATAGAAGAGAGTATGCCCAACCTCCAAGTAATAATGAGTGAACAAAGACAAAATTACCAAGCAAGTTCAAGTCACCAATGTGTGAATAAACTTTTCCGACAAATGCCCTAGCCACTAAGAATGACACAAAAGCTAAAGCGGTTCCGGAAGCCGAAGCCTTACCCAGAATCGGGTCGTACTCGATTTGAGTTCTAGTCTCCTTCCAGGACAGCAGGCAGTTGAGGCCGTTCGAGTCGGCAGATTCGATGTAACCCTTCATCGTCAGCATCATCTGGTGCGCTCTGGCTATCCCATAGTGGACTTTGGTTTCATCCATGAGCGCCGTTTTCATCAGCTCCATCGCGGTGCTGAAAGCTTGTTGGAAGTACTCGGAAGCCTTGCTGTATTGCCCCTAGCGAGAAAGAGAGAATAAAAGTCACCTTTCTAATTTCTTACCTTACCCACATCACAGATTTGCTCCCTCGCCTCGGCACACGCATTTCTGAGGAGGATGAGCTGGCAAGCTGGCTTTTTATCAGAAAAGGCTGCTTTCTGTGAGCAGGGGCCACTTGTTGGGCTGAATCTTGAAATTAATTTAGTCTTTACGCTTATTGTCAGCTGAAACACAGGAAGGGCGGAGGCAGGTGGAGGTAGCAGGAAAAGTGAGCTGAATGCCACCGATTTCAACAGAATTTTACTGATTCCATCACTGTATTTATCCAGTGAAATATATTTGTCTGACTTGTTTTCATTTGTAGCAAGAGGGCGTTGGATGCAAAGCCAGTAGCAGAAACTGATGACCGCATACATATCTTTGCTGCTCCAGGTCACTGCTTAGCTTTGCTAAATGCACCTGCCATTGTTTAACTGAGAACGTGGGAGAATGTACATTTAAAACATATGATCATGATATATGGCTGAAACAAGGGAAAAGATTGTTTAAACATCTATAACTTTGCTAAGTTCACGCTAGGGTTTCAAATTTTAGAAATTTAAGATTTTTTCTTTTGTGGTTCTCCTTATCTACCCTAAAAGTTACTGCTCAAACAATAGCATTTGCCTTGTGCACAGAAGCATCAAGGCTAGTAGCAAGTACTTCATTTATGTCATTAGTTGTCACATGTCACCTCTGAGGACAACGAAACAGCATCTCCTATCTCCTCTAAGCCTCCTAAAAATTCACACACACGATCCCCCTTAGAGGAGGAAATTGGTTCCAGTGTGACCTACACATAGAGACTATTGAGGACAGAACTTCTATTTTTCATGAACTTAAGGTGCTTTAGGGGTTCCCATCTCTTCCTCTTCCATCAGTTTTCCGAGTTTGACTTCCACAGCTGTGTGAACCCCAGGTCTAGTTATCCAGGGGTTCAGTCTGTGGTTTTACATCACAGCAGGAGCCTGCTTCTCACACCAGCCTGTTCTGTACCTGGGGAATTAGTAAAAAACATTCAAAGGCTCCACATACAAATCCAAAGAAATGATAAAAAAGAATGTTAATCTCCCTGATTTGTTCATTCAACGGTTCCTATGTACTAAAAAAAACCCACACTGTAAATAAGTATAAAACCAAATAAACAGGGGACCTGGGGAAGGCTCAGTGGATAAACTACTTGTGTTGCAAACAGGAGGCCTGGAGCCTGTGTTCCCAGCACTTAGAGGAAAGCTACAACCTGCCTGAAAGCCCAGGATTCTAGAAGTGGAGGCAGGCATCCCCAGAAAGGGCCGGTTAGCTAGACTAATCAGCTCCAGGTTCTGGCAGAGACTACACCTCAGTAAACCATGTGAGAAATTGAGAAAGACACATGACTTCAAGTCCTGGCCTCCACATGTATGTTAAGATGCACACATATGTACCCATACAGCTACACACACATTGCACGTGCGCGCGCGCGTGCGCACGCGCACACACACACACACACACACACACACACACGTACACACACAGGAGATGTTTGAAACATAATTGATCACTTCTTTCAAAAGAATCATTTATAGGAAAGACCGTTTTGCAATAAAGAATTTAAGCCACATTCCCATTCCTTGTAAAAGAAATGGGAATTAGAATCACCATGAATGTGTCTTCATGCCACACGCCAGCACAGACAGAAGCAGCTTCAACTCCATAGCCCTGTCTCTGTGCAATTTTGATGAGCAGTCATGAGAAAGTCCTTGCCAAAGCCAGGAGTGGCTACTCTAAGGTGCCGCACATGTAACACTGCATGTCCTGTGTCCACAGAGCAGACCAGGTGGACTCCCTACTTAAACTGTCCCTTCTATAACACTGCATGTCCTGTGTCCACAGGGCAGACCAGGTGGACTCTCTACTTAAACTGTCCCTTCTGTAACACTGTATGTCCTGTGTCCACAGGGCAGACTAGGTGGACTCCCTACTTAAACTGTCCCTTCTGCAGAGTTTGCTGATTAATGTGGAGCCCCATTATAGTGTGTAAGTAATAACTGTTTGTTGCTGTAAGCGATTCAGTCTCTTATTATTATCATAAAACAGGATTTATAATGAGCAAAGATTTGATTAAAACCATGTCAAAGGTTGCATCTGTGTGCCAATTATATATGATTGAGAACCATGACAAATATTAAGGATGACGGAGACACAGATTATCTTGATAGATAAGGACAAACTACAGAAAAAAAAATCTCAATTTGGCAAAAAATAGCCTTAAAAAACATATAAAATAAAATTGCAGTGTCTAATTGCTCCTGTTATATTTCTGAGCTGTTTATTGATTTCAGATGAGAGTTTGAATTTGGAAACCAAGGGCTATAAATAAATGGCCAAACTTCCAGGATTTTTCAAGACATGTTATAATGAACTCATGGGTTCATTTGCTCAGTCACAGAACAGTCACTGTATGTGAGGTTGTGTGGCAGCCAATGATACTCAGCAACAACATGAGGAGGAAGAGGCAGCTTGCATTTTGAGGAAGCAGTAAAGCTTGAAATGCTGCCTGGGACATATTTAACCCAAGTGCCTTTCCTCCCTAAAACAGGATTACTGTTAGGGAATTGTTCTCCCTTCAAACTGTGTGTACTGGCTAGTTTTGTGTCAACTTGACACAGCTGGGTTATCACAGAGAAAGGAGCTTCAGTTGAGGAAATGCCTCCATGAGATCTAGTTGTAAGGCATTTTCTCAATTAGTGATCAAGGGGGAAAGGCCTCTTGTGGGTGGTGCCATCTCTGGGCTGGTAGTCTTGGTTCTATAAGAGGGCAGGCTGAGCAAGCCAGGGGAAGCAAGCCAGTAAAGAACATCCTTGCATGGTCTCTGCATCAGCTCCTGCTTCCTCACCTGCTTGAGTTCCAGTCCTGACTTCCTTTGGTGATGAACAGCAGTATGGAAGTGTAAGCTGAATAAACCCTTTCCTCCCCAACTTGCTTCTTGGTCATGATGTTTTGTCCAGGAATAGAAACCCTGACTAAGACGCTGTGCCTGTATCTAACTTTGGATACACAACCAGCTGTTATAAACCAATGAAGAATCCTCTAAAACGCTGTCAAGTACATGCATATTCATTCTTTTCAAATGTTATCATTTTAAAAAAACATACCTTTGGGAATGAGTTTTCCTTAATGTCTACTGTATTTCCAGATTCTTAATTCTTTGAAAAAGCTTACTATGTAAATTTAGTCTCCTCTAAAATTCCATACAGCTGTCTAAAGTTCATCTTTGTTTTCAAATCATCTCTATTATAAATTTCTAATGATTCTAGAAATCAGTTCTGACGGCGACTTTGGACTGTGCTGCAAATTATAGATGTAGCAATGCACTCACTCATGAGAAGACAACTTTAACCAATGTTCTGAAAATCCCTGATAATTTCAGAGTAAGACCTCAGTGACATCATAGACCTGGAAACAATGCTTACAATAGAATTTTCATGCATTATTCTGTTTCCTACCAGGTCCTCCTCCTTATTTAAAAAGTCACTTATCCAACAAACAAACTCAGAATAAATGGGTGTTTTCTCAGCAGGCTCTCGGCTTGTGCAGATGCGCTGTTGCCCACTGATCTATTTCACTGGCTCTTTATCGTTGCTAGTTTAACACAGGAACTACTATTCTTTTAACTGTGATTATTTTTAGATCTTATGAATGAGTGAGAAATTTCATAAGGGCAGGTACTTGATTATGTCCCCTATTATGGCCCCTTTATATTATATATTTTCAATTAACATTTCACCAAACGATCACATGTTGGCATCCTTGAGTGGCATGGGAGGCCCATTCTCCCTGATGTTATAATAAAATGTTACTAAGATAAAAATTAATATTATTATTTATTGTTATTATATTATATATATATTTTGATACAGGGATTGCCTGTGTAGATCTGACTGTCCTGGAGCTTACGCTGTAGACCAGGTTGGTCTCTGTCTCCTGAATGCTCTGCTACATATGCAGCTAGAGCCATGAGTCACACCATGTGTTTTCTTTGATTGGTGGTTTAGTCCCAGGGAGATCTGTGGGTACTGGTTAGTTCATATTGTTCTTCCTATGGGGCTGCAAACCCCTTCAGCTCCTTTCGTACTTTCTCTAGCTCCTCATTCGGGACCCTGTGCTTTGTCCGATAGATGACTGTGAGCATCCACTTCTGTATTTTTCAGGCACTGGCAGAGCCTCTCAGGAGACAGCTATATCAGGCTCCTGTCAGCAGGCTCTTGTTGGCATCCACAATAGTGTCTGGGTTTGGTGGTTGTTTATGGGATGGATCCCCAGGTGGGGTAGTCTCTAGATGGACATTCCTTCAATTCCTGCTCCAAACTTTGTCTCTGTAACTCCTTTCATGGTTATCTTGTTCCCATTTCTAAGAAGTATCCACACTTTGGTCTTCCTTCTTCTTGAGTTTCATGTGTTTTGCAAATTGTGTCTTGGGTATTCTGAGCTTCTGGACTTATCAGTGAGTGCATATCATGTGTGTTCTTTTGTGATTGGGTTACCTCACTTAGGATGATATCCTCCAGATCCATCCATTTGCCTAAGAATTTTATAAATTCATTGTTTTTAATAGCTGCATATTACTCCATTGTGTAAATGTAGCACATTTTCTATATCCATTCCTCTATAAAGACTATTTTTAAGATGTGCAAATTTAAATTATAAAAGCACAACCATTATCACAGAATATGCCAATTACAGTGCTTTTCAAATAACATTTTTGCCCCTCAGCTTCTGTCTTAGAACATTATATTTTGGAACTTGTTGCTAACACCACCATTAAAACCAGTGGCAGGAGCAGCAGGGCATAAGAAAAGACAAGACACAGGAGCTGGTCAATGTCCCACTTCACTGTTTATTGCTGAGATTAAACATCAGGACAAAAATCTACCTGGGGAGGAAAGTATTTCTTTCCCCTTGCAGCTTCCTGTCTGCAGGACCTGAAGCAGAGGCCATGGGACAATGCTGCCTGCTGGCTTGTTCCTCAAGTCTCAGCCTGCCTTCTTATAGAAGCCAGGACCCCATCTCAGCTGACACCATCTACAGAGGACTGGGCCCTCTCACACTGAGCACACTGATGGATGAGCCTTACAGGAAGATGGATCTTGGCAGTGACGTTTGATTTGTTTTTATGGATTCAGGACAAGTTTTCTGAGTGATTTGATATTGTGGGGAAATTAAAGAGAATTGTGGGGTTTCAGAAGCAAGAGAACGCTTTCCCAAGTGGTCTGATCTTAGGTTGGGCAATAAAACAATAACTGCAGACAGGGTCTCACCTCTCATGATATGTCAGGAATGTCCAGAATCCTCCAAGTATTATAAGGAGGAGAAATTGATAAAAGTTAGTTTTTAGTAGTTGATGCTGTCTATGGGTAAAAAACTCTTCTTCAAGCATCAAGCACCAGATAATAAATCACAGTTGTGACATTAAAACCACCTGGCAAAAACTTGAGAAAATGAAAACATGAAGCTATTATTCCTGTTTGTCTCATTGTCCCTGTCTTTCTGACACTTGGTATGCATGTCATACTGCGTCTCAGTGTCCAAGGCGTTTGGTGGATGGTAAAGCCATAGATAGCATTGCAATACTTTTGCAGAGTCTGTTAGTGTCTTTTGATTCATTGTGTCAATTCAGCCATGTGGGGGGCGCAGTCACCTTGGTGAGTCTTGGCATCCTTGCCCACCACCTTGTCCTGAAAAATAGACTAAAGCCCAGTGTGGTGGCCAACAGAGAAGAAGTGGTTCATGTGGTGGGACCAGCAGCTGAGGCACGAGACAGAACGTTCTGGGGGATGAGCATGGGTGGTAGACAGAGGCAAAGCAAAGTGGGAGACAGAGGGAGCAGAGCCAGGCAAGGAGGAGGCAGGGCAGCTGGGGAGAGATGAGGGGGGTGGGGACCAAGAGGACAGAGGCCTTAAAAGTTCCTTCCATAGGATTTCCTCAGCAATCTCTGGGCAATGAAAGAAATGGTGTGATGGTCAGCACATTGGCTACTTCTGGTGTCTTTGTGCTGTGAACAACCCATTCTAAATCCTTTAGGATTGCTGCTGGGATCGCTTCTCGGCCTTTTGGCTAAGATCAAGTGTAGGATTGCTGCTGGGATGGTGGCTTCTTCACCTGGGGAAGGCAGAGGAACTAGAGGAGCACCAGGGAGCTGAGAGAAATGAGAGGACATGACCGATAGCAAGAATTATTCCCCAAACAGAGAAAACAAAACTGACTGTTATTCATTTGTATGAATTTCAAACTCATTTTCTTAAAATACATTGCAGTGGTTAAAAGTGTGGGTTGGAATGTTACGAGTGCTTTGATTCTGGGGGACTTGAAGTGAATGGAACTCTTGGGGTTTCTGGAACAGAGAACTGGTATGACTGAGCACAGCCATAGCAACACCCCAACTCCTCCTGCTAGACTCCTATGTTCCAACTTTCTGCCCTTACTAACTCAATTCCCTTTCCCCTCAGTATTTATATTGTGTGCAGTGTAAACTTGCGTTCACATGGACTGTGCACATGTGCATGTATGTGCATGAACATATGTATGGAGGCCAGAAGTCAACATCTAGCTTCTCCCTTGACTACTTCCCACGTTATTGTTTTGAGGCAGGTTGTCTCTCGCTGATTTCACTAGGATAGCTGGCCAGTGAGCTCCAGTGGCCTACCTGTCCTGTCCTCCCATTACTGGGGTTATGGTCCCCCCATTACTGGGGTTATGGTCCTCCCATTACTGGGGTTATGGTCCCCCCATTACTGGGGTTATGGTCCCCCCATTACTGGGGCTATGGTCCCCTCATTACTGGGGTTATGGTCCCCCCATTACTGGGGTTATGGTCCCCCCATTACTGGGGCTATGGTCCCCCCATTACTGGGGTTACGGTCCCCCATTACTGGGGTTACGGTCCCCCCATTACTGGGGTTACGGTCCCCCCATTACTGGGGTTACGGTCCCCCCATTACTGGGGTTATGGCCCCCCCATTACTGGGGTTACGGTCCCCCCATTACTGGGGTTATGGCCCCCCCATTACTGGGGTTAAGGTCCCCCCATTACTGGGGTTACGGTCCCCCCATTACTGGGGTTACGGTCCCCCCATTACTGGGGTTACGGTCCCCCCATTACTGGGGTTACGGTCCCCCATTACTGGGGTTACGGTCCCCCCATTACTGGGGTTACGGTCCCCCCATTACTGGGGTTATGGTCCCCCCATTACTGGGGTTATGGTCCTGTGCTACCTACTTGTGTTGAGCATGGCTCTGGGGATCTGAAATCAGGTCTCTATGCTTGTAAAACAGACACTTTAATGACTTAGCCAGCCATTTGTTTGTTTGTTTATCCTGTGTGTGTATGTGTGTGTTTGTGTATATGTTTGTATATATGTGTGTGTGTGTGACTATGTGAGTTTATGTGTATCACCTGTATTCAGGTGCCTGCAGAGGCCAGAAGATGGTGTCAGATCCCATGGAGCTGGAATTATCAATACTTTGTGAGCTAATTGGTATGTGTGCTGGAAAGCAAGCCTCTTTGGCAAGAGCAGCAAGGATTCAACCTTTGAGCTATCTTTCAAGCCCCCTAGTGCTGAGTTTTTAAAATTAACATTTCAGTTGTTATATAAAATAATGACTTTCATCATGACACATTCATACACACACACACACACACACACACACACACACACACACACACACACACACACGCGTGCACACGCAACATCGCACCTTGTCATGTTTATTGCCCTCCACTATCCCTCTCATCCTGTGAGATGAAAAAAAAATTTGCAAGATGAAATAAAAAAAATCAAAGCCCCCAGAAGTGTAAATAACTTGTCCCAGGTCCCAGATCTTATGAGTGAGGGAGCTGGGCTTGTCACCCAAGCGGTGGGATACCACAGTGTGCTTTTAATCACCAGGCACTCAGATTAACACAGAGTGCATGAACACAGTTGGAGAATACAATTACCCTAAAAAATGATGGATCTGACTCATGATCAAAATAGCAATTATAACCAGAGAAACTGGCTTCTTCCATACCGTTTCGAAAGGAGACCCTGGGCAACTGAAGATAATAAAACTGATATTACAACTGGTGTGTTTACTAATCATGGTTCCTGGGATGCTGTAAACCCCCTAGTCTAAATTCCCTTTGTAATCATTAGGATTTTCCTTTCTTCTCCTGCTGAGGCTTAGTAAGGGCATCCCAACTGGCTTAAAAAAGACTAAGAATTTGGACCAAGAGTGGAGTGTCAGAGCAAGCTGGTAAGAGCCAACAGTTTGCACAAAGTGCCTTTGAATTTGACTCTTTTCATTGTTCCTCACAGTCAGTTACTGACTGGTGGTCAGTGGTCATCACTGGGGGTGCCTGGACCCCAGACAGGAGGAAAGAGGTCTTTCCAGTTCCATTCCTTGCCTTGGGTCTACGCTACATCCTACAGTCTCAGCTCTTTCCCACACTGACTTGTGGGATGGCTGGTATAAGCAGAGGAGAGACTTCAGCCTCGGCAAGCTTTTCCACACAGAGGGCACAGCGCTCACCTTTTCATTGTAGATGTCGCCGAGCATCATGCACACTCGAATCATATCGAGGCTTTGCAAGTTGTTTCTTGCAATGATCACGAACTTCTCCAGGTATTTGATTGCTTCTGCTGTCTCCCCTTGGCTAGAATAAAATGAGGAACTGTTAGTGTACCATCTCATCATTTGAAAGAAGGGATTCTGTGTCTTCCCTGTAGAGAATGCTGGGTGATGGTCAGGATGGTTAGACTTAAAATACACACTTCATTATACCTAGCGTAAGCTGGTAGGGTATGCAACGAGCTAAAGCTCAAAGCCTTTTAAGTTAATTCTTTGACTTCTATACAAGTACACCAGTTCCTATCATCCTCTCCTCACTCCAACTTCTCCCATGTCCCCTCTACTCCCTCTGAAAAGTCACATCCTCTTCCTCTTTAATTATCATTTCATACACACACACACACACATACATGAATACACATGCATACATAGCCTGCTGTGCCATTTAATGTTGCTCATGTGTTTTTTTTTTTTAGGACTGACCGCTTGAGATTGGATAACCTATATAGGGGCTTGTCCCTGGAGAAGGCTGATTCTTCCTCTCTCAGCAGCCTGTAGCTCTTTGTCTAGAGTGGGGCCTTGGGAGATTCCTCTCCCATCCACGTCCGCATGTCAGCTGCTCCTGCCAGGTCTTCAGGTCTTATTTAAGTGGCCATATTGTTACGATTACATGGGTGAGGCTTCCTTGTTATTTATTGAAGACACAACCTTACAGTAGACATCTTGGTCTTCTGGCTCTCACAGCCTTTCCAACCTCTCTTCCCTGATGATCCCTGAGACTTAGGTGCAGATGTGTTGGAAATTCAGACTTGTAAAGCCTCAAGGATGGTTGGTGTGAATGTGAATTGGCACCACTGCTTTAGAAAACAGACAGTTCCTCAAAAGCTACAACACAGATGGTTATATGCATGGTTCAGAAATCTGACTGCAAGATATGCAACTAAGAGAAACAGTGATGTGTCCACACAAAAATCCACACATTGATGTCAGACCAGCAATTTGAATAATAGTCAGTGAGTGGACACTACTGAAAAGTTCATCAATTAGATGATGACTTAGAATGTGGTGTGTCCATACAGTGGAATATTACTTTGTCATGAAAATGAAACGCTGATACATGATAAACCAAGTAAAACTTGAAAATACTAGGTGAAAAGAGTCAGACACCAAACATTGTGTATTCGTTTTATACAGTGTGAAGAATGAACAAATAAACAAAGACAGAAAGTAGGCTAGTGGCAGCCAGAGTCTGAAGGAGGCAGATGAAGGGTAACTAATGACCCATACAGGATTCCCTTAAAGAATTATAGAGAGTTCATGAAAAAGAAGGTACTACCCAATCTGTGCATGCAATACAACCTTTGAGTTGTGGGATTTAAAAGGAGAATTAGTATAGTTTTATGAACTGTCCCAATAAATCTCTTTTAAAAACTTCTAAAAAGTGTATAAAAAGTGAAAATGTTAGATGTACTCTCATTTAATCCCAGAACTTGGGAAGATCTCCATGATTTGAGGCTAATCTTGTCTACACAGTAAGTTATAGGGAAGGTCAGTCAGTGATATGAGTCAGTCTCTCTCTCTCTCTCTCTCTCTCTCTCTCACACACACACACACAGTGAATACTGTTTTGTAAGAGTTTCTCAGCAGCAACATTTCAGGCATCTCTAAAGTCACACTCATTAAGTGGTATATATTCTAGCAAAATACTCAAGGAGACCTGCACCTTTCAGCTGAGTCCACGGCATATGCTAGTCACTCAGATAGTTTTGGAGGCAGCTATGGCTGAAAGTTGGATAGAAGAAAGACAGAGTCCACATGAGAGCTGAGCATCAAGGAAAAGCGAGGTGGCCTCAGGCATGGGGACATTTGCAGTTAGGGGACTTCATGAGGTGGGCGTGCAGCTCAACTGGTAGGGAGGCTGTCTGTGATATCAAAGCCCTGAGTTCTATCTCCAGCCCCACATCAACCATGTGTCATCCTAGTACTGGGGAGGTAGAGACAGGGGTCAGGGTGGGGAGCATCAGAAGTTCAAGGTCATCCTTATGGGTTACAGGCTAGCTTGAGATACAGGAAACAGTGTCTCACAAGCAGGCAAGCAAACTCCCAACTTCAAAAGTCTAGCGGATGTCTTATACCCAAAGGGTTTCTCTGTGACTGCTCCTATGAATGACACAAAGTAGCTAAAATCCTGCAGTGCCTTGATTTGACAGTTCCCGTAAGAGCAAGACTGGTATGGGAAGGGTAAATTTGCCCCTAAAGGGCAATTAGAAGGAATTTAAAGTCAAGTCTCATGAGCACAATACCAATCAAGTATTCATATAAATCATAAAGTGGAATGCACACTGTGGAATGCACGTTGAATTGTAGCTAACAGACACTCAGCACACTGTTATACCCATGGTCAATTGCCTCCTCCTCCACCCTCACCTAGGCCTGGCACACACAGGCCAGGGGGTGCTACTGTGAATCATCCCAGATTCTTTCTCCAGATGTTTGTCCTCTTCACTCACTGCCCTGCACATCCTGACCATTTCTGCTCTCTCTTCATTGCTTCTGATCTCACCCTGACCCTGAGCCCAGGCAGGGTTCTTCCTCTCTCTCTGGAGGTGCACGCAGCATCTTGCTCTCCCCACAATGCATGGCTCTCTCGGGTACATCTCAAACGCCACATGGTGCGACCTGTTCTGCACCAGTGTTTGGCAAATCTCTATCTTGGGGTGCTCTGGTTTGCCTGGACTTCAGATCTGCCTTTCCTGTTCCCAGCTGCTCTCTCACACAGGAGGTGGCTCCCTTCACGTGCTCAGTCCCAGGAAGCACCTGCTGAGAAGACAGATGATGCGTGTGGTAGTTCTTTAGGGAATTCTGTCACAACATAGCGGGAAAATTGTTCATTAAATAAATTAGTCAATTTTGTCCCACAGTAGCATTATATGTAGACATTTTCCTTCCTTTTCTCTTCATTTTTTCTATTTTCCTTTACTTTTTAAATTCTCTCTATGTCTCTGTCTGTCTGTCTCTCTCTGTGTGTCTCTTTTTTAAGAAAAGCTGTTTTCTAAGTATGGCCCCATTTTTTCTCTCTATAAAATGACAACATATACTTCCAACTCTGTAACAATGTGCTGCTGTTGGGGTTGATTCATAAGACTATGAGACGAGATGATGGAGAAGCCTTGCCTGAGTACCTGTTTACATATGAGATGAGATGATGGAGAAGCCTTGCCTGAATACCTGTTTACATATGAGACGAGATGATGGAGAAGCCTCGCCTGAATACCTGTTTACATATGAGATGAGATGATGGAGAAGCCTTGCCTAAGTACCTTTTTGCATATGAGACCAGATGATGGAGAAGCCTTGCCTGAGTACCTGTTTGCAACAGGCCTCTGAAGGAAAGACTCTTGCCCTGTGTGAGCTCTCCAGCTCTGGATGGTGACATTTCCTTTTTGCCAGTCAATTTGTTCCTAAAGCATCCAGATGACGTAAGTCAGCAGGTGGACATTAGGAGCCAGGCCACACACACACACACACACACACACACTCGGCACCTCTTCTTGTTGTCCTCTTTTGATAATATTAAAGTTCCAGACCTAGAGAAAACTCCAGCTTCCTCATTTTTCACATGATTGTGAATAGCTCAGATGTGAACGTTGTGTAAATGAACAGTTCGGTAGTGGCAGGGTTCCAACAGTGACCCTCAGTGAAGTAAAAGGTGACTGTCCATGGCTCTGCTGGAGACTGTCTACCATGAGACACACACCCTGTATAGCTAAGCATCCACAGTGAAAACCCCCACTATGCAATACGCTAGTGAATGCTCAGCCCAACAGGCACACAATACATCCTTCCTTGCTTGTTGGCAAACCAACGCTCTACAGAGCAGAAATAAAATGGAATTTCATGTTCCCCAGAGTTGTGATTACTGCCTTTCTTGATTCTGTATGCATCATTTTTCACACCAGAATCACGAGTCATCTTCCAGACTGGGGGATGGTTGATTGTCTAGAAAACCTGTGCTGTTTGTGGAGCATACGTCAAACTATAAAGAGAGGCTCACTGTCTATTATAACTCAAGTATTTATCTGAATGTGTATGTTTTCAGGGAAGACCTTTTGGTATTAGATAACCAACCAATCGGTGTGCTTTTCCCTGGGGGAGAATATTTCTTCAGATCTCAGCATTTCTTAGTTGCTTATAGTTCTTTGTCTGGGATTGCTAACACTACACAAACTGAGCGTGTTGTATTTATGTATTTAGGAGTATGTATCTATACACACATGTGTACATGCATATGTATGTAGCAACAATTAAAGAAAAAGAGGCTATGATATGAAAGAAAGCAGGGGGTGGGTGGGATATGGGAGGGTTTAGAAAGAGGAAGGAGAAAATGATGTAATTATAATTTCAAAAATTTTTTAAAATGTATTTTAGAAATTAAATGTCTACAAAACTAAGATGAGTTGGAAAAAAGAAGAGTATAAACTATTGATAAATTCAATGAACATAAATAAAGCATATAAGCTAAAATGATAGTAAAATATAGAGCATAATGATATTTCTAGGGTTAAGAATATTTTAGCAAATTGATGTTAACTTTTCAAGCTCTTTTTCTGTACTATAACATTGAAATAAAGAAGGCAACATCTTTACATACTACTTTAAAACCATAGGAAAAATTCACTGTTGTTGTTTATCTAAAACACACTTGGCAAAACTTATGTGTGTTTAATGTTCCTTGAAAGCTGGGTATGATTTTGAATGAAAGTACAGTTTCGATTAAGCTTGGCCTCTTAAGGATAGTTAAATCATATTGTTCTCAAATAATTAAAAAGAAGTTTAGTGGGAAAATGCAAACCAGTATAAAGACAATGATTACTGGGAATTTAGAACTTCTCTCCAGACCTGCAGAAACAAGGATTTCTCAAATGTGCAGAATCATCCTCGACTTTGTTCTAAAGCCATGGCAGAAGGTCCTCTTGCTCTAAGTTATGTTCTCCACTTAGGCGGTGTGGAGCCCCACATCAAGGCCACCCATCCAGCTACTGGGTCTAAAACAACATGGGTGGAAAGGAAGCCTGCAAGCATGGGTGTTAACAGTGTATTCAGAACCTAGTCCGTCCTTGGTGGGAGGTAGGATTCAATTTCTTTCTCTAGAGAAAGGCTACAGATTATTTATATAAGTTCAAAGACAAGGTTAAAATGTTAGACAAATATTAATTCCAGTTTTCCTATATGCAGTGCACAGGTGCAACTTCAACAGCAGATTATATGATATAATCATTAAATTCATTCAAGCAGACCTCAGAGAGTTAAAAACATATATTCCGAGGACCTGGACTCCTCGATCCAAAGAATGAGAATGAAACAGGGCAGAATATTTGTGTATCAAGGTGATTCCAGTTTCCAACTGGGAAAATAGGACCGTTAACACCCACGTCCCTTGACAACTGTCCAATTATGTATATCACACTTGGCCTAGTGTTTGCTGAAGAAGTAATCAATAAAGGATGTGGTTGACTGAGCATAGATTTTGGTTGAACCAATGCATGAAAACTTAATCATTTACTCAGAGAGAAGGAATCAAGGCGAGCAGAGAGGGACAGCCACGGAGGGGTTTGATGATTGTGCCATCAAGTTTGTGGGCCACAGACAAACGTAATAAGGCAAATGGGATCTGTGGCAGGATAAAATGTAAAATGCCATTCTTAATTCCGCGAATTAATAGAAATGTTTCTGGCGGTCCCTTTTTGTCCCTGTGTCATTTTTTTAGCAAATTTCACTTCGAAGCCTGGATGTTCCATTTTCAAGAATATATGAAAATTACTAGGGCGTGTCGTTTCTCTCAAGCAAAGAGAAATTAATCTTTGGCTATAACAGAGAGGTAATTTTCACACTGGAAACTTTGTTGAAATTGATTTGAAGCTCTCTACTGTGGAAAGTTTTCCAGGAAATCATTTAACTCAAGTGTGTGAGAAAATTTACAATGGGCATGGAATAAACTCAGAAACAGGGTAGCTGTGCCCAACGTGGGCGCAGGATTCTTTCTTTTCTATGTTCTCTTAGGCAGCTATCCTGATTCTGTCGAAGAGCTGTGGCATCTCAACAAATGAATTAGTTAAGTGAGAGTGTACAAGCACACGCATCCCGTAAGGAAAATTAAGGGCTTTCCTGCTTTCCTGCACTCGTGTCTCCTCTGGCTAAAATAATAACAATGATGATAAATAGTAACGTTTACTTGGTAATCTCTGGTATCACCTTTCCTTTACGAGTCACAACTGACTTTCAGAGTAGTGTCACAAGGCTCTTTGAAAATTGACTATTTTCTTCACTACTCTGGCAAGTAAGGAAGAAATGACATTGTAAATGTTTATTTTTTTACACTGCTTAAGCCCTTGTTTGGTGTATATTATTTACATTAATAGCAAAAAAAAAAGATGTTCACTATTGAAGCTTTCCTTTGTAAGTCACACCAGGTCTGGCTTGAGAAGAAAGGGTGTCTTCATATCATCAAATCCTATCTTGAGAGAATGTAGTATGTTTCCCAACTAAAGACTTAGTATAAATTCTTGTAACCATTTTAGAAGCTTCCAGCTTATACACCCTTCACGCACACTCAGCTGATGGACTTGGACACCCACTTATCCTAGACATGGCTCTCCTCCTCCATTTCCCTTAAAGAGATAAAATATGTTTATAGAGCTAGGACTGCCATTAGCGAAACTGTTCCAATCACTTGCAGGTTAGGAAAGAAGGTTAGATTTAGGGGAACGCTAAACTTCTCACACAGCCTGATTTATTTCTCAGCCATCTCAGCCATAATTTCTTCTATTTTGCCTGTGTTACTTCCTGTGTGATGGTGCTAAGCACAGAAGGACAGTTCAGTACCGTGAATGGAATCAGCATGTTCAGTACACATGTGTAGACATGTTTATCAAAGTTATTATCAAACCTTCAAAGCAGCATTTTCCTAAAAATGACCACAAAACACATAAAGGTTTTGACTTTAACAGACAGATTTAATCCAAAGATTTCCAAATATCTAGGTTGCTGCTGTTGTCCAGATTGTTTTGTTTGAACGAACATTGAAGAGATGTTAACAGGACATGCTGTCCTTGACCAGGGCCATGCTCCTTTAAATGCTCCCATGAGTCAAAGCTGCAAAATGGCAGCTCTGGCTTGGGAAGATCATGACCTGGAACATTTTCTCCTGTGACTTCAGAAGAAACGTGCCTGTGCCCTCCTGAATTCTACAGGACATTACAGAACTAAGAATGCTTGTCTGTCTGTCCACAAATCATCGAACGCTTTCCTATACTTTAGTAGAGGGCAACTTCTCTAAGTGGAATTAGTTTTATTTGGCATAAAATAAGATGTGAATCTGTTTTTTGCCCTTTTCAGTTTCTGTCTCTTTCTGTTTCTTTCTCTTCCTCCCCTTCTCTCTCCTCCCTCAGCTTCCCCCCTCTCTGTATGTGTATGTGTAAGTGTGTGTGTGTGTGTGTGTGTGTGTGTGCCAGAGGACAATGTTAGGAGTCTTCCCCAATTGTTCCCCACATTTATTTTTTGAGACAGGGTCTCTTATGGAACCTGGGGCTCATTTATTAGACTAGCTCTACAGCCAGCCCCAAGGATCTTCCTGTCTTGACAGTGCTGGGATCATAGCATACAGTACCATGCCTGGCCTTTATGTGGATGCTGGAGGCCTGAACACAGGTCTTTATGTACAACAAGTACTTCCTTAACAGGCTCATCCCCAAAGCTGTTTTCCATGCTGCTAAGGATATGAAAAAAGGATTGTCCTCATTTCTAAGAAAAGCTTCCCACCTCATGGCCTGTCATGGACAGTTACAGCCTTTCCCATCTCTAACACATTCAATTATCTGTGTTTCTAAAGTTACCAGATTAGCAGGATTTTTACACTGATAATCTGTCTCCTCAGCTTTGACGGGACAGATGAGGAATTCAAATTCTGAAGTACAGACTGAAATATCCCGGATGAGATATACAATGAACCTTTGTAGATAACTTGAAGCCAACCTTTAGCATTTAGACAATTCAACAATAAATACAAGTGCCACCAGTAACCAAAGGCCATCACAGCATTTATCCCATGACATGGCAAATGCTAAGAGAAGGTTTTTGAAGGAAAACATTCCCTCGAGGGTTTCATCTCTTTAGCTGTGTAGGGCGCAATGGCTATTTTGTTTTATAAGAATTATTTTATAATCCTGTGAAGGAACACATTAATATCACTGTGCATACCTAGGTCAAGCTTGTCATTACAAAGATGAGGAATCTAATGATTTTCTGGAGAAGAGAGAGATAGCACAACAGGTTGAGCACTTGACTGCTGTTTCAGGGTTCAATGTTCAGGACCCACATGGTTGCTGACAATTACATATAACTCTAGTCCTAGAGGATCTTACACTCTCCTATTCTGGTTTCTGTGGGCATCAGGCACACATGCAATGCACACACACACACACACACACACACACACACACACACACACACACACATACACGCATGCCCACTACACATACATATAAGATGTACTGGTTTGGGACAGTGATGAGACCAAAGCAAGTAATTTAGCACCTGAAATGAGCTCAATAAAGAAGTGCACAGAATCACTAAGTCCAAACATGTATCACTAAGTCAGTCCAAACATGTATCACTAAGTAAGTCAAAACAGGTATTAAGCTGGAGACTAACCAATCTCACCTCAGCTGTTATTTGGAAAGTGGAACTTTCAAGACAACTGGGTTGGTCTTTGGGGACTGGGCACTATGTGGGCCCACTTACAGGCTGCTTGCTTTCTCACATGTGGCTGACCCTGTCTGTCTCCAGTAAACATCCACACTCTCATTAGTATGCCTTCTGCTGAGACATTTGTCTAACAATGACCATGTTTAACTGATATTATATAGTACTCCTTCCATTTCATTGGCATTTTAAGTAGTGATTCTTATCTTCGTAGTATTTATGTATTTAGTATTATGTATATAGTATTTAATATTATGATTCTACTTTTAGTTCATCAAGCATATAGGCACAATGCCTTTCAATAACACCTCACCTTTTCAGATTGTCCTGTAAATATTAACAATGAAAGATTAGTGTGAAGTTACAATGTAGCACATTGACACCTGCTACTATTCCTATTATTTTGAACAGGCTACATTTTGGATCTAAGGTAACTATTGAAAACCTAGACTGTATGTTTGGTAACTTTTGGTATTGTGAGTGGCTTGCATGCAGTTATGTTTTATGATGACTGATGGCTGCTCGGCAGGAAGTAAGGAGCAATCATGAAGTTTTCCACCAAAGGGTATATATCAGAAGCTGTTCCTGGAGACTGTTGGGAACTTTCCTGTTTCATGTGAAATGTTGGGCATGTTTGCACCCAGCTGTTAATCCAGGTTTGCTTAATGGATGGAGCCTGGTGGAAGTTTAAATGGAACTCTTCTCAAAATGCTCAGGAAAGGTTAGGCGAGTCAAGGCACTGAAAGGCGCTGCCTGACACCAGGCTCTCCGAGTTCCTGGCCTGTGAGATGTGACCTGATTTTTTTTTTCTTTCTTTCTCTGGTTCATTCAAGGTCATCACTAAGCTTACAGAAAACCAAAAGGGAGCTTACACAAAGGAAGGACAGGCAGAGAAGACGTTGAATACATCTTTTTACAGTACCACACTGGACTAAAGTAACTTACGACCAAAGGGTCACTTAAGAAGGGCACTGCTTAAAATTTAAGCAGGCAGTGATGGAAAGCGACAGACCTCAAACAATTTAAGTCTTTCACAGCTGGGTGACTCCACAGAGACAGCAGGGCCACTGTGCTAGCTTACCTCTGCAGGGCCTTGGCGATCGCCTCGTAGGCTCTCCCCAGGCTATGGTCGTCATCCAGGCTTGTGGAGATCTCACTGTACCTATTCAGCACCTGTGGGGAGAGGAACATGCTGAGTGGATAGCCTGTCCACATCTGAGGATGACACATCATAACAGAGAAGACGAACATTAATAATTTCCAAAATGTCTCTTTTTGTTGGCTTGGTTTAGTGGGGCTCTGCTGTGGCTTGTTTCATGGACATGTCTCTGAGCCACGACAGTGAAGTCTTCCTTTTGTAAAAATATCCCCCTCCCCATCACAATTCTCCAAACCATCCCGTTTATATAATGTAGCTGTGAATAAATAATCGACTGCTTTACAGCATTATTTTAAAATACGTAGACTATTACCTAAGGTAATGTAAGTCCTATCAGAATGTTCTACTATGGAAGTTCAAATATCATGGTTCTTTCTATAAATAGCTCTTTGAAAAGAATGAATTTAGGCAATAGGCCTTTTCTTAATCTGTCATTTTAGGAGAGCCTTGTCTTGCAGTGTTATGTGTATATAGCTCACACTAAAAATATTTCTTACAAATGTACTTCATTACCAGCAATTTCCCTGATAATCGAGAGATTGCAGCTGCCACAGCCAAACATATGATCTTAATTTAATTCAACACTGACATCACGGTGCGCTGACATTTTCTTCTTTTTAATTCCTACCCCCTGCCCCCTCCATTCCCTGGTCAGGGGAGGAAAATATAGAAACCAACATCTTCCCCCGCCCTCTCTTCTTTCTTATTGTTACATGACCCAACCTATTACACACATGAGGACACAGGAAATCTCCAAGGACCTTCATGGAAATCCTTTTTGCACATTTTCTAAGAAAGAATTAGTGAAAGTCACTTTCTGGCGTTTGAGAGGGTGAGGGGTGGGGGTGGGGGTGGGGGTGGGGTGTACATCTGCCTGGTGTGCTCTGTCTGAGTTAGGCAGCAGGAGGGCTGAGCTCTAAGGCAGGGCTCACGGTCCTCGCTGTCCTTTTCCCTCCAGTTTCTTTGATTCATGCACACACTCTTCTCCCCATTTGCTTGTCTTTTTCCTTCCTTTACCACCATCTGCTTTTATGTCACATTTATCTTTATTTCTTTAGAGTTAACATGTGGGAAATGATTTCAATGACATCACCGTGATCCCTCATCAGAAGCAGATCTGTGGTTTAGAAGCTGGAGCTAAGGACCTACCCATGGGTTCAGACCTGGTTTTAATACTTTTTGAGCCCCCAGAGTTCTAAATTTTGAAAACACTTTCAATAATTTTAATTCACATGTAGCAATTGCATTCATTTATAAGATATAATATAACTGAGTCTCCACTAACAACTTTCCAACTTGTTATTGTTTTATGGTAATAAATTTCAAAAACAAGAAAAAAAGAATGCATATAATATGTTTTTATCATTTTTTGTCTTTGTGTGTGTATGTATGTGTGTTCATGTGGACACACATGCACCATGGCACGTGTATGAAGGCCAGAGGCCAGCTGCAGGTCTCAGAGCTCTCTGTCCACCTTGTTCTCACTGTGTAACCGAGATAGGCTGCACCATGCACCTCCTTGGACTTGCTGCCTCTCATCTTGCTGCAGGGATGTTGCACTTACAGATGCACACTGCCACATCTGGTGTGTGTGGGCGCTAGTTCTCACACTTGCACGGTAAGCACTTCACCTATGGAGCCACGTCGATAGCCCTCCCTTAGCAATTTAAAAATATACAAAGCATGAGCATCAGCCTTCATCCTTATTTTTAGGCCTCTTAATGAAGCTCTGTAGAAACCTGAGGATATCCTTTTCATTCCGCCTCACAGCCGATAGTTCTCTGGCTTAACCTGAGGTTCCTTCACCAAAGCTGTTCTGAGGTATGAGATGGAATCAATGAATTTTTTAAATTTGTAAGAAACCTTGTTGAGTTGGTGTATAAAAATACCTAGGAAGAGACTTTATAGCACTTTATTTTGGTCCACATATTTTTAGGTGACATTCTAAAATCTTAAATTGAAAGCTAATTATTAAAATATTTTATACCCAAAATAGTTCACTTGCTTTCTTTCCATAAAAACTGTCATCCTGGCCCTGACACTGTTTTAAAGCTTACAAAAATCTTATAATGATGACTTGTTTTCAACCCTGAGAGCATCTATACATTAGTGCAGACTTTGGACCAATGTAATTACATGACTCAGCAGTAACCTGAGGCAGGTTTCCCCAGGGCATGAGCTGGGCTTACGCAGCGAAACTCTCTCATGTTCCCAGTTATCCTGTGGCTTCTTCCTGGTGATGGATATGGTCTCCCAGGGTGAACACTAACCTAAGTGTCCTCCTATCTCTTGCTCATGCTCCCTCTCTCTCTCTTTTTGTAAGATGGAATCTTACTCCATTTCCAAGTTGGCCCTATACCCTGGGCTCAATCAACCCTGCCTTAGCCTCTTGAGTAGCTGGAGCTACAGACATAATAGCCAGCAACCGCTCTTTCATACTTGTCCCATATTCCAACATGCAGGCCAGGAGAATTCTTTGCATTTAATTTCCTCCTTAAAGAAGAAAGCCTCCCTCTAAAAGCTGTCATATGGGTACTGTGATTTCATATATCACAGTACATAGTCTACACACTAAACAACCAGAATTCTTAATTTCTTCCTCAGCCTCCAGGAGCAGCCCCGTGCAAGAGTTTCCCTCCCCCAAGTAAAGACAACAAATTTATTTTGTGGCTTGAGATGAATCTGATATTTCTTTAAACAGTTGTCTGAGAACAAGGAGGTACATAGGCAGTTGAAAAGACATTATTCATTTTTTTTTTGCCAAAGAGAGAAGCATTCATGTACACGAGAGTCACACTGGGTATCTTGTTGAAGATTTGGTCTAAGATGGTCTACCTACCTATCTACCTACCTACCAGGAACATGAGCTCAAGAGAAGAGATATGCAAGTTGGAGAAATCTAAGGACAGAGGAAATAAGTTTTATAAAAGTAAAAATAAAAGAAATATGACTAAGTAGAAAAATAGGATGAAATGAATTTTGTGGAACATAGAAGTGTTTTATACTAATTTGTGGTAAACGAATGAGATGATTAATCTCATCACCTTAATACTATTAAGTGTTAAGTTATTGGGTGTTGCAGGATATCTGGCCACTCACTGTGAACCCAGAGATTGTATTTTTTACTGACCCCCCCTGTATCCTTCCCCCCAAAACAAACAAACCTGTTTCTACTCAGCCTTAGCACTTACCTTTAATCCCTCTGGCTGGAATACAGACACACCCTTAGTACAATCCTTTAATCCCAAACAATGAAGGTAAAGTTAGTTTGTAGAAGAAAGCACCCATATTTGAAAATGATACCTAATTGAGTGGCAGACAAAGTGATGAATCAGAGAAAGATTTGACAGAATAGGATATCCTCAACTATCATGAGAAGAGAGAGGAAAGGAAAGCTACTTAAGGGAGATACAGACAGCACAGGAGAAGGGAGTACAGTTTAGGAATATAGTTGAGTTTAGAGACTGTACAGTAGAGTGGAGAGGGAGAGTGGAACAGCTCTGAGAGGGAGGAAATTGAAGAAGGCAGTTTCATTGGGAGAGTTTTACAGAGACAGACTGAAGAGAGAACAAGATAGTTACAGGTGAACAAGCTAGACACAGAATGAGCAAGAGAATGAGAATGAGCCAGAAGATTAGAACAAAATGCCAGAGTTAGTATGAGATGAGGTAGAACAATTCAGTCAGAGGCTGAGAGAAACCACACAGAATAAGTCAGCTTGTGGAAGAGTTTGAGCCAGCACAGCTGAGTTGAACCATCCAGAAACAGCTCAGTAAGAAAAAGAAAGAGTGATCTTATTTATCAGTAAGTCTCAGAGTACAAAACGTTCTAGGACTAAATAAGATTGTACAGAGGCTAGAAGCTTCCAGGACTGGTCTACGTTAGCAGTAAGCCTTGGAGACAACAATTACATCAGGTGAATAAAGGAAACTTTTATGGAGGGGATGTCTAGGAGATTAGTGAGTATCTCTCCAGGTATGTACGAAGGGCCATCTCTAGAGGGGTTGACCTACTTTGGACATGGGTAGCCCCAGTCCACAGACCAGGTAGGCTTGTGGTGGAATAAAAGAGGAGAAAGAGTGCAGAAATTCCTCTGCTCTTTTCTGGCCTCTATGTTGTGGACTGCTTAGCTTCTTCTTCCTCACCAGGACAGCCAGAAACGTCTAAAAACCTGGCCCCAAACATGCTTCCTTCTGTACAGAAGTTTAATGTGACCCCCCTACCTGCTTTTGAAAGCAGGTGAACTGTGATCCACAAACTGACAGGGAGTTATCAAGTCCTGGTCAAGTGAAATCAGTGACGGAAGGCCAAAGACTGGGACTGCTTTTACAAGACACACCAGGGAGGAAGATGCACAAGAGTGTAGAAGCATCTGTGGATATCGGAAGGACACTTGGTCGAACAGACTTGTGTTGTGAATATGTTAGACACATATCTGTAGCCTGGATGGTTAAAATCTGCCAGCCTAACTCAGAGAAATGGGAACAAAGAACTCTTGGTGTGCAGTGTCTTACCTTTCAAACGTAGACTCGGGGAAGCTCATGAGGCTGGAAGGAAGAAACTCTAATCTGGTATGCAGCTGAATCAACTCAATACCAAGTGTTCGGACTTCCCCCAAATTCCACAGGCAATGGCAGCTCTGCTAGCAAACGGAGTGCTGTGTGTCAAGTGACTCCATCTCTCTGAGCCTAATTCCTTATGAGTGAATGGAAATTAGCAAAGTCTCTGGTGGAGGACTTTTACAGGTTCCTATGTGATGTGGTACTGAGCATGCTCACTAAGGACGGAGTGAAGCAACACCCTGGCTTTTCCTTCATGCTCACCTAACATAGTTGTTCTCAAATGAAGGGGTATCTGCCAACATCTGAAAACACTTTTGTTGTTATAATCAGGAGTAGGGCTGCTAGCCCTGTGGTACCCACCATAGCCCCCATAACAAAAAATTATCATGTGGCTTAAAATGTAAGTAAAGCCACTGTTGAGAAACCCCTAACCTGGCCTCCTCTTAAACAATTTTCATGACTGGACACTATTGAAGCTAGCTTCAATAGAAAAAACTCCATAAACAAACTATAGGTCGAGTTGAGGTAAGATCTACAACTTCCGTGTACTTAGACAAAACTCTGTCTCTTGAGGCTGCAAGAGACTCTGTCCAGCTCTATATAATGACTTCCAATCCTGAGACACGGCTGTTTTCTTCATCCGGTCATCAGCAGGTACATAGTCATCAAGGAAGTTTGGAGATAAGAAAAAGCAAAACATCTACTGTTTAGCCACATTTAAATGCTTTCCTTCTATTTTTGTCCACAAATCTAAGAGGACTGGAAGAGTCAAAATGAACCCACTTAGATCAACCACCACCTGTGAAGCCATAATGGATACCCAGCAGATATGTCTGTAAATAAGAAGTTAGGATTCTACTGCCCGGGGTATTGTTTTTACTTCTTTCTCCACTGACCACCATAAAAAGGCAGCGACCCTGACATTTTGTTATATACACCCCAGAGAAGGCCCAGATCGTCTATTTCATAACAGGAGTTAGGCACTAGTCTCAGTTCAAAGTTTTTCTTTGGGAAGGAGAAAACAATACAGATTTTTACTTGCATAATAATAAATGTAGATAATTTTAAAAGTCAGGTTTGCCAACGTGAGCTAGAAATCATTTGTCAAATCTCATTGGAAATTCATTTAGTCTGATTTCTGGCATGCCAGCCTGCTTCAGCCACCTCACAGTTGGCGAGCAGAGAAGGCGCTTCTGCGTCATTTACAGTGTCTGAACCTGATTCAGACAATCAGCTGCAACATTAGTCAAAGAAACCGGTGGCTAATGACTTCTGACAGGCACTGTAGTAACAGGCTGAGACCAGCCAGGGCATCACCAGCATTCAGGGAGATCATTGTAGGCAATGCTAAGAATGGGGGGTCTCACACCACTTAAGGTTCGTATACACTTTCTGGAAAGGCATAGCTTCTGACATGTTTATTAACAGTGACACCTTCATACAGCCGTGCTATCCTGAGTGACCCATTAGGCCACCTGAGTGTGTAACTTTGTAAACTTAGTAAATGTAACTTCACTTTTCTGTATTTCATTGTGCATTGAACATTCTGAAGTTTCCTTCTTCAATTAGAGGTAGCTTACTACTTTTCTGCTTCTAATGTTGGTCATTAAGAGGGTGCCTTTTTAGTCCTCAGAACCTATTACTCATCATCGAGTCCATTGCCACACGTTGATCGCTTGTACTGTCTAGCACACACTCCAGAGGCTGTGGTGTGGTGCAGGAAAGACTAAATATGTGCTGGTCTCTCCTGTCTGAGCAGCTCACTGTGGAACCTTAGACAAGAAACTTTGTTCCTCTGGGATTCTGGTATATGAAGAAGTTGAAACAAATGGCCTAGAACTCTATCTTCCAAAAGTATGGTTTGGAGTTTAGGATGCTAGAATGATATGTTTAGTCATTTAAGATATGCTCTACCAGTTTTCAACAACTTAGCTTTAGGTTAAGAATTCCAGATCAGAGGAGTGTGAACAGGCCTGTGAGTGCAGGTAGGACCACTACTGCTGCTCAGAGGATGGATTCCCAGGTGGGGCAGTCTCTGGATGGCCTTTCCTTCATCCTGAGTCAGGTAACCCAATCACAAAGGAACACAGATGGTACTCACTCACTCACTGATAAGTGGATATTAGCCCAGAAGCTTGGAATACCCAAGATACAATTCACAGACCACATGAAGCTCAAGAAGAAGGAATAGCAAAGTGTGTATACTTCTATCTTTCTTGAAAGGGGGAACAAAATACCCATGGGAGGAGTTATAGAGACAAACTGTGGAGCAGAGATTGAATGAAAGGCCATCCAGAGACTGCCCCACCTGGGGATCTATCTCACATATAGTCACCAAACCCAGACACTATTGTAGATACCAACAAGCACTTGCTGAGAGGAGCCTGATATAGCTGTCTCCTGAGGGGCTCTATCAGTGCCTGGCAAATACAGAGGTAGGCGCGCTCAGCCAACCATTGGACTGAGAGGTCCTCAGTGGAGGAACTAGAGAAAGGACCCAAGGAGCTGAATGGGTTTGTAGCCCCATAGGAGGAACAACAATATGAGCCAACCAATACCCCCAGAGTTCCCTGGGACTAAACCACCAACCAAAGAGTACACATGGAGGGACCCATAGCTCCAGTCGCATATGTAGCAGAGAATGGGCTTGTTGGTCATCAATGGGAGGAGAGACCCGTGGTCCTGTGAAGGTTCTATGCCCCAGTATAGGGGAATGCCAGGACCAGGAATATGGAGTGGGTGAGTTGGGGAGCAGGAGAAGGGGGAGGGTATAGGGAGTTTTCAGAGGAAAAACCAGGAAAGTGGATAACATTTGGAATGTAAATAAAGATAATATCTAAAAAAAAGAAAAAAGATTTTCAGATCCCAGGGCAAGAGAGATGGCTCAGAGGTTGAAAGTGCCCAAGTTTAGGTCTCAGCATCCACTACAGGTGGCCTGAAACTTCAGCTTGGGGAAATGCAACATCATCTGGCTTCTGCAGGTTCCTGTATACAAATGTGCATGCATGCTTGCACTCTCTCACACACAGGCAAACATTTAAAAAAATAAAATGAATCATTTAAAAATTTTTTTGATCTGGGAATGGAAAGATGGCTCCATGGTTAAGAGTGCCTGTTGAGAAGATGCTCAGCCTTAAGACAAAGAGATAAATTTCCACATGCAAGTGGAAAGCCAAGTTTTCCTCAGTCAGGGATTGAAGCGCATTGCTCCCAACAATTTCCAACGTTGCTCGTTACAGTTTGTACTATGACAATACTAATACTACATCTGAACAGTTCCACTGTGCTTCTCTGTTGTGATTTTATATCGGAAGTCAGAAGGCACAGGGATATCTACCACGGGCAGCCCAATCATAGCGTGAGTTATGTTATATTTGCAGTTCCTTGGAAGAAGAAAGTCTCTCCCTGCCCCTGACCTCCCACAAAGAAAACCATAGGAGGCTTGGTTTTATATTTTGTTCAGAGGCCCTTGACCAAAGGGTAGTTAATTTACGGGGCAGTCTGGCTCTCAGTGAGGTGGCCTGATATAAAACTTTCTGCTTGGTGGAAGATAAGAGTGATAACTTAGTTCAGTCAGAGCCTCACAGGACTGTGGAGCAGTGAGGACTGGTGGGAGGGAGAGGGGCGGTTCGAAGTGGAATCCACCAAGAGAGGAGGCCAGTGAGACAGTCAGCGGAGTGCTCTGTGGCAGGGGAACAGGAAAACTCAGTTTCTCCATCTCCGCGAGGGGCCCACTGTTGGCCACTCCTGGGATTCCTAGGGCTGCGGTCTGTGCAGAACCTCCAGCATTTTTCATCACCTATCCTTCTTGGTAGAATGAATCAATCTCTTTCTAGAGACAGAACGGAGAAATTCTTTGAGACAAAATAACCATCTAGAGATGAAGTGACAGGTTAGTCATTTTAGCTCACCTCCTTTTTGTGTGTCAGTGACGAACTCTGTGAGAAGATTCTTGCCCTAGCGAGAAACACACAGAGTGGAAGGCACGGGGAATTTCATGATCAGAATGAGCTGACATGGGTTTGTTCCATGTGTTGCTTTAAGGAAAAACCTGCAAACTCTATTAGGAAGCAGAGTGAGTGTGACAGACGATCAAGCTGCACATGCGATGACGTCAGACACAATGCCAGTTCTCCGTTACTCACGAACATTGGAGATGGCTGTGGCACGCGGCAGCATCATGTTTAGTGCCAGTCAGATCTAATCAGATTAGATGCTGGCTGCAACGCACTTTGCTCATGCAGGGATGGCAGCATTTACAAACTGCTGGGGTCTGCTGGACTGCAGGTCCTTTACTCCAGCTGAGCAGACACTGGGTCAATCAGGACCCTGCTTCCCTCAGCCTCTGGGCCCCGGGGAACTTTCAAGGTCCCCGAGTCCAGCCTTCAAGCCTGCACTGTTCTTTCCCGCTTTGCTCTTTTCCCAGAGCGTTCTCACAGGGAACTACAAGTCTTTGTCCCAGTCTAGCTCTGCTCACACTGTCCCATATATCTAATTATTAGTCTTTGTGAGTTGGTGTTAGGTGGACAGAAACCCCACCTATCTTGTTCTCCATTTAACTCCTAGTTCTGTTAGCATTGGGTGTTGTCACATAGGTATGGTTGAATCTGAATGAGACATCAAGAATGACGCGTCTGTCGAGACACTGATGTCGTGGGGATAAGACACGCTATGGATTGGCTTTTACCTGAGTTCCCCTGCAATAAAGAGTAAGCATGATACTTCATGCCTGTGGCCAGTGGAAAGTGGGTGAACATTTTCAGTTGGCAGTCAGTCTGGAGAGCTGGATCATCAGCGAGTAAATTTAAAAGGATATAAATGAATTCTGAGATGACACAGGGCCTCCTTATCCAAATGTCTGAGAACAACTGCACCAATTTTGCCCTATCTGTGAAATGAGTGCGAGGTGTTTCTGTCTTCATTTTACTTAAGAATAATGTGAGACAAGCGCAGCCCCTCTCTTAGGTAACAGAGCACGGCTGAGGGGTGTGCTGCAGAGAACACGTGACAAGTGAGGCGCTCACCGTCCCTTGGATGCCTTGAAGGAAACCACAGCTAGCTCACAGGAAAGATTCTGGAATGTTCTACACTTGTCACAGATTTTAAACAAGCACTAATATTTCAAGGGTTGCCACATTCTTGCATGAACAGATTACCAGGAGATTTCTCTCTTTCCCCTGGCGGAAGCCATCTCCTATCTGTAATCCCTTGCACTGGATTTCCCTCTCATGGAAGGTAAGATTCAATAAAAATTCATTCTCATTTCCTCTTCTAAGAAATCCACAGGAGTTTTGAGAAGCGTTTTGAGCATATGCTCTGTGGACAGCACAATGTCCTTTCTGCCTCAAGCCGTTATTCTGGAAAAGTCAGGCAACCCTAATTTATGTTTGCAATGTCATGTTTTCCTGTCAGTATGTGAGAACTGTATCCTTTCAAATAAAACATGGTAGGAAAGGTTTCCCCTGATCGCTTCCACACCAGGGATGCTTTGCTCATGACCCTTCCTCAGTGACAGGAGAGACAAGGAAACAATTTATGAGCCATTTCCGTTCTGATGGGACAGGCTGTGGCACCGAGAGTTTTTATCAAGTAGGTTATGACAACTTGTGATAAATGTAAATAATAAATGGTTGGACTCCTAGAGGATGTGGTGGTGATAGGAAGCTGTTTGGGGTACTGCTGATGGGGTGCTAGTTGTCTTGGAATTCCCTGGCTCCCCAGTACACTTTGGCCTGACAATAAGCACCAGTTTAGTACTTTATCTAATCTTAGCCAGGAGGGAAGCGCGCCAGCAAGCTTTTGCAGATGTTCACATCCAATAATCTATCCATAATTGATGAAACAGGGAGGTCAGATGTAATGGCTGCTGCTATCCCAGCAACAAATAAATGGTTATTGACAAAACAAGCCAGTGTGGCATAGAGCGCTGGGCGGTGACAGGAGGAGAGGGCATGGAGGCAGAGGCAGGGGGACCACAGGCAAAGAGGCAGTGGAATGGGAACTCCTCAGCAAGTCCATGGTGGGAGGACTGCACTGGCACCGGAGCAGATGGGGCGGTTGGTCGAGGGGCATGGAGGATGCATGGAGTACAACAGAAGATGAAGGTGAGCAGAGAGAGAGAAAGAGGAGGAGGGAGAGAAGCCAAGGTGGGGGCTGGGTAAGTGCAGATGTGTGAACGGCTGGGAAATGCCTCTGAAAGCTAGTGCTGTGATCCAGATGTCTCAATTCCCTTTACTGCACTGCATCTCATCTCATCAGCCCGGCTACCACTCTGTTTAGACTAGGGGTGAATCCAGGTCTGAGCAGATGATACATGGGACATTTGGGGGACCCAACGCCCCCTGATGCTCAGGCATTCATGGATAGATGCTCCATTTATGCTGTGCCCCTCTACCATGTTTTTAAAAGAAACCTATAAAAAAATCACTTTTGCTAATTTAGGATATTTCCAGATAAACTCAAGGTACCAAATCAAGAAGTTAGAAAATTGACTTGAACGGGAAGGAAGCTGAAATGTGTGCTGCTTAAAATTGAATTAACTACAAAGGAATGAGTGTGAGGGAAGGATTTCTTAAAAATGATACAAGCCCAACACTTTACTTTATTCACCTCAACTTATGCAAAGAGAACAATAAAGCCCTAATCGAGGGTACTTTTATTGACTGAATAAAATTCAAGATATCTAAACATAAACAAGAAGCTGCATTCCTAGACTTCCATTCTAAAGTGAAGGCATAAGTTTGTACCCAGTTTATTGCATAATATTATACAATGAAGGATGGTGGGATGAAATTATGTTTATTATCGCTATAGTTGGTCATAAAGATGCATCGGACACAGGTGTTTTAAATATTAATACTCCCTCAAATAACTTAAATCAATTTAACACTCTTTAGCGGTTTGTTTAGAAGTGCGATTTATTTTATTCTTTGCCACCGATGCCTTTGATTGGTTTGGAATAACATCTGAGCTGGAAACAAATGAGGAAACAAATAGCTTCCAAGTATCTTTATACTGTACGTTCTACCACCTACGCTCAGAATCTCACTGCAGCTAGCATTCCCAAACCGCTTATCAATACAGAGGGCTCCTGTGATCTTTACTGCAGTGCTTGACAATAGCCCCCCCGCCCCCCCTCCCCCGTCTCGTGACTGCAAACCTTACAGAGGCTCGGCATCTCCATACCTCATCACAGATTACATTCTGAACTTTGGCCTTTGTTCACATGACTGGACCTTTGCTCACTCCCAGCCCCTGGAGTTTCCTTCTTTTCTGTCATTGCTTCTTGCTTAAATCTGCTTTTGGTCTTTGGCTCAATCCCGCCTTCCTGAGATCTACATGCCTGTGTGTCAAGGAGTCTCACGTTTGGGCTCTGGGCAGGGTGGCTTAATGCTGCCGCTAGCCCATGGCAGTTACTCCCACTGACTAAAGCCTACATGTGTAGTGATTCTCTGCTCATTGTATGTTTGATCTTCATGAAACCTTTGAGATAAATATTAATATTCCCAGTGTGTAATCAAGAGAAACAAAGCACAGAGAGGCTGAGTGTCTTATTCTAAGAAGCACAGTGGGCAGGTGGCAGAGGGTTTGAACTTGGTTTCCTGGTTGTCAGCCTTTTAAGCTTGGTCGTCATATTTGCTGTTCCGCTGTCCTGGACAGTTCTGTGCTGAACCCCCGCTTCATTTATAACTGCCGTACTGCACTTCAGTTGCCTTAAGCTATTCCCTCTCTGATGTCAGCGACAGCCACAGCAGCCTCAGATCTTCTGGTATTCTAAATGCTAGCTTCCTGCTTTCTGGTCATTGTTTTGCCTACCACCTGCAGCCCTTTGATCAAGATTGTTCAATTATAATCACTAAGAATAGCCAACCACGAGGACTTTTATATCACTCCTTTGCCTGTAGCCAACATCATTTATTGTTTATTAGTTATTATTATTATATTGTCTTTTTTTTGGAGACTGGATATCATGTATCCCAGGCTAGAATTGGACTCTGTGTAGCTGAGGATAACCTTGAATTTCTGATTACCCTGCCTCCACCTCCCAAGTGTGTATATCACCACGTACATCACCACACTGGTTTTGTGTGGTGCTGATGGGTCAATCCCAGGGCTTTGTAACTCAGACAAGTTCTCCACTAACTGAACTGTATTGCCAGCCCTAAGCAATATCTTTTTAATCAGGAAAAGGCCTTCTTTTTTTTTTTTTCATGGCCTACCAGGTCCTGTCTGTCCATCCTTAACCTTCCTAACCACCTCCTACTGCCCCTCCTTTGGCTTTCTGGGGGCCCGTTAGCGCCTTCTAGTACCCATTAGTACTTTAACCGGTTCTGTTTCCTGAAATCACCAGGCACAGTATTACCGCGAGGCACATAGGGACAAAGCTACTGGGCCACAGTCACACAATTGGGAAGTGGGCATGTGGAAGGAGGGGGCTTCTCTCTCACAGTGGAAATAAGCTGAGGCAGGGGAGGAACTCTACAGGCAAGGTTTAGATTTCAGCTATGGCTGCAGAGAGCTGGCATGGGTTAAGAGAGAGCACAGGACTGGGATGCAGCTCGTCTGGTGAGATGCCAGCTACACAAGCTAAGAACTGAGTTTGGATTGTCCACTGCTACGGAAAAGCCCAGCACACAGCAAGCACCTGCAACCCTACTGCTAGGGTGGCGGTGCAGGTGGACACCCAGAGTGTGCTGGCTTATGTCTCAAGAAGTAAGATGGAAAGTCATTGAGGAAGTCACCTGAAGTTGACTTCTGGAACTCTACCAGAGGCAAAAGTACACCCTCCCCTCCTGACCCCCGCCACACACACCAAGGAGAGAGGGAGGAGATATTAGGCCTTTCCACAAACAGCAATTTGAAGTGACCTTTTAACTAGTCACTTCGGTAGGCTTTCCTCTAGAAATTTCCCAGTGGTCACTTATGTGACATTTTCCAAGACATCGCTTCCTAGTATAAGACATGAAGCAGTAAGCTGTTCCTTCTTGGAGACATTATGACGTCACCCTATACATTAAGGTGCATTTGGGTCTAATGACAGGAGAAGTGGATGAAGAAAGATTCAGTGCATACCCTTTGAAAAGGAAGGTAGGGAAGGGACACTTGCTCGACCCTTTAGTGGGTAGCAGGCTATGGGTTAAAGTCCAATCACCTCTTGTTCCCACGTGGTCACTCATCATGGAGATGGTAACCACATTCAACAGCTCTCCTGTCTACCGCTCTCTCCCACCTCCCTGCCAAGATGGTGCCTGATGCTGCTCCCAAGGAGGCGAGGCTCAAGCTTCGGAATCTTTCTGAGATAATCTGTCTTGCTGTCAATTAATCAAGATTTTAACAATGGTGTCACGCAACAGTGCCATTTAGGGACTGATCAGAATCCAGGCCAAAGAACGTCGTGACAAACCAGAACTACAATCCTGGATGCCTGAGCCACAATTTGAAAGTATTTCTGATCCTTTAAAAGCCAATTTTGAAGCCTGCACTAGCTGTGGAGATAGTAGAATCCTATTCCCATGTATCTATTACTGTAAACAATTAAAAAGTAATTTTAGCTTTGAAATCTTGTGACAAAAATTAATGTTTATTTACATAGTGTTTTAAAGGAAAACATTGATTTTTTAATATCTATGATATTATAAACATATAAAATGTACATAATAAACACTTGCTCTGCTGTAAGCTAATATAAGCTCATAGGGAAAATGAATATGTTTAATTAAATTTGGGAAAAACATATAGCTAAATCACTTGTGGTACCAATAATAAGGACCAATAAACCATTATCTCCTTACTGTTCTGCTGGAATTTCATCAACACGCTATATTAATAAATATCATCTTCATTTTACAAAGCAGGGAGTGGGGCTGGGAGAGTCGTCCAGGACCTCAGGAGTCAGCGAAAGCAGGAATCCTACCATCCACCCGCTGACCCAGCAAGATCATTCTTGAACTGTTGCATAGCGCCAGTGGGACCTAGCACCACACCCGGGCCCAAGCGCTTTCATTTGCTACGTCACTTCCTTTTCGCCACCACTTGGAGGGGAGTTGGGAACTCATGTAACATTCATGCTGCTAAAAGATCATGAAAAAGAAGAAACTGAGGCAAGAGCAGGAGGTTGGTGGGCTCCAAGGCCACAGGACTTACAAGTGGTGACATTTAAAGTGCTCGGACTCTGGAGACTGACCTTCAGACTGAGGTCAGTCTGGATGGCTCTGTGATGACTTCTGAGATGGCAAGGAAGCAAGCTAGATTTACACGAAGCACCTGTCCATCTCATCCCACTTTTTTTTTTTCAATTGAAAATTCCAAACATTGTCTCCTGTGAGAGAGTTTTTCAACTGAAAATATAACACCTGGCACTTTTTAGGAACCCCATCCCTTGTACATAATGAATAGCTTGTGGGTACCAGATCTGTATCTGAAGCAAGGAGCGCCAGTGGGGGTCATAGCAATACACTGAAGACAGTACTAGTCTGTTTTGGATTTGTACTAACTCTAATGTGCACCGAGGTATTGGCAGAACATTGAAGAGAAAATGAGGCAGATGGGCTGAAAGAAGCTGCCACTGGAACGCAGTTTATTCCATGGTAGAGATGAAGAGAGAGGCAGACCTGAGATGCAGGAAGTGGGTGTGCCTGATGTCCCTCTCCAGAGAGGCTACAAATTAGGGATCCATCGAGAGCCTGGTGTGACACCTGCTGTGCTTCCTGTGTTCTTCCTCATGCGTTGCTAAACTGTATCTTGCTTCTCAGCTGGTCCACCCAGGAACACACTGCTTTCTGCTCTAAGTTTCAAGTGCTATTGGGTAATATTTCCTTTCTGAGCAATAATAACAAGATGTTATTCACACCAGTAAATTGTTCAGTAAGGAGAGCAGATGGGGATTCTATTAAAAATTTATATGGGGATCCAGAGAGAAGACTCAGGGCTTAAGAGCATTGGCTGCTCTTCCAGAGGATCATGGTTTGGTTGCCAGCACCCACATGGCAGCTCACAACCATCTGTAACTCCAATACCAGGGGATCTGATGCCCTGTTCAGTCAGCAGGCATGCCCGTGGTACACAAACATTCATAATGCAGGCTCAAAACTAACACACACAAATAAAATAAAATAAAATAAAATAAAGAAGTAAATCTGAACAACTGTATTTCAATTTATGAGGAGACAATGAGTTTAGAAACCACGGTAGAACCACCTCTGTCAGTTGGGACAGGAGCAGTTTACATCAGTTAGAGGTAAAAGCTGCAGGAGGGGCTGGACACTGGTGGGCCTGGTCAGCATGGACAGGGATCTTAGCTGTCCTCTCCTTGGCCCCTCTCCAGCAGCCCCTTTCCCCAAGCAGGCCCACTTCCCTGACATGCCAGCTCCCACCTGAAATCATTTTCAGATTCCTTTATTACTGGCTAAGTACTTAATAATTCTCTTTAATGTTTTGGACTGAGTTGAGCTGTTACAATGACTAAATGCTGTGACCAGTGGTACCCTGAAGAATTTTACTATAGGCAGTCTACATAACCCTATTGAAAGCATCAATTAAGACCATTACATTTCAGTGGAAAGCAAAGGAATAATAGCCTACTTTTTGCATAGCCTTTTCTCTTTTAAAATATAAAATCAATATGTTAATTGTGTGAAATGTGGCGAATATGCGTCCCATTGTCTTTACCCCAATAGAAAATTAAAGTCATTTGTTATTTCTATTTCCACCGATTATCGCAGAAAACAACTTGATGTTTCTAGTATTTTTTATATATTTATGTAGTATGTGTATATATGTTTGCATATATACATATGCAAATAGAGTCATAATGTACAGTGTTTTGTAACCTAATTCTTTACCTCAATATATCAATAATGTTTCTATTGTTATAGATGTTTATTGTTTAATTTCTGTTGTCTGTGCAGGGTGCTGAGCATTGCTTTAAACAATTTGTTGTTGTTTTACATTTACTTTGCTTATGGATTTTTCACCATGATAAACAGTACTTATAAAACTGTATATAAAGGTCACAGCTAGATATCTGTATATATAAGTTATGCAGATTACATCATGACTAAATATTTGTGTGCTTTGGCATGTATTCTTTTCAGACAAATTCTGAAATGATTACTCCTGAATCAAAAGTGTACAAATTTGTACACATCCTTTTACAAAGGTAATATTTATTGATTCTTTACTAGATAATAGAAGCACTATGTCTTTCATTTGGTTAGTCTCATGGTAACTTTATCTCTCTGTTTTATAGGTATCGAGAAAGTAGCTTAAAACTCAAAGGAGTTATATAAGCTTAGCCATCTGCCTGTGCCCCTCTCAGAATCTTAGTAGGTGTGGGCTGTCCTGGCCAATCCTGACCTCTTGCCTGGGGTCATAGCGACCTAGAAGAGCAGAGATGGCCTCCTTAGGAGCAGCTCCTACCCAGTGAGCACTGGGAAGAAAGCTTGCTTCCTCATTTCTCTGGGGTTCATTTGTGCATGGTGGCAGTGTGTGGCAAAATCTTTGTGTAGGCTTCTTTCTTCTGCCTATGTGCCTTAAGGTTGGCTCCCAGAGACACTCACTTAGTTCTATCGTCATTAGTTTTATAGTGTGAAATTGCTCGCCTTCCATGGCCCACACTCACTCAGAAGCTCAAAGCATGCCCTGGAACACTTCACAGAATATCTCAAAATACATATTTGAGCAAGACTAATCAAAGACATTCAGGCTGCATTTCAAAGCAGTCCTGTTTGCGCTGTCTTGTGTTCTTTATTGTGAAGAGTCGAGCTGAGTTCACCACGGTTCCTAGAGCGAGCCACGGTTCACACCACCAATCTCTGCCTTCCCTTGATTTTATCTCAAGAGCGAGCCACGGTTCACACCACCAATCTCTGCCTTCCCTTGATTTTATCTCATCTTTTCTCCCTGTGCTTATTCCTCTCCCTGGCCCACAGGCACTCATTCATGTCCCAGGCATCTTTCTGGACAGATAAAGCCAAGGATGGGTGGCAGCAGCAGAGTAGGAGCAGCACATAGCATGTCCCTTTTGTCATTTTCAGAATGACACAAAGTGGACTTTCCATTCTCTCAAATCCTCCCAACCTTTGTTTCTACTTGAGTTGCCAATTTTGTGCCTCTAAGTCATGATTTTATGCAGAAGAATATTACAGTCCTCCTTGGAATTCTCACAGTGGAAAGTTACAGTACATATGTCTACACAATCGACTCGATGTCATTCAGGAACAGGACACTGCTTTGTGATTGAGATTATTCATTCCTTTCTTCTCCTTTCTGATTATCCCTGGCTGCTCTCATCAAAGCACATGCGTGTGTACATGCACACACGCACACACACAGAGACACACATACACACACAGAGAGAGAGAGAGAGAGAGAGAGAGAGAGGGAGAGGGAGAGGGAGGGAGAGAGAGAGAGAGAACCAAAGAGATGTTTGGGAGAAAAATGAAAGCTGTCTTAAACAAGAACATTTTACTAGTTATTAAATAAAATTATGGGCTTATGCATGTAGAAAGTTTAAATTATTAGATAAAACAAAATTTTACAAATCTATGAATTAAGTATTAGGAGTATAGAATGGATGCTCCATTCAAATATTAATATAAATTATTTTTATTGAGCACTAATTATTCTGAACATCTAAACTCCTTATTGCTATTGCGTTAAAAGTTGCCCATTTCCTATGTTCAGATGCATTTGAGAATATTTGACATATTTTCTTGGTGTTGTGAATCAAACTTAGGTCTCATGAGGAGTGCTGGGCTGTCCTCTAACTCTGGATGATGGTTGACATTGGAGGACTGATCTCTCGAGGCCAGTCTAGCTACACGGCCAGTTCCAAGGTAGCCTCTGCTATACACAGAAAGACCCTTATTAAAATGAATGTTCTGTTACTTTCCCCTGTTATAAATCCTCGAGGAACTTGATCTGTCCAGCTTTATAATGGTAACGCCTGAGCCATATACTATTTCTCCTCACCCATGCAGTCTCACAAGTTTACCCAGGTTTGGCACCTCTTGTTTTGCAGCCTTTAAAGCAACGTGCACTAACAGCTGTGCTTTTGTGCCTTTGCCTCCAGGTCTGTCATACAATTTGTCTGGTCTCTTTCTTGCTGCTTAGAACATCTCCATATGCAAGCCCTTGAACTTTAATGTACGTGCCCTGTGCCGCCCTTCAGAACAGGCTGTTAGAGACTCGATGGTCTTTCTTTCTTTTCTTTCCTTCTTTCTCTTTTCTTTCTTTCTTTCTTTCTTTCTTTCTTTCTTTCTTTCTTTCTTTCTTTCTTTCTTTCTTCCTTCCTTCCTTCCTTCCTTCCTTTCTTTCTTTCTTTCTTTCTTTCTTTCTTTCTTTCTTTCTTTCTTTCTTTCTCTCTGAAACAAAAACTCTTATCCTTCTATTTCTATTTATCTGCTCTCAAAAATAATATCAGAATCTTTCTCTACTATTTTATAAAATGGGGATGACTGGAAGCTAAAAATGCAGCATCTCTGTAAAGAGCCTAGAGCAGTAATTTTTAAAAAAATGAATATGTAAGACAATCATAAAGTATTGGTTAATTGATATTTTATATCTCACGGGAATCTAAAACTATTCATATTTAAAACACGAAGTAATGGTGATATGGGTTCATGAGAGCTGGCAGGCTGACCAACTCAGCTATAAGCCAGGGTTTTAAGTTGGCCTGTCCCAATATTTACCTCATCTATGAACTTCTAGAGCTTGTGATGGAGTCGATCCTGCAGATCCAAAGTTGCAGGATCTCCATGACACAGGGAAACAGCAGGGTATCTGAGAGGAGTGTAGGTGAGAATCCATATTGATAATGTGATGTAAGCCAGAGGCCTTGAACCAGACTAATGACTCATTTGCAAGTGCAGCTGTTTGGGCAAAAGTGTATACTGTGTAACACACCATAGCTTGCAAGGAGAGATAGGCTTCTTTGGTTTTGTTTTGGGGTGTGGGGAAGTTGCAAAGGTGGGTAGTGGATACACAGGGACAGGGAGATGAGTGGGATTGGAGTGCATGATGTAAAATTCACAAAGAATCAATAAAAAGTTTTTTAAAAATCAAATTGTATGTTATTACCAGGAAATTAATTTTTACTGTAATTTAGGCCATGAACTTTTTTCTGGCATAAACCATTTCAGAGTTTTGATGAAAATTTGAGTTTTTAGCTTACAGATTCGTATTCAAAAAGTTCAGTTTCTCAGAATTGTCAGAAATGGCCCAATGGGGAAAATGCTCACTGTACAAGTGTGCTGAGAGACCTGACTTGGGATCCCCAGTGTTAGCATTCTGTCTAAACTCCACCCCACAGTTGCCTGGCAACAGTCTGACTCACCATAAGAGGGGC